>JAIRCJ010000144.1:0-210944 GCA_020883675.1 Bruguiera gymnorhiza
AAATGAGAAAATTCAAGGCAAAAAAGCCTTAAGAGACTTCCATTAACAAATAGGTTATCCCACCAATGAAATATCCTAAAAAATTAAAAAAGAAGGATTATAAACTCATACCTTAAAAGAAATCCTTTTATGAAAAGGAAAAATCAAAAGAAAAGAAAAAGCTTACTCCATAGAAAAAGAAGAAGAAAAGAAATAGTTGAAGTCCCAACTTCACCCTAGGATCTACTAGTTTGTGATACTGAGAGGGGGGTGAATCAATCTGAGAGGGGGGGTGAATCAGTATCACCATAATTCGCAATTCGTAGGAAAGTGAACAACTTTAATCTCTTCTTAAAAGCAAACTCTTTCTCAGATTTGACTAAGGTAGATCTATTGCTACCTACTAATCACAATAGTCCCAAAGTCACCTTTCAGACACCTTGCCTAATAGACAATTCGGATGTTCTTGTTTAGGTCTTTGTTAGGTTATGGGTTGGCTGATACTTTAGCTGTGTTCACAACTCAATTCAAAACACAGAACGTAAAGCAAATTAGGACACACGAGATTTACGTGGTTTCCGTCAACGTGACATACATCCACGGTGGTAGGGACTTTCCTTACCGAGACTATCCACTATACTTGAGAATTCCAATTACAATGGATGTCTTAATCTTCTGCTCCTTTCACTATTGCAATTACTAAGTAAGACAATACAAAGAGTGTCACTTACTGTGTCTACCCTTCTTCTAGATTGTCTTGCCTCTGTTGAATTGAAAGGCTGCCTCCACTGCCGCTTAGAAGTTCACCGCAACGCTCTCTTAACCTCTCTTGAAGAAAATCTGGAAATACGTTGAGTTCTTTCCGATGCTTCTCCGAATTCCTTCTCTAGGTTGTTTCACACAACTCCTACTTTCACTGTCTCACGGTCTCACCCGTCTCCTATTTCACGGTCTTACTGTTTTCACGGCCTGTCCTCACACTTCTGGTCTGTCACGCCGTTGCACGTTCTGGTCTCACGCCGTCTCCTGACGTACACCCACACTTCTGGTCTGCTGTTTCACGTCTCTTGGCCTGCCTCACACTACTGGTTTTTCTGGTTCACGTCTCTCAGCCTGCCTCACGTTTCTAGTCTGCTATCTTCTCTTCCGGGTGGTCTGTTTCTTATTTCTCCTCTAGCTGGTTGTGCGTTTATGGTTTGCTTGCAGGATGTGTTTCTGGTTTGCTTGCAGGAGGTGTTTCTGGTTTGCTTGCAGGACGTATTTCTGGTTTGCTTTCCCGGTGGTGACGTTTCTGGTTTGCTCTCTCTTCCTTTTGGCTGGTTGTTGTAAGGTTGCTGTTTATTCAATTGTGTTGACCCTCTGCCCTAGTTTTGTCTTCCAAGGCCTTTATATACTCTCTTCCATGAAACCCTAATAGGGCTTACATGGCGGATTTATGTTCTTGCCCTTACACGGCGGATTTACTTTCTTGCCCTTACGCGGTGGATTTACTTTCTAGCCCTTCCATGTGACTTTACTGCCCTTCCATGTGACTTTACTCTCTTGCACACTTAACCCCAGTTGACAACAATTACAACCCATACAAGGCTGTGGGAACAACAATCTCCCCCTTTGTAATTGTTGGCAACATTCATAACAAAAGCCATTATGCAGCAGTCTTTCATAATCTTCTTAGAGTAATAATCCAGAAGCAGATGGATTACAACTCCCCCTAAATATGCACTCCCCCTTCCTTAACAGCTCTCCTTGCACTATTGCTTCTCTCCCCCTTTGCCAACCAATTACAAATTTGAAAAACCTGCAAAGTAGAGATGGAGGATTCACCTGAACTTCAGGCTTGAGGAGGCATTTGCACAGACAGACTCATTCTGTGCTTTTCAAACAGCTCTGTGGACAAAGGTTTAGTTAGAATATATGAGATTTGATCTTTAGTACCAACATACTCCAACTGAATTGTGCCCTCTTCCACTTGATCCTTGATAAAGTGATACCGGATGTCAATATGCTTGCTCCTTGAATGTTGAACTGGATTCTTGCTAAGATCAATTGCACTTTGATTATCACAAAGTACACTCACTGGTAACTTCACTTCAACACCCAAATCGGCCAATTGTCTTTGCATCCATATCACCTGAGTACATGCTGCACAAGCAGCCATATACTCAGCCTCCGCTGTGCTCAAAGTAACACTATTTTGCTTTCTACTTAGCCATGCAACACACTTTGAACCCAAGTAGAAGCTGCAGCCACTGGTTGATTTTCTATCATCTGTGCTTCCTGCCCAGTCTGCATCAGTGTATGCTCGTAGTTTTACAGAATCCATGGCAGGATACCACAAGCCTATTTCCAGTGTCCCCTTGAGGTATCTTAGGATTCTTTTCACTGCCAACACATGAGATTCCTTAGGATCAGCTTGGGAATCTGCTGGCGATGCACACAGCTTGCATGAGATCAGGCCTTGATGCTGTAAGGTACAGAAGGCTCCCTATCATCTTCCTGTATTCTGTAGGGCTTGTACTCCTTCTTTCCTGATCTTTTGTTAACTTGCAGCCCACTGTCATAGGGGTACTGACAGGTCTGCTATCCTCCATGCCAAACTTTTTCAGCATCTCTTTGGCATATTTTGTCTGAGAAATAAAAATACCTTCTTCACATTGTTTTATTTGTAATCCAAGAAAGTAAGTGATTTCTCCAATCAATGACATCTCAAATTCCTCACTCATATTCTGTGCAAATTCTTGGCATAGCTCAGAGTGATCCCCTCCAAAGATGATGTCATCTACATATACTATGGTTATCAGTTGGCCTTTCTCTGAGTTGAACACATATAGGTTATTATCAACTGTTCCTCTTCTGAAGTTCAACCTTCTCAAATACGCGTCCAGCCTGCTATACCATGCTCTTGGGGCTTGTTTAAGGCCATACAAGGCTTTCTTCAGCTTGCACACGTGTGTCTCATCCTCACTGATTTGTACTCCATCGGGTTGTTCAATATACACTTCTTCTTTTAGGAGCCCATTCAGAAAGGCTGATTTCACATCCATCTGGTAAACTTTATACCTCTTATGTGCTGCCAAAGCTAAGAACATTCTGATAGTTTCCAACCTTGCTACTGGTGCAAAAGTTTCATCAACATCTACTCCTTCTATCTGAGTGTAGCCTTTGCAAACCAGTTTAGCCTTGTTCCTCACCACCTTGCCATCCTTATTGTGTTTATTTTTAAACACCCATTTTGTTCCTATGACATTCTTGTTAGTGGGTCTTAGAACCAGCTCCCATGTTTCATTCTTCTCGATTTGATCCAGCTCCTCATTGATAGCTTTGATCCAGGCTTTGTCTTGTGCAGCCTCTTCAACAGATTTAGGTTCAACTTGTGAGAGTAAAGCAGTAGCTCCCACAATTCTTCTTCTTGTTGTAACTCCTGCTGATGGGTCACCTATTATCTGATTTCCCTGATGAGCACTGGTCCATGTCTTCTTTATCTTTCTTTCTTGCACAATCTTAGTTGCAAGAGAATCTCCTTCTTCATCTTCAGACTCACTCTTCTCTGAGTCTGAACTTACTTCTTTTCCCACTTCTTCATGTTGGTCAGATTCTTCATCTATCTTGAAGTCATCTTCTTCACTATCCTCAGCTTCTCCATTATGCGTTGTTTTCCAGTTTTCATCTATTCTCACATCACTGGAAGTGACCACTTTTCCCAGTTTATGCAGAAAAACTCTGTAACCTTTTGTCTTTGCTGAGTATCTCACAAAGATGCCTTCATCTGACCTAGCATGGAATTTTCCCAAGTTTTGCTCCTTCTTCTTCACAAAACATGGGCTGCCAAAGATTCTAAGATACTTGGCTGTTGTCTTCTTCCCACTCCATAGCTCATATGGAGTCTTATCAGTATTGGGCCTTAGTGAAACTCTGTTCAATAGGTGCACGGCTGTAAATGTTGCTTCTGTCCAAAATCTTGTGTGAAGCTTGGATTCCAGCAGTAGAGTTCTTGCCATTTCAACCACAGCTCTATTTTTCCTCTCTACCACCCCGTTCTGTTGAGGAGTTCTTGCTGCTGCCATCTGATGGTGAATTCCATGCTTCTCAAGGTAATCTTCAAAAGCTCCATTTGTGAATTTAGTGCCTTGATCTAACCTCAATACTTTGATCTTCTTTCCACTCTCATTTTCAGCCAATCTTCTATATCTCTTGAACCATTTCAAAACTTCTGACTTATGTGTGAGGTGCATGATGCAGGTCCTTCTGGAATAATTATCAACAAACAAGATGAAGTACCTCTCACCATTCAACCCTTTTGTTCTCATCAGCCCACACAAATCAGTATGCACAATGTCAAGCACTGCTTCAGAACTGACTTCTTTGGTCTTATACTGCTTTCTGACCTGTTTTTCCTTTAGAGCATGCTGAGCAAACATACTCCCTCTCTCTCTTAAGGTCTAGAATGTCTCTGATTGCATGAGTAGTGGTCAGCTTCCTCATGTTCTTCTGTGTTAAGCGTCCCAACCTCCGATGCCAGAGTTGATTTTCTTCTTCTTTTGCAAGTAAACAGCTGTTTGTCTTGTCCTCATCAATTACATATAAATTTCCAGCTGTTCTTTTCCCAGCTGCAACAGTATTGCCTTCTTTACTCTTTACTTGGCAACCTATTTTTGTGAATATCACTTTATGGTCTTCATTACATAGTTGGCTAACAGATGCTAGATTATATCTGAGTCCTTCAACATGAAGAACATCTTTCAGCTTTCCTTTTCCAATATTTACTGACCCTTGACCACTGATGTTGAGTGAATCATCATTGCCAAACTTGACTCTGCCTTCTCTTGACATGTTTAGCTTTGACAATTTACTCTTATCTCCCGTCATGTGTGAAGTGCATCCACTGTCAAGGATCCACTGCTTATCCTTGTAGTCAGCTTTGAGTGCAATTTCAGCTATATTAGCCACCTCCCTTTTAGTTTTATATACCTTCTTTTGAATTGGCTGAAAGATAGCTTTCTCCTTTTTCTCAGCTTTGACTACACCGCTTGTTTTCACTATGCCATTGAGTGCCTTCTCTTGCTCAGGGAGAAGTGTCATGCATCTTGGCATTATGGTCATCCTGCCCACACCTTTCACACTGTTCCAAGTCTCCCAATATAACAAACTTGTTCTTTGAAATCACTGGTTTGGGCTTCCACCAACAATCCTTGTCAGTGTGTCCTTGCTTTTTACAGTATGTGCAAGAACTCACGACAGGTGTTCTCCTCTGAATTTTGTATTGTCTCCCCCTGTATGCAGCATCGTATCTTCTCAAGTTGGAGACATATACTGGCCTTTTCCACCAGCAGTTACTTGCCTTATGACCCCAAAACTCCACAATAAAGATAGTGACCTTGAAACTGCCTCTTCTTGGGTCTAATCACAACTTGATTTCTTTTGTTCATTACTTGCTGTGTAGGCAACGTGGCTGGCTTCTTTGCTTGTGTGGCTTTCATTTCAGCCACCTTTTTCTCCTTCTTCTGTTCAGCCATAGCCCTTTGCTGGCTGACCTTCTTTTCTTCATTTTTGTTTTGCCACCCTAGGTTGCTTCTTCAAATCCTCTTTATGCTCAGCTATCTTCTCCTAAGTCACAACCTTCTCTTTCAACTTCTGTGGCACATTCTTATTATCTTTAGGCAATGCAGCCTCAGATTGCTGCACTTTCTCTTCATTCTTCTTTTCTCTTGCAGAACTTGATTCTCCTATCATTTCAAGCTCCTGCACGTTCTCTTCACTCCTTTTGAGTTGTTGCTGAAGTCTCAGCAACTCTTTCTCCATTCCTTCAATTTTTGAAGTCCTTGAGCCAAGCTCCATTGTAAGGTCTTCACATATTTTGATCTGTTCTTCAAATCTTCTCTTCAAGTCAATATGTTCAGCCCTTATTTCATCCTTTTGACTTTTAGCTTCCTCAGACTTTGCTTCAACTTGTTTTATGTGGGCCTCCAACCTTCTTATGGTTCTGCCCCTTCTAATTATCTCCTTTGAAGCTGCTTCCAACTCAGCTTCAAGATCTGGTTCTTCTTCATCAACCTCCTCTTCCTCTTCAGAGGTTGAACTACCACCTTCAGTTGATGCCATAAAGGCATGCTCATCTGATGAGTCTACATCATCCTCCTCATCGGCTTCTTTTGTCTGGCTCACATAACTCTTGAATGAGCCTCTCTTCTTCTTCTGTGGGCTAGCAGTCTTCTTGCTGGACTTCCTTGACTTGAATGATGGTCTTCTCCATTTTGAATTCTGCTCATCATCGCCATCCTCATCTTCATCATCAAGTTTCACTTTGCACTGAGAAGCAAAGTGTCCAATCTGTCCACAACGATAACATCTCAAGGACAACTGTCCTTTTCCCTTCTTAGACCCCTTTTTGAATTTCCTTGTGAAGTATGCCAACACTTCACCTTCACTTTCTTCCTCATCATCAATCATCATCCTCACTGGATGATTCTTCCTCTTGTTTTATCTTCAAGTGTTTCATAGCTTTGAAAGCTGCCTCCTTTGATACCTTTGAAGTTGAGGAGCTCTCAGTTGACTTTATTCTCATCTCATATGCAATGAGATTGCACTGGAGATCATGCAGAGACATAGAATTGAGATCTCTACTCTCCTCTATGGCTGCCACCTTTGAGGCAAACCTCTCAGGCAGAATTCTCATAATTTTCTTCACAATAGATGAGTGCTTCTTGTTCTTCCCATGACTTCTAAGATCGTTTACAGCATCAATAACCCTGGTGAAGAACTCTTGGACTGTCTCATTTTTCTGCATTCTGGGAGATTTCATATCTCTCCTTGAAAACTTGAAGCTTGGCCTCCTTCATTCTGCCATCACCTTCATAGACTTTCTGCAAATCTGCCCCATATCTCGTTGGCAGATTTGCAGTCCATAACTTTAGCATATTCAGCATCTGTCAATGCTGAAATGATGACATTTGAGGTCTTCCCATTTATCTCAAACTGTCTTAATTCCTCTGGGGTTGGATCTTTACCTTCTTCTGGAGGCTCAAACCCTCCTGTACAGATTTCACCACGTTCATGCCCATGGTTGCAAATACCACCTGCATTCTCGCTCTCCACATATGGTAGTTGGTTCCGTTGAAGATTGGAACCTTCTTGCAGTAAGTAGTACTGGTGCTAGTACTGACATCCATTTCTCAGTATGCTAAAGAAGCTAAAACTTCTGAAACTCTTCAAACTAGTACACCAAGCTGTTAAGCTTTATCCTGGTGAACCTGTGCTCTGATACCAATTAAAGTTCCCAACTTCACCCTAGGATCTACTAGTTTGGTGATACTGAGAGGGGGGGTGAATTAGTATCACCACAATTCGCAATTCGCAGGAAAGTGAACAACTTCAATCTCTTATTAAAAGCGAACTCTTTCTCATATTCGACTAAGGTAGATCTATTGCAACCTACTAATCACAATAGTCCCCAAAGTCACCTTTCAGACACCTTGCCCTAATAGACAATTCGGATGTTCTTGTTTAGGTCTTCGTTAGGTTATGGGTTGGTTGATACTTTAACTGCATTCACAATTCAATTCAAAACACGGAACGTAAAGCAAATTAAGGACACACGAGATTTACGTGGTTCCGTCAACATGACGTAGATCCATGGTGGTAGGGACTCTCCCTTACCGAGACTATCCACTATACTTGAGAATTCCAGTTACAATGGATGTCTTAATCTTCTGCTCCTTTCACTATTGCAATTACTAAGCAAGTACAATACAAAGAGTGTCACTTACTGTGTCTACCCTTCGTCTAGCTTGTCTTGCCTCTGTTGAATTGAAAGGCTGCTCCACTGCCACTTAGAAGTTCTCCGCAACGCTCTCTAACCTCTCTTGAAGAAATCTGGAAATACGTTGAGTTCTTTCCGATGCTCACACAGCTCCTGCTTTCACCGTCTCACGGTTTCACAGCTTGCACTCAAGCTTCTGGTCTGCCGTTTCATGTCTCACGGCCTGCCCCACGCTTCTGATCAGTCATGCCATTGCACGTTCTGGTCTCACGCTCCTGGTCTGCTGTTTCACGTCTCTTGGCCTGCCTCACACTACTGGTTTTTCTGGTTCATGTCTCTCGGCCTGCCTCACGCTTCTAGTCTGCTGTCTTTCTCTTCTGGGTGGTCTGTTTCTTATTTCTCCTCTTGCTGGTTGTGCGTTTCTGGTTTGGTTGCAGGATGTGTTTCTGGTTTGCTTGCAGGAGGCGTTTCTGGTTTGCTTGCAGGATGTGTTTCTGGTTTGCTTGCAGGAGGCGTTTCTGGTTTGCTTGCAGGACATGTTTCTGGTTTGCTTTCCTGGTGGTGACGTTTCTGGTTTGCTCTCCCCAATGGTGTCATTTCTGATCTCTTGTCGTTCTGCTCTCTCTTCCTTTTGGCCGGTTGTTGTAGGGTTGCTGTTTTTCAATTGTGTTGGCCCTCTGCCCTAGTTTTGTCTTCCAAGGCCTTTATATACTCTCTTCCATAAAACCCTAATAGGGCTTACATGGCAGATTTACGTTCTTGTCCTTATGCGGCAGATTTACTTTCTTGCCCTTCCATGTGACTTTACTGCCCTTCCATGTGACTTTACTCTCTTGCACACTTAACCCTAGTTGACAACAATTACAACCCATACAAGGCTGTGGGAACAACAGTGGGATACCTAGACACCTGAAATAATGAGTTATTCATATGTCTTATCTACCAAATAATGTAGCTGAACTAATAAAATGTTTAGTAATTGTATAAATTAGTGTATTAACACTAAAGCAAGCTCACAAACCTTGCTTATAGTAGCATTAAATATCGAGATTACTTTCATTTGACAAATAGAAATCTCACCAACCTTTAAACTGTCTAGTTAAACCCATTTACAATAAATCTTGTATTTAGCATCAGAATTACCACTTTTAGATTTTGGAAGAGCAGCAAAAATATCATCATAAATGGATAGAATGAGAATCTAATTTTTTTGATATGCCATCTAAATTCATTTTATAATGTTGATACATTGTATTATACATTATTGTACTCAAGTTGTATTCCATATCACCTGAGTACATGCTGCACAAGCAGCCATATACTCAGCCTCCGCTGTGCTCAAAGTAACACTATTTTGCTTTCTACTTAGCCATGCAACACACTTTGAACCCAAGTAGAAGCTGCAGCCACTGGTTGATTTTCTATCATCTGTGCTTCCTGCCCAGTCTGCATCAGTGTATGCTCGTAGTTTTACAGAATCCATGGCAGGATACCACAAGCCTATTTCCAGTGTCCCCTTGAGGTATCTTAGGATTCTTTTCACTGCCAACACATGAGATTCCTTAGGATCAGCTTGGAATCTGCTGGCGATGCACACAGCTTGCATGAGATCAGGCCTTGATGCTGTAAGGTACAGAAGGCTCCCTATCATCTTCCTGTATTCTGTAGGGCTTGTACTCCTTCTTTCCTGATCTTTTGTTAACTTGCAGCCCACTGTCATAGGGGTACTGACAGGTCTGCTATCCTCCATGCCAAACTTTTTCAGCATCTCTTTGGCATATTTTGTCTGAGAAATAAAAATACCTTCTTCACATTGTTTTATTTGTAATCCAAGAAAGTAAGTGATTTCTCCAATCAATGACATCTCAAATTCCTCACTCATATTCTGTGCAAATTCTTGGCATAGCTCAGAGTGATCCCCTCCAAAGATGATGTCATCTACATATACTATGGTTATCAGTTGGCCTTTCTCTGAGTTGAACACATATAGGTTATTATCAACTGTTCCTCTTCTGAAGTTCAACCTTCTCAAATACGCGTCCAGCCTGCTATACCATGCTCTTGGGCTTGTTTAAGGCCATACAAGGCTTTCTTCAGCTTGCACACGTGTGTCTCATCCTCACTGATTTGTACTCCATCGGGTTGTTCAATATACACTTCTTCTTTTAGGAGCCCATTCAGAAAGGCTGATTTCACATCCATCTGGTAAACTTTATACCTCTTATGTGCTGCCAAAGCTAAGAACATTCTGATAGTTTCCAACCTTGCTACTGGTGCAAAAGTTTCATCAACATCTACTCCTTCTATCTGAGTGTAGCCTTTGCAAACCAGTTTAGCCTTGTTCCTCACCACCTTGCCATCCTTATTGTGTTTATTTTTAAACACCCATTTTGTTCCTATGACATTCTTGTTAGTGGGTCTTAGAACCAGCTCCCATGTTTCATTCTTCTCGATTTGATCCAGCTCCTCATTGATAGCTTTGATCCAGGCTTTGTCTTGTGCAGCCTCTTCAACAGATTTAGGTTCAACTTGTGAGAGTAAAGCAGTAGCTCCCACAATTCTTCTTCTTGTTGTAACTCCTGCTGATGGGTCACCTATTATCTGATTTCCCTGATGAGCACTGGTCCATGTCTTCTTTATCTTTCTTTCTTGCACAATCTTAGTTGCAAGAGAATCTCCTTCTTCATCTTCAGACTCACTCTTCTCTGAGTCTGAACTTACTTCTTTTCCCACTTCTTCATGTTGGTCAGATTCTTCATCTATCTTGAAGTCATCTTCTTCACTATCCTCAGCTTCTCCATTATGCGTTGTTTTCCAGTTTTCATCTATTCTCACATCACTGGAAGTGACCACTTTTCCCAGTTTATGCAGAAAAACTCTGTAACCTTTTGTCTTTGCTGAGTATCTCACAAAGATGCCTTCATCTGACCTAGCATGGAATTTTCCCAAGTTTTGCTCCTTCTTCTTCACAAAACATGGGCTGCCAAAGATTCTAAGATACTTGGCTGTTGTCTTCTTCCCACTCCATAGCTCATATGGAGTCTTATCAGTATTGGGCCTTAGTGAAACTCTGTTCAATAGGTGCACGGCTGTAAATGTTGCTTCTGTCCAAAATCTTGTGTGAAGCTTGGATTCCAGCAGTAGAGTTCTTGCCATTTCAACCACAGCTCTATTTTTCCTCTCTACCACCCCGTTCTGTTGAGGAGTTCTTGCTGCTGCCATCTGATGGTGAATTCCATGCTTCTCAAGGTAATCTTCAAAAGCTCCATTTGTGAATTTAGTGCCTTGATCTAACCTCAATACTTTGATCTTCTTTCCACTCTCATTTTCAGCCAATCTTCTATATCTCTTGAACCATTTCAAAACTTCTGACTTATGTGTGAGGTGCATGATGCAGGTCCTTCTGGAATAATTATCAACAAACAAGATGAAGTACCTCTCACCATTCAACCCTTTTGTTCTCATCAGCCCACACAAATCAGTATGCACAATGTCAAGCACTGCTTCAGAACTGACTTCTTTGGTCTTATACTGCTTTCTGACCTGTTTTCCTTTAGAGCATGCTGAGCAAACATACTCCCTCTCTCTCTTAAGGTCTAGAATGTCTCTGATTGCATGAGTAGTGGTCAGCTTCCTCATGTTCTTCTGTGTTAAGCGTCCCAACCTCCGATGCCAGAGTTGATTTTCTTCTTCTTTTGCAAGTAAACAGCTGTTTGTCTTGTCCTCATCAATTACATATAAATTTCCAGCTGTTCTTTTCCCAGCTGCAACAGTATTGCCTTCTTTACTCTTTACTTGGCAACCTATTTTTGTGAATATCACTTTATGGTCTTCATTACATAGTTGGCTAACAGATGCTAGATTATATCTGAGTCCTTCAACATGAAGAACATCTTTCAGCTTTCCTTTTCCAATATTTACTGACCCTTGACCACTGATGTTGAGTGAATCATCATTGCCAAACTTGACTCTGCCTTCTCTTGACATGTTTAGCTTTGACAATTTACTCTTATCTCCCGTCATGTGTGAAGTGCATCCACTGTCAAGGATCCACTGCTTATCCTTGTAGTCAGCTTTGAGTGCAATTTCAGCTATATTAGCCACCTCCCTTTTAGTTTTATATACCTTCTTTTGAATTGGCTGAAAGATAGCTTTCTCCTTTTTCTCAGCTTTGACTACACCGCTTGTTTTCACTATGCCATTGAGTGCCTTCTCTTGCTCAGGGAGAAGTGTCATGCATCTTGGCATTATGGTCATCCTGCCCACACCTTTCACACTGTTCCAAGTCTCCCAATATAACAAACTTGTTCTTTGAAATCACTGGTTTGGGCTTCCACCAACAATCCTTGTCAGTGTGTCCTTGCTTTTTACAGTATGTGCAAGAACTCACGACAGGTGTTCTCCTCTGAATTTTGTATTGTCTCCCCCTGTATGCAGCATCGTATCTTCTCAAGTTGGAGACATATACTGGCCTTTTCCACCAGCAGTTACTTGCCTTATGACCCCAAACTCCACAATAAAGATAGTGACCTTGAAACTGCCTCTTCTTGGGTCTAATCACAACTTGATTTCTTTTGTTCATTACTTGCTGTGTAGGCAACGTGGCTGGCTTCTTTGCTTGTGTGGCTTTCATTTCAGCCACCTTTTTCTCCTTCTTCTGTTCAGCCATAGCCCTTTGCTGGCTGACCTTCTTTTCTTCATTTTTGTTTGCCACCCTAGGTTGCTTCTTCAAATCCTCTTTATGCTCAGCTATCTTCTCCTAAGTCACAACCTTCTCTTTCAACTTCTGTGGCACATTCTTATTATCTTTAGGCAATGCAGCCTCAGATTGCTGCACTTTCTCTTCATTCTTCTTTTCTCTTGCAGAACTTGATTCTCCTATCATTTCAAGCTCCTGCACGTTCTCTTCACTCCTTTTGAGTTGTTGCTGAAGTCTCAGCAACTCTTTCTCCATTCCTTCAATTTTTGAAGTCCTTGAGCCAAGCTCCATTGTAAGGTCTTCACATATTTTGATCTGTTCTTCAAATCTTCTCTTCAAGTCAATATGTTCAGCCCTTATTTCATCCTTTTGACTTTTAGCTTCCTCAGACTTTGCTTCAACTTGTTTTATGTGGGCCTCCAACCTTCTTATGGTTCTGCCCCTTCTAATTATCTCCTTTGAAGCTGCTTCCAACTCAGCTTCAAGATCTGGTTCTTCTTCATCAACCTCCTCTTCCTCTTCAGAGGTTGAACTACCACCTTCAGTTGATGCCATAAAGGCATGCTCATCTGATGAGTCTACATCATCCTCCTCATCGGCTTCTTTTGTCTGGCTCACATAACTCTTGAATGAGCCTCTCTTCTTCTTCTGTGGGCTAGCAGTCTTCTTGCTGGACTTCCTTGACTTGAATGATGGTCTTCTCCATTTTGAATTCTGCTCATCATCGCCATCCTCATCTTCATCATCAAGTTTCACTTTGCACTGAGAAGCAAAGTGTCCAATCTGTCCACAACGATAACATCTCAAGGACAACTGTCCTTTTCCCTTCTTAGACCCCTTTTTGAATTTCCTTGTGAAGTATGCCAACACTTCACCTTCACTTTCTTCCTCATCATCATCATCATCCTCACTGGATGATTCTTCCTCTTGTTTTATCTTCAAGTGTTTCATAGCTTTGAAAGCTGCCTCCTTTGATACCTTTGAAGTTGAGGAGCTCTCAGTTGACTTTATTCTCATCTCATATGCAATGAGATTGCACTGGAGATCATGCAGAGACATAGAATTGAGATCTCTACTCTCCTCTATGGCTGCCACCTTTGAGGCAAACCTCTCAGGCAGAATTCTCATAATTTTCTTCACAATAGATGAGTGCTTCTTGTTCTTCCCATGACTTCTAAGATCGTTTACAGCATCAATAACCCTGGTGAAGAACTCTTGGACTGTCTCATTTTTCTGCATTCTGGGAGATTCATATCTCTCCTTGAAAACTTGAAGCTTGGCCTCCTTCATTCTGCCATCACCTTCATAGACTTTCTGCAATCTGCCCCATATCTCGTTGGCAGATTTGCAGTCCATAACTTTAGCATATTCAGCATCTGTCAATGCTGAAATGATGACATTTGAGGTCTTCCCATTTATCTCAAACTGTCTTAATTCCTCTGGGGTTGGATCTTTACCTTCTTCTGGAGGCTCAAAACCCTCCTGTACAGATTTCACCACGTTCATGCCCATGGTTGCAAATACCACCTGCATTCTCGCTCTCCACATATGGTAGTTGGTTCCGTTGAAGATTGGAACCTTCTTGCAGTAAGTAGTACTGGTGCTAGTACTGACATCCATTTCTCAGTATGCTAAAGAAGCTAAAACTTCTGAAACTCTTCAAACTAGTACACCAAGCTGTTAAGCTTTATCCTGGTGAACCTGTGCTCTGATACCAATTAAAGTTCCCAACTTCACCCTAGGATCTACTAGTTTGTGATACTGAGAGGGGGGGTGAATTAGTATCACCACAATTCGCAATTCGCAGGAAAGTGAACAACTTCAATCTCTTATTAAAAGCGAACTCTTTCTCATATTCGACTAAGGTAGATCTATTGCAACCTACTAATCACAATAGTCCCCAAAGTCACCTTTCAGACACCTTGCCTAATAGACAATTCGGATGTTCTTGTTTAGGTCTTCGTTAGGTTATGGGTTGGTTGATACTTTAACTGCATTCACAATTCAATTCAAAACACGGAACGTAAAGCAAATTAAGGACACACGAGATTTACGTGGTTCCGTCAACATGACGTAGATCCATGGTGGTAGGGACTCTCCCTTACCGAGACTATCCACTATACTTGAGAATTCCAGTTACAATGGATGTCTTAATCTTCTGCTCCTTTCACTATTGCAATTACTAAGCAAGTACAATACAAAGAGTGTCACTTACTGTGTCTACCCTTCGTCTAGCTTGTCTTGCCTCTGTTGAATTGAAAGGCTGCTCCACTGCCACTTAGAAGTTCTCCGCAACGCTCTCTAACCTCTCTTGAAGAAATCTGGAAATACGTTGAGTTCTTTCCGATGCTCACACAGCTCCTGCTTTCACCGTCTCACGGTTTCACAGCTTGCACTCAAGCTTCTGGTCTGCCGTTTCATGTCTCACGGCCTGCCCCACGCTTCTGATCAGTCATGCCATTGCACGTTCTGGTCTCACGCTCCTGGTCTGCTGTTTCACGTCTCTTGGCCTGCCTCACACTACTGGTTTTTCTGGTTCATGTCTCTCGGCCTGCCTCACGCTTCTAGTCTGCTGTCTTCTCTTCTGGGTGGTCTGTTTCTTATTTCTCCTCTTGCTGGTTGTGCGTTTCTGGTTTGGTTGCAGGATGTGTTTCTGGTTTGCTTGCAGGAGGCGTTTCTGGTTTGCTTGCAGGATGTGTTTCTGGTTTGCTTGCAGGAGGCGTTTCTGGTTTGCTTGCAGGACATGTTTCTGGTTTGCTTTCCTGGTGGTGACGTTTCTGGTTTGCTCTCCCAATGGTGTCATTTCTGATCTCTTGTCGTTCTGCTCTCTCTTCCTTTTGGCCGGTTGTTGTAGGGTTGCTGTTTTTCAATTGTGTTGGCCCTCTGCCCTAGTTTTGTCTTCCAAGGCCTTTATATACTCTCTTCCATAAAACCCTAATAGGGCTTACATGGCAGATTTACGTTCTTGTCCTTATGCGGCAGATTTACTTTCTTGCCCTTCCATGTGACTTTACTGCCCTTCCATGTGACTTTACTCTCTTGCACACTTAACCCTAGTTGACAACAATTACAACCCATACAAGGCTGTGGGAACAACAGTGGGATAGGCCTAGACACCTGAAATTAATGAGTTATTCATATGTCTTATCTACCAATAATGTAGCTGAACTAATAAAATGTTTAGTAATTGTATAAATTAGTGTATTAACACTATAAGCAAGCTACAAACCTTGCTTTATAGTAGCATTAAATATCCGAGATTTACTTTCATTTGACAAATAGAAATCTCACCAACCTTTAAACTGTCTAGTAAACCCATTTACAATAAATCTTGTTATTTGAGCATCAGAATTACCACTTTTAGATTTTGGAAGTAGCAGCAAATATCATCATATAATGGAGTAGAATGAGAATCTAATTTTTTGATATGCCATCTAAATTTCATTTTATAATGTTGATACCATTGTATTATACATTATTGTACTCAAGTTGTTCCTCTACTAAGAGGTTAACCGAAGTAGGTGTGGGATAATATAGTTTTATAAGGACTTTACTAAAAGTCATCTTATTAATTTCCATTTTTTTTTTGCTTCTTACAAGGAGGTGATGGATCTTTTTGACTTGATTTTTATTTTGATAAGAACATTTCCTAAATTTTCTCCACATAATCCTTAACCTCTAATTCTTCTTCTATAATTTGTTCCTCTTTTCTTAATATAGAAGCATATTTTTCTTTTAATCCAATGTTTTTTAATTTTTTGATTATTTCACCTAACATGTTGTAATTTATTTCTTACGATGACATAGGTTTAAATAAAACCCTTTTTCCATTTTTGGTTTAACCAGAGGTTTTAGAGCTTTATGAGTCAATTCTTCTATTTTTTCTTAAACTCTATTAACTAATTTCTTATTGAGTAAAGATAAAGATTAGTATAGTTTCCTTACTCCATAATAACATTGGTAGAAGGCCTCACTTTATATGGTGAAGTTATAATTTCACAGTCTTCTACTTTTACACTTTAGTTAAGTGCAAGTGGGTGAATAATATTAACCCTTTTTCCTTTTCTTGTAACTTATTCTTGATATGCTTTTTCAAAAACCATGCATTCTTCTAGGATGGAAAAGTTTGGGAAAGGTTTTTTCCTAAGTTTTTAAAGCTTTTCCAAATAAGTAAATATATTTACAGTTCTTATACTATTCATATATATCTTATGACATTTATGTCATACTTGTTCTTTTTCATTAAAGGTTCATTAAAGGTCATAAAAAGTCATTGTCTTTTTATACTCTTTTTAGGAGAGTAAAATAATTCACTTATTTTTTCATTTACCTCATTGACTACTTTGAGGACATAAAGACTCCTATCTTCATCTTGATATCCCATATTAGAGAAGGAGACCTAAGCCTTTGAGCTTGACTAGATGTTTCTAGTGGTTCATTAACAACAGAAGTAAAAGCTAAGGGAGGAAAGTCAACTCTATATAGAGGTTGGCTAACCTGCTTTCTTGTTCTTCTAATGCCTTACAACTCACACTTATAGATTCAGCAAATCAAATTTTGACATCCTTATCTTGGAATTTAATTATTGCTTCCACTTATCTATTAACCTATTTAATAGGTTCAACTACCTTTTCTAACACCTATTTTTCAACTAATTTAATAGATTTTGACCTATTAGTCAAGAATAATGTAATAGTCCCTTTATCAATATATCTTGTTGGAATTTCACTAATTCCTGGGACAGTGGTGTTTATAACCTTATAATGTATCCTATAAATAAGGATTAGATTTTTCAAAGTAAACATCATATCAAATCCTTCAATTTTAATATCCAAACATAGAGTATGCATCAAATTAGGATCTAATAATGACAAGACAAAATTAGGAAAACAAGAGAATTAAGTAGGCCCATTAATTAGAGTAGATTCAGTGACTCTTAATAAGAAGTCATGGAAATAGTCATGTCTTTTGTCTCTAACACATATAATTGTTGAGTTATATAAACTCTATCTAGGAGCAGGTTTTAATGCTACTTATACCATTCCAATACGAATAAATTTATACTTTTGCTAATGTGAGCTAATAAGTTCTTGGAATAGCAAAAAGAAATCATTGTAACCATAAGTTAAGGGTAAGCCTCTTTAACAATTTTAATAATATAATTGATCTTAGAAAAGAAATTTCCTTATTTATAAACCTGGGAAGATGATGAAGAAGAAAGAGTCTAATTCTGAAAATAATTATTATCTAAAGTTTTGCTAATTACTATTTCTTTATTCATAGAAAAACCATCACTTATAAATAATCTATTAGGTCTTAACCTATCCATACCTCACCATATCACTATCAACAACTTAAGCCACAATTCTACATGCCCACTCATGGCCAACACGGGTACAAAGGCAGCATGACTAAAGGTTTCAACAATGAAACATTGACAAGTTTAAACTTTCAATTATTTAAAAGATTAATATCATCTACTAAAAAAATGAGGTTATTCAAAACCAAAGTCAAATTCTTTGGACACTTCATATTAAATGGAACTCTAGTTCCCATTGACCAAGCAATTGAATTTTTTTTGGGTAAAATGTGACTTTAAAGATCATTTTTTTTTTGTGAACAAGTTATTTTAATGGCAACGGAAGCCTTATTAAGATGGAATGGAGAGACAACCTCATTGTTTAGGAATTGAGCAAAAAATACCTTCAGAAAAAACTAATCATCATTAAAGACTTTTTTCCTTGATGGAATTATATGGATTCTTAGTGCAAAAGGTGTATAAACATGATTGTTGTGATCAATAAAATGTGAGGAGTTAGAGTTAATTACTTTACTATGAATGGAATGTAATGTCATTTGGATTACATTTGAACCTTTTTCTACAGGTTATAGAAAGGGAAAGTTTTGCAATTTCTATTAAAAAGATGAAGTTATTTTAAACCAAGGTTAAATTCCTTGTACGCTTCATAAAGAATGGCACTATAGCTACCATTGATAAAGATATGGAATTTGTTGAGAGCAAAATGTTATTTTCAAGATCTTTGTTTATGAAAGGGTTATTTCAATGGCAATTGAAGCCATGCTAGGATGGAATAGAGAGACAACGTCATTATTTAGGACTTGAACAAAAATACTTGTAGGAAAACCTAATCATCATCAAAGACCTTTTTCCACGATGCAATTATATGGATTCTTAGTACCAAAGGTATATAGATGTGCTTGTTGCAATTAATATAATGCAAGGTACTAGAGTTAGTTACTACTCTATTAAAAACAAAATATTGGCAATGATATGATGTATTCAAATATTTGAAAATGATCTATTAAGTCAAAAATTTCTCCTACAAATTGATTGTAATATGAAATGCATCTATAGTTCCATTTGGACACTATGAAGGGAATTTAATGTCATTAGAAGATTACAAACAAAATATTTAATACTTATTTAGCATTTGTGATTGTTTATATTAATAATATATTAGTGTCCTTTAATACTATCAAAAAACATTTTAAACATTTAAACATTTTTCTAAAAATTAGAGGAAAGACAAGTTTTGCAATTTCTATTAAAAAGATAACGTTATTTTAAACCAAGGCTAGATTCTTTAGACAATGGAACTATAGTTCCCATTGATTGAGCAGTTGAATTTGTTGTGAGCAAAATGTTATTTTCATGGTCAACTTTGTGAACAAGATATTTCAATGCCAACTAAAGGCTTGTTATGATGGAATGCAGAGACAACCTCTTTATTCAAGAATTAAACAAAAAGTACTTATAGGAAAAACAAATCATCATCAAAGACCTTTTTCTTTAATGGAATTATATGGATTCCTAGTACCAAAGGTATATAGACATGTTAGTTGCAATTAATATAATGTGAGGAGCTAGAATTAATTACTCTTCTATTAAAAATGAAAAATTAGCAATGATATTATGTATTCAAAAATTTGAAATGATATGTTAAGTCAAAAATTTTTCCTACAAATTGATTATAATATGAAATTGCATTTATAGTTTTATTTGAATCTTATGAATGAAATGTAATGTTATTTAGATTAAAAAATGCAACTTCTAAATTTCAGAAGATTATGAATGAAATATATAATACTTATTTAGCTTTTATAATTATTTATGATTGGTTATATTAATTTATTACTAATTTTATATGCATCTATTAGAGTTAGTAACATTTAACTAAACATGTCTAAAATTCTCAATAAAAGTCTTAAACTTGAGCAACGCATATACTCAAGTTTAATATATACTAATTTTGTGCTATAAGTATGCCATTCACTAAATTCTTTTCACTTTTTTTATTCAAATATTAAATCATTAACCTTTTGTAGTTGGTTCCTAAAAATTAGAGATAAACTAATAAACTTGGCTTGAGCATAGTATATATTAATTATGTGATATAAGTGTGCTATGTGTGCCACATCGCTAACCACTGTCCTAAACTAGGAAAACTGCTAAATAGAATCTAAAGTAATAGTTTTTAGGTCACTGCATATTAGAAGTGCTGTAATAGTTTTAGGGAGTGATTTTTGAACATTATTCCAGCAAAATTAAAACTACCATATAAAGTATTTAGGTTGCGGCTTTTACCATCAATGGCAGGGGTCTTGCAAATTATACGCAGCTATGTTGCAAACTATACACAACAATTTCTTGGGCTTGATTGAAATCTTGCACATAAGTAAATAGCAAATGTTAAGTTTGATCTACTAGCTGTAAGATAACAAAGACTGCCAATCATACCTCTATACTATTTTTCATCCATAACCTCACTGTTTACATCATTGTCCAACTTTGTAGAGGTAGTCATTGGAGTGTTGCAAGATATAGAATCATTCACGCCAAACTTCTTTAACAATTTCTTTGCATACTTGGCTTGATTGACGAAAATTTCATCCTTTGTTTGCTTGATTTAAAGTCCAAGGAGGAAGTTCAATTCTCCCATCAAACACATTTCAAATTTTGTTTCCACACTAACAAAATGACTCATTAGTAGCCTTAAACATGATGCCATCACCATAAATTTGAACAATCAACAAATCCTTACCTTTGGATTTGGTAAAAAGAGTAGTGTCAACTTTACCTTTAGTGCAGTTCTTGCCAACCAAGAAAGAACCTAACCTTTCATACTAAACTTTTGGTGCTTGCTTTAATCCATAAAAAGCTTTTGTAAGTTTGTAAACATGGTTAGGGAATTCTTTACTCTTAAAGCCAAGGTGTTGATCAACATAGACTTCCTCTGTGAGGTAACTATTAAAGAATGCACTTTTCACATCCATTTTGTATAACCTAAAATTTTTATATGATGCAAATGCAAGCAACATTCTAATGGCCTTTGGCCTAGCAACAGGGGTGAAGGTCTCGTCACAATTGATGCCTTCTTCTTCATTCTAGCCTTTGACAACCAACCTTGTCTTATTTTTCACAATTTGGCCACCTTCATCAAGCTTATTTCTAAAGACTCACATGGTTCCTATGATAGGATGATCACTAAGTCTTGGTACCAAAGTCCAGACCATGTTTTTCTTAAATTGGTTGAGCTCATCCTCCATTTCATGCAGCCAAGACTGGTCAACCAATGCATCATCTACATGTGCTGGTTCTATTTGTGAAACAAGTGCTTATAGTGCTAGTATTCCGAGATGTAAATTGAGTTCTCAAAAGATCAGAAGGGTTACCAATAATTTAATCCTAAAATGCCTTTCTAGTGTGCTTCCACTATTTCGGAATTTATTGAACAACACTGTCAAGAATGCCACTTATTTACTTCAAGTTGTTCACTCTACTCCATTTTGAACATCACCAGAATGTTGTTGACTCCTTGATGATTCATTTGCCTTTTTTAAGCTTTTCCTTGTGCCTGCAAGGTCAACTAGCTCTTCCTTTCTAGGAGAGAAGGGGTCATTTTCATTAAATGCAACATGTATGAACTCCTCTAAAATAAGAGATTTCTTGTTGAACACCATGTATGTCTTGCTATTAGAAGAGTATCCTAAGAAGATACCTTCATCTGCCTTAGAATCTACTCACCTAAGAAGTATTTCATATTTAGAATATCACACTTGTAGCCAAAGACATGTAGGAAGTTTATTCTAGACTTTCCCCCATTCCATAACTTATAAGGGGGCTTTGTAAAAGTTGAATGAATGAAAACCCTAATGGACACATAACAAGCAATATGAACTACTTCTTCCCAAGAGTGTAGAGGAAGGCTATACTTCTTTAACATGGTTCTAGTCATCTCTTACAATGTTCTATTCTTCCTTTCAGCTACTTCATTTTATTGCAGAGTTCTTAGAGCTAAAAGATGTGAGAGATAAGCCTTCGTTCTCAAACTCATGACCATGAACACTTCTAATTAAAGTGACATGAAGCTCCTTTTCACTTTGGACCTACCTATAAAACCCCTCAAAAGTTTTTAAACACTCATCCTTATGAGCTAGGAATGCAACCCAAGCAAACCTACTATAATCATCTACAATAACATATGCATATGAATTACCACCTAAATATGAAACATGAGTAGGACCAAACAAGTCCATATGTAATAGCAACAAGGGTTTAGAAGTAGATACTATCATTTTGTTCTTAAATGAGCTTTTATTTTACTTACCTATTTGGCATGCATTACACAACTTGTCCTTACATTTCACCTTTGGAAAACCTGCAAGGTTGTGTTAATTAAGTTTTGATAGCTATTTCGTACTTGCATGACCTAACCTTCAATACCACATCTATGATTCTTCACTAACAAATGCAAAGCATTTAACATCTTGGTTAGCCAAAGTGTGCAAATCAATAATATATATATTATTTGATCACTTAGCAACAAATAATGAATCATTTGTTTTGGAATAAGCAACACAAAAAGCATTTTGCTCAAATGATACCTTATAACTATTATCACAATTGACTAATACTCAATAAATTGAACTTAAGTTCCTAATCAAGGAAAACATTGTTGATTATTGGTGACTTTCCCTTACTTATCTTGCCAATGCCAATAATCTTACCTTTGGCATTGTCTCTAAACATTACCATTTCACTACAATTTTCTTAAGGAAAAAAAAGCTTTTATGATTTCTTGTCATGCATCAAAAGTAGCTACTATCTAGATACCATTCATCTTTCTTCATGTTGCTCTTGAGACATACATGCAAACAATTTATCTAGATTTATGTACCCAAATTTTTTTTAGGGTCCTTAAGTGTTAGCCTTGGAGCCTCTTGTATCTATATAAGGATAACCATTTAGATGTCATCTCAAATTGCACAAATATTGCATATGACCATATTCACCATAAATATAACATCTAACATGATATCTAGAATGATATCTATATGAATAAAAGCCATTTTTATCATGATCATCCCATTTTTCATGAGACTTTACTTGCCTATGAAATGCTTTAGGCTTTTGTGTGTGCCTCTTGTACATATATGCATACTTGTATGGTGCTTTCCTACATTGATATGATGCATAAGTATTTTTATGTGTTGTGCTACTGGATGGTTGTGCACATTTGTGAGCATAATTTTGCCCTAAGAAGCTTGGGGTTAATGTGCATGAGATGCATAGCCCAAACTACTCTTCTCATCTTGAAGCCTTTGAGAGTTAACTATCATGTCTAGTTTGTCTTTGCTTTTAGCAAATGTAAAGAGAGATTTTTCAAGTTTAGAAACTTCTTTCTTAAGATGAATATTATCATCCAAAAGCTTTACGAGTCTTTTCTCATTCTAGACATTATCCTGCTTACTATTTTTCCCAATGAGTGAATTGACCTCAACTTTTAGAGAAGCATTCTCAACTTGTAGAGAAGCAGTCTCCCTTTTCAAGGATCCAACTTCATGCTTCATAAAGACATTCTTAGCAGAAAGACCTTTGTTCTTGATAGCCATGTCTTTGAGTTTTCTATCCATGCAATATAAATTATCATACAATTCATTAATTAAAGACTCATTATTATTAGAGATATCACAATCAGAATTTACCTCATCCTTTATAGCCATGAATATCAAGTTAACTCCAACATCGTCAAAACCACTTTGTGAATCACTTGGATCATCCAAGTGGCTTTGAGGGCTTTCTTTGCTGGCTTCTTGTCCTTCTTCTTATTTTTAGGTGATTATGAGCAATATAACCAGGTTTGTTACAACTGTAACAAAGGATTTCATAATCTCAATTGTTTTTAAAGGATTTCTTGCCACTTTGTTTCTTCTTTCTCCAAAGGTGTGTGAATCTTTTAGTTAGCATGGCAAGCTCCTCTTCATCTTCTTAATTGTATTTGATCATTTTTATCATCTTCATTACTTTTCTTAAAAGAAAAAGCTCTAAAAGCAACTCCTTTCTTCTTTTCAATAACCTTTTTGGTGAAGGTCATCTCGTGTGCCACATCGCTAACCACTGTCATAAACCAAGAAAGCTGCTAAATAGAATCTAATGTAGGTCCCTACATATTAGAAGTGTGGTAGTAGTTTTAGGGAGCGATTTTTGAAAGTTATTCCAGCAAAATTAAAACTACTATATAAAGTATTCAGGTTGTGGCTTTTAATATCAATGATAGGGGTCTTGCAAATTATATGCAGCGATTTTGCAAACTATATGCAACAATTTCTTGGGCTTGATTGAAATCTTGCACATAAGTAAATAGCAAATGTTAAGTTTGATCTACTGGCTGTAATATAATGAAGACTGCCAATCATACCTATATACTATTTTTCATCCATAATCTCATTGTTTACATCATTGTCCAACTTTGTAGAGGTGGTCATTGGAGTGTTGCAAGATATAGAATCATCCACGCCAAACTTCTTTAATAGTTTCTTTGCATACTCAACTCCTTATTAGGAGTAGTTTAATCAAGTTTAAGTGAGAAACCTATTTAGTTCTCTTGTTTTCTAAACTTTACATCACCCTTGTTAGATCCAAATTTGATGCATGCTTTATGCTTAGACATAAAGGCAAAAGGATGCCAGTTTCAGATAACTTAATCCTTATTTAAAGGATTCATCATAGAGTCATAAAGGCTATTGTTCCAAGAATTAAAGAAATTCCTTCAAAATATGCATATAAAGGGACTACAACCTTATTTTTGACTAATAGGTCAAAAGCTAATGTTCTGATTCTTAAAACTCTTACATGGGATTAGGATAAATTACTTGAAAGATGGATACTAGAAAAGCAAATCAAACTTGTTAAACAAGTAAATTGATTAATGGAAGAAATTATTGAATATGAAGATAGGGATGTCAAAATCCAATTTGCTTTATGGCGAAGTATGAGGTTGAACCTTGAAAAGGAAAAAAAAAGGTTAAACCTAAACACTCTATCTCATCAATACCAATTACAAAACTGGAAGGTATAAGAAGAAATAGAGAGCAAGTTAGTCAACCTCAATACTAAGTTGACTTTCCACCCTCAAATACTATTTTAGTGGTTAATGAACCACTAGGAACATCCAGTGAAGCTTCTAAGACTAAGTCACTTCCTTCTTTGTCTGATATGGGATATCATGATGAAAATAGGATTTTATATGTCCTTACAACCATAGACGAAGAAGAAGAAAATGTAAAAGAATTATTTTACTCTTTTAAAAATATTATAAAAAGAAAATGGTTTTTTATGACCTTTGGTTACAAAGAATAGGAATTCTAGATTAAATCTCATAAAAAATATATTAACGAAATGGGAGCAATCGAGTTTACTTATTTAGAAAAGATTTATAATGTTAAGAAAAAACCTTTCCATAATTTTTCAACCCTGGAAGAGTGTATGGTTCTTGAAAAAACTTATTAAAAATACATTACTAAAAAAGGAAGTTAATTTCATGATCATTTTATACATGTAAGAAAAGCTAATCAAGATTAATGATTCCTTTGCATGGTGCATATTAATGAATTTAGAGTAACAGAGTTTTAAGGACATGCTAGTAGTAATGATTATGATGTTTGGTCTAGAAACAAAAGCTAATTTCATGATCATTTTGTGTGAATAAGTCCTTGTAATTAAAAGATGAAAGCTTGTTAATAATCAATAAAGTGATGGTCTTATCCATCTAAAATTAAACCATTCAATACCCATAAGAAAAGTTAATCAAGATCAATAACTTCTTTCTTTGATGGAACACAATGGATTTATAGTACCAAAAGCCTAGGGACATCCATGTTGCAATGAATATAATGGTTAATGCAGACACAAAACTTAATTTCATGATCATTTTCTATCTATGAGTCCTTGCAACAAAAGGAGAAATCTTATTAGTAGAAAACAAAGGGATGATCTCATTCTTCAAAAATTGAACCATTCAATACCTGTAAGTGAAGCCAGTGAAGATCAGTGACTCCTTTTTTGATGTAATTCAAAGGATTCATAGTACCAAAGATGCAAGTGAATAAGATGATGATTATGTACCATCATTAGAAGGTGAAAGTGATGGAGAGGGGTATCCGGTTAATAGAAAGGCCTACAAAAGTGATTGAACTCTAGAAAGTCCATCAAATATAAGAATTATTGATCTTTATTAGCTTTTTTTAGATGATTTTAATGTTTCATTGCCTAAAAGGTGAGATTGTCACATCATATCTTCTTAACAATGTTTCTCCTTTCGCTGTGAGGCGTTAGTCACCTAAAATGATGATAAAATTAACTTTTCTATTTACAACAAACATTAGATTCATTTTGAGAAATGCATCAATATAGCTTTAGTAGTCTAAAATCCATTAATGTCTATTAAATGTTGGAGTCATTGATTTTGATTTTCTTTTTGTTCATACTTTGAATGGTGCATTGCCAACAAGATAAGGTCATCAATTCATTTCTTGCAAACCACTCATGTCCTTTTGGTGAAAGACTTCAAAAGAATTCTCTGAGATGGACTTTAATGGTTTGGTCAAGCTAGCTATAATAACGATCTAGTCCTCTAGCTCAACTTTACTTCCATGATTTATTTTCTTGTTTTATCATCACTTATTTCCTTTGAGTCTACTTAAATTTATTTTCTTTAATGACCCTTTTTTACTTTCTAATTTCTTGTTTTCCATTAGGTCAATTTTGTCCAATTTATTTTATTTTGTGAATTGGTCCACTTAAGATTAATCTTCTTGATTTAACTTGTTTAGTTCCTTAAAAAGTTGAAAAGGGAAGTTAAGAGTGGTAAAAGGTGAAAGTGTGAGCTTATTATAAGAAAAGCTACTAAAGAGAAGTAAACACGAGGGTTCAATAATAATAATTGAGAAAAGCACAAGAGGGAGTGCATATGAGGTTATTTCTAACATTTTTGACATAAGTAACGATTTTAGGATGAATCCTTTTGAGGAGAGTGGGGATGATAAATTCATAGAGGTGCCAATGCATGGAGGTGCCAATGCATGGAGGGCTTTTAAGGATCTATTGAGCATTCAAGAAGGGTCAATGACACATTCTAAAGCTAAAAAGATGAAAGAAGCACTAAATGAGCTAATTGACAATATTTGGGCCAACCAAGTAGTAAATGGCATGAAGTCAAGTTTGAAATAGGACCAAGGCTTCATTAATATGACTAAAGTAATTAATGGGTTAAGGTTAAGTAATAAATTCCTTTCCTATGTAGGAGTTTATTATAAAATAAGAGTTCACAATAAAATAGAAGTACTCTTATATTTTATGAGTATATCATTGTCTTTACTTTTAGAGTTAAGGTTATTACTTTAACCTATAAATACATTTGATTTCATTTTTAAAAGATATAAATCATTGGTGAAAAAGAAAAGTGAGAATTTTCTCTTTCAATTCTTTATTGAATTTTATGAACTTATCAAGATTATTGTCTTATGGCATTCCAACTCGACTTATCACACTCATATCCCTTCATTCTGAAGTGTGACGTCTATATCCTTCTTTATACCTTTAGTTCATGTTCCTTTAAAAAATAGGTCTAGGTTTATACGTTAGGTTCATGTTCCTTTAAATATATGGTTAAGGTTTTACTTTTCTTAAACCTAATTTAAATTTCATGGGGTTTTGAATTCCTTGTTTTACTTGTAGGTTTCATTGTACTCTTTAGGGTTCACATCACATGGTCATCTTATCTCTTTAGTAATTATAGTTTGAACCATCAAAGATGGGGATCTAATGATGTTTCCACCTTCAACTTGACACTTGGGCACAAGGGATGCAATAAATCGACTATAGGATGTTAGACCTATGCAACAAAGATTGAGTTATCATGCCACTTATTAGTCCTTAAAGCAAATCAAAAGGGGGTGAATTAGGTTTATTTGGTTTGATCATTTAACCTACAATTAATCCCAACTCTAAGGAATAATGACAAAATAATCAATATCAAACAACTAACAAGGAGGCAAAACAAATAAGTGAAAGTAAATGAGATAAGGAAAGAGGGAGCGTGCATTATGATTTATAATGGTTTTGCTTAAATCGGGAGCTTACGTCCACTCTTTGAGGTCCATCCCTTAAGAGTTCAACTTTACTAACTCTTTCTTCTTTTGCAAGGTGGAGGTAACCTTTATACTAGGTCACCTTGACATAAGCCATAACAAAGCTTCCCTAAAACTTTCATAAGAACCAATAGTTCTTCACAACTTAGAGACTCATACTCTTATCATTTTTCAATAGAGCATTATTGCTTCTTTCACAATTTCAACTAAAGCACTCTCACTCTTTCACAATCACAACTTTTCACTCTAAAACTCTTGATCTCTCTCTTAGATCACTTTTCTCTTTCCACTAGATGTATGTAATGAATAAATCTTCTTACTCTCTTACCCTCCCTTTATAAAAGAGTTCTGCCACCATTTTATAGACAAACACAACAAACTAGTCATTAGAGATTGATTTCTTTACATGAAGAAAATCAATTTCCAAAATAGGAAACTTTTCTCTTTGCTACAAGGGTTTGTATGAATCACTATAAGCTAAATGTTGTAACTCACAAAGATCACTTTCCTTTACCTTTTATTGATAAAATGCTTAAAATGTTGGCTAGTCAATCTTATTATTATTTTCTTAATGGCTATTTAACTTATAATTATATTGTGATTGCATAAGAAGACCAAGGGAAGACAACTTTTACATGCCTATTTGACACCTTTGCCTATTGACCCATGCCTTTTGGACTTTGCAGTGCTCTAACCACATTTCAATGGATTATGGTTAGCATATTTTCTAATTATATTGAAAAAATCATAGAATTTTTACGGACAATTTTACTATTTATGGAGACACTTTTATGCATATTTGGATAACCTTACACTTGTGCTTAAAAGATGCATAAAAACTGATGTTGTCTTAAATTTGGAAAAATGCCACTTTATGGTAGAGCAAAGTATAGTTTTAGGGCATGTTATTTCATCGAAGGTAATTAAAGTCAAAAAGGCTAAGATAGATCTTGCTCAATCCTTACTTATCCCGTAAATGTGCAAAAAGTTCACTCTTTTCTTGGTTATGTAGGTTTCTATTGGAGATTTATCAAAGGCTTCTTAAAGATTACATTGCCCTTATGGACATTGTTACAAAAAAGATGTGACTTTTGACTTTAATAATACATACCAGCAAGTGTTTGGCAAGTTGAATCACTCTGGTGATTCAACCTATGAATTGGAGTCTTTTATTTAAGATCTTGTGTGATACAAGCAATTATGTTGTAGGAGATGTTTTAGGACAAAGAATTGGAAAAGCTACTCACACTATCTCCTATGTCTCAAGAACCTTGAATAATGCTTAATGCAACTACTCCACTCCTAAATAAGAACTTTTAGCTATTTTTTTTGCTTTAGAAAAATGTCCTTCATATTTACTTGGCTCTAAAGTGACTATTTATTATGATCATGCTAGCTTTGAGGTACTTATTATCAAAGAAAGATGCCAAGCGAGGTTGATTCGATGGATTCTTATGCTATAAGAGTTTGATTTAGAGATCAAAGACAAGAAAGGCATGAAGAACCTTGTTGTAGATCATCTAAGCCATGTGGTTAAGGAAAAAGAAGCATTGCCTTTGCATGAACTCTTTCCAGATGAACAATTGTTTGCAATGGGGAAAATGCCCCTTATTATGCAAATATTGTCAACTATATGGTCATAAGGACTTTGCTAAAATGACTTGACGAAAGCTCAAAAGTATAAGATCAAGTGTGACACAAAATACTATGCATGGAATGAGCCATACTTATGGAAGCATTGCTCGAATCAAGTGATATGAACCATGTGTACCTAAAATTGAGTTCTATTTTATTCTCACCTATTTTTCATTCTCATACATATGGAAAACACTTTAGATTAAAAAAAAAAACAAAAAAAGGTTACTTAAGTTTGTTTCTTTTGGCACCAGTGTTTCATGATTCTTACATGTTTTTTGAGGACTCTGTGAACATTGTCAAAGAATAGATAACTTATCTTAGAGATTAAAATGCCACAAATCCCCTATAGTCTGTGAATTTTTTTATGTTAGGCATTGATTTTTATAGAGATACCTAATATGACATTGTATTAATGAGAGTATAGTTTCTTTCAAACTATTTTTTCAAAAATAATAAAAGTGTAAACAACTAGATAACAAGAAAGATGTTATTAAAGTAGGGCTATCACAAGTGACTATATGCAATGAAGAAATTTGCATAGAAATTCCTTTTGTGTTTAAAACATTTCTTAAGTTCTTATCTTGGGAAATCTTTTCTTACATATGCTATATCCTATTTAGGAAATTAGTAATAAAGGGATTTTCTCAAAGATGAATGGAAAACTTATTAGCTTTAAGTTTGTATCTACTCCCTAATATAGGGAGATAGATTTACTTTAAAGGCAATTAGAAGGAAAGAGAGATTTATTCAATCTCTTCAAAGTGAAGTAAGAAGTAAATATTTGCAAGAAAAGATTAATACGCTGGTTATTAAAGCCAAAATATAGGAGATATACACAAAATTAGAAACTATGATTTGTGTGGAAATTCCTATAGCTTTTTGGAATAGGAAAAAGAAAGTAATAGAGTTACCATATGAATGACTTTTAATGAAAGTTAGATGCCTATAAAAGCCCAACCCATAGCTATGGGACCAAGGCATCTAGAGACATGTAAGAGTGAAATAGAAGATCTCTTAAAGAAAGGGTTTATAAGAAAAAGTAAAAGTCCTTTAGAGTTGTCTAATATTTTATGTTGAAAATGCCACAGAACTTGAAAAAGGAGTTCTAAAGTTAGTTATTAACGATAAGCCTTTAAATAAGGCATTATAATGGATTAGGTACCTTATATCTAACAAAAAAGATTTGCTTAATAGGCTTTATGAAGCCCAAATCTTTTCAAATTTTGATATGAAATTTGGTTATTAGTAAATCCAAATTCATGAAAAAAGATAAGTATAAAACAACATTTGAAATTTGATTTAGACATTATGTATGGAATATATTGTCATTTGATTGAAGAATACCCTTTAGAATTTTAAAAAAACTACGAATAAAATATTCAATACTTATTTCGCATTTATAATTGTTTATATTAATGATGTATTAGTATTTTCTAATACTATTAAATAACATTTCAAACATGTGAACCTTTTCTTAGAGGTTATTGAAAAAGTTGGTTTAGCAATATTTGTTAACATTAAGTTATTCCAAACCAATGTTAGATTCCTTAAGCACTTTATTGAAAATGGAACTGTTATTCCAATTAATTGAGCAATTAAGTTTGCATCAAAATTTCTAGATAAAATTAGAGAAAAAAAAATATTTGCATGGATTCTTGGGATGTTTGAATTATATTTCAAAATTCTATAAAAATTTAACTTATGATGCTAAGTCTCTATTTAAAGATTATAGAAAAACTAGCTAGATTGGACTAATGACATACAAAGCAATTAAGAAAATTAAAATTAGAAGAAAATAACTATAATGTCTAAGTTTTCTTCATCCTAATGCATTTAAAATAGTTGAGACTAATGCATTAGATAGAGGATATGGATGAATCATTAAGTAAAGGATCAACACTAAGAACAACTTGTTTGCTTCATCTTAAGGGTTTGGGGGAGCTAAAGTTAATAACTTTAGCATAAAGAAAGAAATCTTAGCAATTGTATCATGTATTCAAAAGTTTGAATGTGATTTATTAAATCAAAAATTCCTTTTGATAATATATTGTAAGATAGTAGAAGATGTCCTTACTAAAGATGTAAAAAAAATTGGTTCAAAACAAATTTTGCTAGATAGCAAGGAAGTCTTTATGTTTTTGATTATGATATCGAGTTTATTAAATGAAATTTTAATTCTTTACCCAATTTCTAACTCATAAGTTTTTACAAGAACTACATCATGAGTAAAAGACATTTTATATAGGGACCTCAATCCTTAGCAAAGTTGGTTAATTCACTAGTTAAAGATGCAAAATCAAAAGAAGTTGATAAACTTCATAACGATACTTATGAGTGAGCTTTAGATAAATACATAACATATTCTTTAATTTCAAAGCACATAGACTTTTATGTGCAATTNCTTTCAAGTATTTGCGATATAATCTACTCATAATGAGACCATACTCTTCATTTCTTTCTCTTACAATGCCTCCAACCTTTTTGTTGCAATAACTCATTCACACTTAATGATCTTGAAAATAGTTTGAGTGCCCACAATAGGCATTATATTCAAGGCAACAAGCACATCTATACTCTCTTGGATCTAGGAATCTATTGAATTTCATTAAACAAGGAGTGTTTGATGATGACTAACATTTTTTTCAAGTATTTGCAGTATCATTATTTAATAATGAGATTGTCTCTTCATTTCTTGCAAAAAAGGCTCAGCCTTTTGTTGCAATAACACATTCACAACAAGCACTATATTCATGGCAACAAGCACATCTATACTCCCTTGGATCTAGGAATTAGTTGAATTTCATTAAACAAGAAGTCTTAATGATAAATAGCATTTTTTTCAAGTATTTGTACCATAAGAGTAATGAGACTGTCTCTTCATTTCTTCCAAACAAGGCTCAACATTTTCTTGCAATAAACTTTAATTCTACTCTTCATGATCCGGGAAAAATAGCGTTTGGGTGCCAACCAACAAGCAAGAATATTCATGGCCAACAAGCCACCATCTATACTCCCTTGAAACCAAGGAATCTGTTGATCCTTAAAAACTAGAAGTCTTTCATGATGACTAGCTTTTCTTTCAAGTAGTTTGCGATATTTAATTACTGATTAATGAGACTGTCTCTTCATTTCTTCCAACAAGGCTCCACATTTTGTTGCAATAACTCATTCACTCTTAATGATCATGAAATAACTTGTGTGCCACAACAGGCACTATATTCATAGCAACAAGCACATCTAAACTCCCTTGGAACTAGGAATTTTGTTAAATTTCATTAAACTAGAAGCGTTTAATGATGACTAGCTTTTCTTTCAAGTGTTTGCGGTATAATTATTAAATAATGAAACCATCCCATCATTTCTTCCAAACAAGGCTGCACCTTTTGTTGCAATTACTCATTCACACTTAATGATCTTGAAAATAGCTTGTGTACCCACACCAGGCAATATATTCATGTCCACAAGCATATCTATACTCCCTTGGAACTGGGAATCCGTTGAATTTCATTAAACAAGAAGTCTTTAATGATTACTAGCATTTTTTTCAAGTATTTGTGGTATAATTTTTTAGTAATGAGACTGTCTCTTCATTTCTTCCAAACAAGGTTCCACATTTTGTTGCAATAACTCATTCACTCTTAATGATCTTGAAAATAGCTTGTGTGCCCCCAACAGACACTATATTCATAGCAACAAGCACATCTAAACTCCCTTGGAATTGGGAATCCATTGAATTTCATTAGACTAGAAGCCTTTAATTATGACTGGCTTTTCTTTCAAGTGTTTGCGGTATAATGATTAAATAATGAGACCGTCTTTTCATTTCTTCCAAACAAGGCTGCACCTTTTGTTGCAATTACTCGTTCACACTTAATGATCTTGAAAATAGCTTGTGTACCCACACTAGATAATATATTCATGGCAACAAGCACATTTATACTCCCTTGGAACTAGGAAACCCTTGAAATTCATTAAACAAGCAGTCTTTGATAACGACTAACATTTCTTTCAAGTATTTGAGGTATAATTACTGAATAATGAGACCATCTCTTTATTACTCGCAAAAAAGGCTCCACCTTTTGTTGCAATAACACATTCACAAGTAAAGATCTTGAAAATATCTTGTGTGCCAATAGCAGGTAATATATTCATGGCAACAAGCACATCTATACTCCCTTGGAACAAGGAATCCGTTGAATTTCTTTAAACTAGAAGTCCTTGATGATGACTAGCTTTTCTTTCAAATGTTTCCGGTATATAATTACTGATTAATGAGACGGTCTCTTCATTTCTTCCAAACAAGGTCCCACATTTTGTTGCAATAACTCATTCAGACTTAATGATCTCAAAAATAGCTTGTGCACCCATAACAGACACTATATTCATAGCAACAAGCACATCTAAACTCCCTTGGAACTGGGAATCTATTAAATTTCATTAAACTAGAAGCATTTAATGATGACTAGCTTTTCTTTCAATTGTTTGCGGTATAATTATTAAATAATGAGACCATCCCATCATTTCTTCCAAACAAGGCTGCACCTTTTGTTGCAATTACTCATTCACACTTAATGATCTTGAAAATAGCTTGTGTACCCACACCAGGCAATATATTCACGTCCACAAGCATATTTATACTCCCTTGAAACTAGGAATCCGTTGAATTTCATTAAACAAGAAGTCTTTAATGATAATTAGCATTTTTTCCAAACAAGATTCCACATTTTGTTGCAATAACTCATTTACTCTTAATGATCATGAAAATAGCTTGTGTGCCTGCAACAGGCACTATATTCATAGCAACAAGCACATCTAAACTCCCTTAGAACTAGGAATCTGTTAAATTTCATTAAACTAGAAGCCTTTAATGATGACTAGCTTTTCTTTCAAGTGTTTGCAGTATAATTATTAAATAATGAGACCATCCCATCATTTCTTCCAAACAAGGTTGCACCTTTTGTTGCAATTACTCATTCACACTTAATGATCTTGAAAATAGCTTGTGTACCCACACCAGGCAATATATTCACGTCCACAAGCATATCTATACTCCTTTGGAACTAGGAATCCATTGAATTTCATTAAACAAGGAGTCTTTGACGATGACTAGCTTTTCCTTCAAGTATTTGCGGTATAATTACTGATTAATGAGACTATCTCTTCATTTGCTCCTACTAGGACTCCGCCTATTGTTGCGATAACTGATTCTAATGATCTTGCAAATAGCTTGTGTGCCCACACCAGCCACTATATTTTGATGATGGCTAGCATTTCGTTTATGTATTTGCGGTATATTTATTGAATAATGAGACTGTCTCTTCATTTCTTCCAAACAAGGCACCACCATTTGCTGCAATAACTCATTCACACATAATGATCGTCAAAATAGCTTGTGTGCCCACAACTAGCAATATATTCATGGCAATAGGCACATCTATACTCCCTTGGTACTAGGAATCCCTTGAATTTCATTCAACAAGGAGACTTTGATGATGACTAGCATTTCTTTCAAGTATTAGCGTTATAATTATTGAATAATGAAACCATCTTTTCATTTCTTCCTAACAGGACTCCACCTTTTGTTGTAATAACTCATTATAATGATCTTGAAAATAGCTTGCGTGCCCACAATAGGCACTATATTCTTGACAATAAGCACTTTTACACTCCCTTGGAACTAGGAAACCATTGAATTTCATTAAATGAGGAGTCTTTGATGATGATGAGCATTTTGTTCAAGTATTTGTGGAATAATTATTGGATAATGAGACCGTCTCTTCATTTCTTCCAAAACCCGACACTACCTCTTGTTGCAATAACTCATTCACTCTTAATGATCTTGAAAATAACTTGTATCCCCACAACAAGCAACATATTCATGCCAACAAGCACATCTATACTCCCTTGGAACTAGGAAGCCCTTGAATTTCATTAAAAAAGGTGTCTTTGGTGATGACTAGCATTTTTTACTAGTATTTTTCTATTTAATTACAGATTAATAACACTGTCTTTTGATTTCTTCCGAACAATGCTCCACATTTTGTTGTAATTACCCATTCACACATAATGATCAAGAAAATAGCTTATGTGCCCACAATAGACAATATATTCATGGCAAGAAGGCCACCAATACTCCCTTGTTGCTAGGAAACCCTTCAATTTCATTAAACTTGGAGTCTTTGATGATGACTACCATTTCATTCAAGTATTTGTGGTATAATTACTGAATAATGAGACCGTCTCTTTATTTCTTCCAAACACTTCTCTCCCTTTTGTTTCAAAAACTCATTCACTCTTAATTATTGTATGCCCACAACAGGCAATATATTCATGACAACAAGCACATATATGCTCCCTTGGAACTAGGAAGCCCTTGAATCTCATTAAACAAGGTGTCTTTGGTGATGACTAGCATTTTTTTCTATTATTTTCTGCTTAATTATAGATTAATGACACCGTTTCTTGATTTTTTCCTAACAATGCTCCACTTTTTGTTGTAATTACCCATTCACACATAACGTTCAGGAAATTAGTTTGTGTGTCCACAACACATAATATATTCCTGGCAATGAGCCCACCTATACTCCCTTCGAACTAGGAAACCGTTGAAATTCATTAAACAGGGAGTCTTTGATGATGATTAGCATTTCATTCATGTATTTGCAGTATAATTATTGAATAATAAGATTGTCTCTTTATTTCTTTCAAACAAGGCAACGCCATTTGTTGCAATAACTCATTTATACTTAATGATCTTCAAAATAGCTTTTATGCCAGCAACAGTCATTATATTCAGGGCAACAGGCACATTTATACTCCCTTGGTACTAGGAATCCATTGAATTTCTTTCAACAAGGAGTCTTTGATGATGACTAGCTTTTCTTTCAATTATTAGCATTATAATTACTGAATAATGAAACTGTCTTTTCATTTCATCCTAACAAGACTCCACCTTTTGTTGTAATAACTCATTGTAATGATTTTGAAAATAGCTTGCATGCCCACAACAGGCACATTATTCTTGATAACAAACACTTCTATACTCCCTTGGAACTAGGAAATCGTTGAATTTCATTAAACAAGGAGTCTTTGATGCTGACTAGCATTTTGTTCAAGTATTTGTGGTATAATTACTAAATAATGAGACCGTCTCTTCATTTCTTGCAAACACTGCTCTCCCTTTTGTTATGATAACTCATTCACTCTTAATGATCTTGAAAATAGCTTGTGTGCCCACAACAGGCAATATATTCATGGCAGCAATCACATCTATGCTCCCTTGGTACTAAGAATCCCTTAAATTTCATTAAACAAGGAGTTTGTGATGATGTCTAGCATTTCGTTCAAGTATTTGTGGTATAATTACTGAATAATGTGTTCATCTCTTCATTTCTTCCAAACAAGGCACCACTATTTGTTGCAATTACTCATTCACACTTAATGATCTTCAAAATAGTTTGTGTGTCCACAACAAGCAACATATTTAGGGCAATAAGCATATCAATACTCCCTTAGAACTAGGAATCTATTGAATTTCAATAAACAAGGAGTCTTTCTTCATGACTACCATTTTTTACAATTATTTTCTACTTAATTCCAGATTAATGACACTGTCTCTTGATTTCTTGCTAACAATGCTCCACCTTTTGTTGTAATAACTCATTCACACTTAATGATGTTGAAAATAGCTTGTGTGCCCATAACAAGCAATATATTCATGGCAACAAGCACATCTATAGTCCCTTGGAACTAGGAATTTGTTAAATTTCTTTAAACAAGGAGCCTTTGATGATGACTAGCATTTCTTTCAAGTATTTGCAGTATAAATTACTAAATAATGAGACCGTCTCTTCATTTCTTCCAAACAGTCTATCACCATTTGTTGCATTAACTCATTCACACATAATGATCTAGAAAATAGCTTGCGTGTGATGAGAACCATAGAGATAATGGGTGGAAGGCTTCAATGGATGTAAGAGGTCCATTACACATTCCAGAAGGCCCAATAACACGAGTTAGAGCTTTAATTGATACAAGAGGTCTATTGCACATTCTAGAAGGCCTAATAACATAGACTAAAGCCAAAAAGATGAAAAAAGTACTAAATAGGCTGATTAAGGACATTCAGGCCAACCAAGTTTCAAATAGTGCAAATTCAAGTTTGAAAGAGAGTCCAGACCTTATTAATATCATTGGAGTATTTAAAGAGTTAGAACAAAGTAATAGTAGTCACTCCAAATTTAGAGTTTATTTTCTATGTAAAAATTTGTCCCTAGGTAGGAATTCCTCCTAAATAAGGAATTGTCCTAAATAGGAATTTATGCCTCTTTAGGATTGCTATTTTAGCCTATAAATAGGCACCCTTGTAAAATATCAAACAACTTTGAGCGAAATAGAAAGCAAGAGTTTTCTTCATGCGAAAAACCCCAAAAAGACATGGCTTAGAGACCCAACGCACACAAGGAATCAAAGAACAACTAGGAAAGCTAAATCAAAGTTTAATAATAGAAACCCTAGACCCAATTTTTGAAGGAACACGAACTTAGGGTATTCAAAAACGATATGGACGCCACACTCTAGAAAAGAAAGGAATCGAGAGTGATAAGTCGATTTGAATGCCACAAGAAGAAGTACCTCTTGATAAGTTCTTTAGTTCTCAAAAGAACTGAGGGAGAAAAACCCGTTCTTTCTATTTCACTTAAAGTTGTCTGATTTCCAGAGCTTACAAGGGGTGCTTATTTTTAGGCTAAGATAGCAATCCTAAAGAGGCATAAATTCCTACTTAGGAGAAATCCTTATTTTGGAGGAATTTCGGACAAATTCTAGCACATACAATAAACTCCTATTTATGAGTGAATGTTATTACTTAGTCTGACCCATTAAGTATTCCAATTATATTAATTAGGCCTGAACTCTCTTTCAAACTTGAATTCGCACCATTTGAAACTTGGTTGGCCTAAGTGTCCTCAATCAGCCCATTTAGTGCTTCTTTAATCTTTTTGGCTCTAGCTCATGTTATTGGGCCTTCTGAAATGTGTAATGGACCTCTTACATCCATTGAAACTCTAGCTCGTGTTATTGGGCCTTTTAGAATGTGCAATGGACCTCTTGCATCTATTGAAGCCTTTCACCCTTCATCTTCATGGTTCTCGAATATTGGGTCTAGGGTTTCTAATATTAAACTCTGATTTAGCTTTCCTGGTTGTTCAATCCTTCCTTTTATGTGTTGGGTCCCTAAGCCACGTCTTTTTGGGGTTTTATGCATCATTTCTCCTTCAATTCTTTTAAGAACTAAAGAACTGATCAAGACATACTTCTTCTTGTGGTGTTCAAATTGACTTATCACTCCCAATTCCTTTCTTTTCTGGAGTGTGGCATCCATATCCTTCTTAAACACCCTAGGTTTGTGCTCCTTCAAATGTTGGGTCTAAGGTTTGTGTTATTAAACTCTGATTTATCTTTCCTTGTTGTCCCTTCATTCCATGTGTACATTGAGTCCCTAAACCACATTTTTTTGGGGTTTTCCGCTTTAGTGTGTCCAACACAGGCAATATATTCATGGCAACAGGAAACCGTTGAATTTCATTAAATAAAGAGCCTTTAATGATGACTAGCATTTTGTTCAAGTATTTGCGGTATAATTACTAAATAATGAGGCTATCTCTTCATTTCTCCCAAAAGAGGCTCCATGTTTTGTTGCAATAACTCATTCACACTTAATGAGCTTGAAAATATCTTATAAGCCTAGAACAAGCAATATATTCATGGCAATAAGTACATCTATACTCCTTTGGAACTAGGAAACCATTGAATTTCATTAAACTAGGAGACTTTGATGATGACTAGCATTTTGTTCAGGTATCTGGGGTATAAGTACTAAATATTAAGACCGTGACATCATTATATACTCCCTTGGAACTAGGAAGCCCTTGAATCTCATTAAACAAGGTGTGCTTGGTGATGACTAGCATTTTTTACTAGTATTTTCTACATAATTACAAATTAATGACACCGTCTCTTGATTTCTTCCTAACAATGCTCCATATTTTGTTGTAACTACCCATTCACACATAATGATCAGGAAAATAGCTTGTGTGCCCATAACAGGCAATATATTCATGACAACGATCACATCTATACTCCCTCGGAACTAGGAAGCCCTTGAATCGCATTAAACAAGGTGTCTTTGGTGAGGACTAGCATTTTTTACGAGTATTTTCTACTTAATTACAGATTAATGATATCGTCTTTTGATTTCTTCCTAACAATGCTCCACATTTTCTTGTAATTACCCATTCACACATAATGATCAGGAAAATAGGTTATATGCCCTCAACAAACAATATATTCATGACAAAGAGCCCACCTATACTCCCTTGGAACTAGGAAATGCATGAATTTCATTAAGCTTGGAGTCTTTGATGATGACTTGCATTTCGTTCAAGTATTTGTGGTATAATTACTGAATAATGAGACCGTCTTTTCATTTCTTCCAAACACGACTCTACCTTTTGTTGCAATAACTCATTCACTCTTAATGATCTTGAAAATAGCTTATGTGCCCACAATAAGCAATATATTAATGGCAACAAGCACATCTATACTCCCTTGCAACTAGGAAGACCTTGAATCTCATTAGACAAGGTGTCTTTGGTGATAACTAGCATTTTTTTCTAGTATTTTCTACTTAATTACAGATTAATGACACTGTCTCTTGATTTCTTGCTAACAATACTCCACTTTTTATTGTAATTACCCATTCACACATAATGATCAGGAAAATAGCTTGTGTGCCCACAACAGACAGTATATTCATGGCAACAAGCCCACCTATACTCCCTTGGAACTAGGAAACCCTTAAGTTTCATTAAACTTGGAGTCTTTGATGATAACCAGCATTTTGTTCTAGTATTTGCAGTATAATTGCTGAATAACAAAATCGTGATGCAGAAAACCCTAAAAAGATGTGGCTTAGGGACCTAATGCACACAAGGAATCAATGAACAACCAAGAAAGCTAAATCAAAGTTTAATAACACAAACCCTAGACCTAATATTCAAAGGAACACGAACCTAGGGTATTCAAGATGCCACACTCTAGAAAAGAAAGGAATTAGGAGTGATAAGTCGATTTGAATGCCATAAGAAGAAGTACCTCTTGATAAGTTCTTTAGTTCTCAAAAGAACCGAGGGAGAAAAACCCTTTCTTTCTATTTCACTCAAAGTTGTATGATTTTCTAGAGCTTACAAAGGGTGCATATTTGTAGGCTAAGATAGCAATCCTAAAGAGGCACAAATTCCTACTTAGGACAATTCCTTGTTTAGGAGGAATTCCTATCTAGAGACAAATTCTTACATAGAAAATAAACTCCTAATTTGGAGTGACTACTATTACTTAGTCCTAACTCTTTAAGTACTCCAATGATATTAATATGGCCTGGACTCTCTTTCAAGCTTGAATTCGCACCATTTAAAGCTTGTTTGGCCTAAACGTTCTTAATCAACCCATTTAGCCTTCTAGTCATCTTTCTGGCTTCAACTTGTGTTATTGGGTCTTCTGGAATGTGCAGTGGACCTCTTGCATCGATTGAAGCTCTAGCTCATGTTATTGGGCCTTATGGAATGTGCAATGGACCTCTTGCATCAATTAAAGCTGTAGCTCATGTTATTGGATCTTCTAGAATGTGCAATGGACCTCTTGCATCCATTGAAACCTTCCACCCATCATCTCTATGGTTCTCATCATTCCCCCTTTCCTCAAAAAGATTCATCCTCAAATCATCACCTTGTTTGTACTTGATGATGTAGGGAAAGGTTTGAATGAATTTGATCCATTTAGCATGTCTTTTGTTCAACTTTCCTTGTACAAGTAGGATAAGAACAGTACAAGGACTCATGCTTTCCTTTACATAGCCTTTTGAAATAAGTTCCTCAACCTGCCTTTGAAGCTCCTTTGTCTCCTTGGGATTGCTCCTATATGCTGGCCGGTTTGGAATGGATGCACTAGGGATGAAATCAATTTGAGGTTTAATTCCTCTCTTTGGTGGCAATCCACTTGGGACATGGTTAGAGAATACATCTTCAAATTCCTGCAACAGAACAACGACAACACTAGGCAACAACAAGTCAAACTTGTTAGTGTTAAAATAAGCCTCTTTGTACAAAAGTATGATTATAGGTTGTTTGGCAAAAATTGCTCTTTTGACATCACTTTCTTTTGTATAACAACTGTCTATTTTCTTCTCTTTCTCTTGTGTTCTCACGTTTTCTCCTCTCTTTTCTCTCTTTTCAATCTCTCTTTTCTATTCACTCTCATTTTTAATCCTTAATTGATCCTCATAAGCTTGTTGAGGTGATAATGGTATAAAAGTGACGAGTTTTTCATTCATTACAAAGAAATATCGATTCTTGAATCTATCATGAATAACTTGCCTGTGAAGCAACCATGACCTTCTTGTCAAGCAGCCATGGCCTTCCTAATAGAATATGGTTTGCTTGCATAGGTATAACATCACATAAAACTTCACCACTCTCATTCATCCATTGAAGCTTATATGGCCTAGGATGCTTTATAGTAGGTAAATTCAGTTTCTTAACCATCATTGTGCTAGCAACATTAGTACAACTCCCACCATCAATAATCATACTACATACCTTATCTTTGATGAGACACCTCATCTGAAAGATGTTATCTCGTTACACCTCATTTTCTTCCTTTACTTGCACGTTCAATGCTCGCCTTGTGACAAGAGCTACTCCATTAGCTGAATACTTCTCTCCATCACTTTCACCCTTTGAAGATGGCACAAAATCATCATCTTTATGGTCATAGACACATTTCAATTGCCTTCTTTCTTTAGGAGCCTCATATTCTTCGTACCTCCTTTGCAACTCTGCTATTGTATTAGCTTGCTCCTCCATCCTTTCTCTTATATCATCAAATCTGGTATTCATGTGTTCAAATTGTTATTGCATGGTGTTGATCATGAATGACATGTTAACAGCTCCCTTTTGAGCAGTACCTTTGTCTTCCGAAGTCATATTATTTCTTCTGATTTAGAGCCAGGCTCTGATACCAACTAATGCAGAAAACCCCAAAAAGACGTGGCTTAGGACCCAACACACACAAGGAATTAAAGAACAACTAGGGAAGCTAAACCAGAGTTTAATAACACAAACCCTAGACCCAATATTCAAAGGAACACGAACCTCGAGTATTCAAGAAGGATTTGGATGCCACACTCCAAAAAAGAAAGGAATTGGGAGTGATAAGTCAATTTGAACGCCACAAGAAGAAGTACCTCTTGATAAGTTCCTTAGTTCTTAGAAGAACGCTTTTTATTTCACTCAAAGTTGTCTGATGTATTGTTTGATGTGATTTTTCAGAGTTTACAAGGAGTGCCTATTTATAGGCTAAGATAGCAATCCTAAAGAGGCATAAATTCCTACTTAGGACAATTCTTTGTTTAGCAGGAATTCCTATCTAGAGACAAATTCTTACATAGAAAATAAACTCCTAATTTGGAGTGACTATTATTACTTAGTCCTAACTCTTTAAGCACTCTAATGATATTAACATGGATTGAACTCTCTTTCGAGGTTGAATTCGCACCATTTGAAACTTGTTTGGCCTGAACATTCCTAATCAGCCCATTTAGCCTTCCACTCATCTTTTTGGCTCAAACTAATGTTATTAAGTCTTCTGGAATGTCCAATGGACCTCTTGCATCGATTGAAGCTCTAGCTCATGTTATTGGGCCCTCTGGAATGTGCAATGGACCTCTTGCATCAATCAAAGTTGTAGCTCATGCTATTGGGCCTTTTGGAATGTGCAATGGACCTCTTGCATCCATCAAAGCCTTCCACCCATCATCTTTACAGTTCTCATCAGACCGTCTCTTCATTTCTTCCAAACACAGCTCTACCTTTTGTTGCCATAACTCATTCACTCTTAATGATCTTGAAAATAGCTTCTGTGCCCACAATAGGCAATATATTCATTGCAACAAGCACATATATACTCCCTTGGAACTAGGAAGCCCTTGAATCTTATTAAACAAGGTGTCTTTGGAGATGACTAGCATTTTTTACTAGTATTTTCTACTTAATTACATATTAATGACATTGTCTCTTGATTTCTTCCTAACAATGCTCCACATTTTGTTGTAATTAACCAATCACACATAATGATCAAGAAAATAGCTTGTGTGCCCTCAACAAACACTATATTCATGGCAATGAGCCCACCTATACTCTCTTGGAACTAGGAAACACATGAATTTCATTAAACTTGGAGTCTTTGATGATGACTTGCATTTCATTTAAGTATTTGTTGTATAATTACTGAATAATGAGACCATCTCTTCTTTTGTTCCAAACACGGCTTTACCTTTTGTTGCAATAACTCATTCACTCTTAATGATCTTGAAAATAGCTTGTGTGCCCATAACAAGCAATATATTCATGGCAACAAGCACATCTATACTCTCTTGGAACTAGGAAGTCCTTGAATCTCATTAAACAAGGTGTCTTTAAAGATGACTAGCATTTTTTACTAGTATTTTCTACTTAATTATAGATTAATGACACTGTCTCTTGATTTCTTCCTAACAATGCTTTGTTTTTTGTTGTAATTACCCATTCACACATAATGATTAGGAAAATAGCTTGTGTACCCACAACAGACAATATATTCATGGCAACGAGCCCACCTATACTCCTCTGAAACTAGGAAACCGTTGAATTTCATTAAACTTGGAGTCTTTGATGATGACTAGCATTTCGTTCAAATATTTGTGGTATAATTACTAAATGATGACACCGTCTCTTCATTTCTTCCAAACAAGGCTCCACCTTTTGTTGCAATTACTCATTCAAACTTAAGGATCTTGATCATAGCTTGTGTGCCCACACCAGGCACTATATTTATGGCAACAAGCATATCTATACTCCCTTGAAACTAGGAATCCATTGAATATCATTAAACAAGGAATCTTTAATAATGACTAGCTTTTCCTTCAGGTATTTGCAATATAGTTACTAACTAATAAGACAGTCTCTTCATTTCTTCCTAAGAAGGCTCTAACTTTTTCTGCAATAACTCATTCACACTTAGTGATTTTGAAAATAGTTTGTCTACCCACAATAGGCACTATATTCATGGCAAAAAGCACATCTATACTCCCTCAGAACTAAGAGTCATTGAATTTCATTAAATAAGGAGTCTTTGATGATGACAAGCATTTCTTTCAGGTATTTGCAGTATAATTACTTACTAATGATAGCGTCTCTTTATTTCTTCCTAAGAAGGCTCCACCTTTTGTTACGATAACTCATTCAAAATTAATCATCTTAAAAATAGCTTGTGTGCCCACAACAAGCAATATATTCATGGCAACAAGCAAATTTATACTCCCTCAGAGCTAGGAATCCCTTGACTTTTATTAAACAAGGAGTCTTTGATGATGACTAGCATTTCATGCAAGTATTTATAGTATAATTACTAAATAATGAGACTATCTCTTCATTTCTTCCTAACGAGGTTTCAGCTTTTGTTGCAATAACTCATTCTAATGATCTTGAAAATAGCTTATGTGTCAACACCAGACACTATATTCATTGTAGGGAGCACATCTACACTCCCTTGGAGCAAGGAATCTGTTGAATTTCTTTACACTAAAAGTCTTTGATGATGACAACTTTTTCTTTCAAGTGTATGCAGTATAATTACTGATTAATGAGACCATCTCTTCATTTCTTCCAAACAAGGCACCAACTTTTGTTGCAATTACTCATTCATAATTAATCAACATGAAAATAGCTTGTGTGCCCACTACAGGCAATATATTCATAGCAACAAGCACATCTATACTCCCTTGGAACTAAGAATCTATTAAATTTCATTAAACAATGAGTCTTTGATGATGACCAACATTTCGTTCAGATATTTGCGGTATAATTTCTGAATAATGAGACTGTCTCTTCATTTCTTCCAAACAAGGCTCCACCTTTTGTTGCAATCACTCATTCACACTTAATGATCTTCAAAATAGCCTGTATGCCCACAACAAGCAATATATTCATGACAACAAGCATATCTATACTCTCTTGAAACTAGGAATCCATTTAATATCATTAAACAAGGAATCTTTAATGATGACTAGCATTTCCTTCAAGTATTTGCAGTATAGTTACTGACTAATAAGACAGTCTCTTCATTTCTTCCTAAGAAGGCTCCAACTTTTTTTGAAATAGCTCATTCACACTTAGTGATTTTGAAAATAGCTTGTCTGCCCACAACAGGTACTATATTCATGGCAAAAAGCACATCTATACTCCCTCGGAACTAAGAGTCATTGAATTTCATTAAATAAGGAGTCTTTGATGATGACAAGCATTTTGTTCAAGTATTTGCGGTATAATTATTGAATAATGAGACCACCTGTCCATTTCTTCGAAACAAGGCTCCACATTTTGTTGCAATAATTCATTCATACCTAATGATCTTGACAATACCTTGTGTGCCTAGAACAGGCAATATATTCATGGTAACAAGCACATCTATACTCCCTTGGAACTAGGAATCCCTTGAATTTCATTAAACAAGGAGTTTTTTATGATGAGTAACATTTCATTCAAGTATTTGTGGTATAATTACTAAATAATGAGAACATCTCTTCATTTCTTGCAAACAGGGCTTTACCTTTTGTTGCAATAACTCATTCACACTTAATGATCTTGAAAATAGCTTGTGTGCCCACACTAGGCATTATATTCATGGCAATAAGCACATCTATATTACCTTGGAACTAGGAATCCTTTGAATTTCATTAAACAAGTAGTATTTGATGATGACTAGCATTTCTTTCAAGTAATTACAATATAATTATTAAATAATGAGACTGTCTCTTCATTTCTTCCTAAAAAGGCTCCACCTTTTGTTGCAATAACTGATTAATACCTAATGATCTTGAAAATAACTTGTGTGCCCACAATAAGCAATATATTCATGGCAACAAGCACTTCTATACTCCTTTGGAACTAGGAATCCGTTGAATTTCATTAAACAAGGAGTCTTCGATGAGGACTAGCATTTCTTCCAAGTATTTATGTTATAATTATTGAATAATGAGATCGTCTGTTAATTTCTTCCAAACAAGGCTCCACCTTTTATTGCAATAACTCATTCACACCTAATGATCTTGAAAATAGCTTGTGTGCCCACAACAGGCAATATATTCATGGCAACAAGCACATCTATACTTCCTTAAAACTAGGAATCCCTTGAATTTAATTAAAAAAGGAGTCTTTGATAACGACTAGCATTTCTGTCAAGTATTTGTGGTATAATTACTAAGTAATGAGAACGTCTCTTCATGCCCTCTTACCAACACTCTAGCTTTTGTTGCAATAACTCATTCTAATGATCTTGAAAATAGCTTGCGTGCCCACAATGGGCAATATATTCATGGCAACAAGCACGTCTATACTCCCTCAAAACTCAGAATCTATTGAATTTCATTAAACAAGGAGTCTTTGATGATGACTAGCATTTCATTCAAGTATTTACGGTATAATTACTGAATAATGAGACTATCTCTTCATTTCTTTCTAACGAGACTCCACCTTTTGTTGCAATAACTCATTCTAATGATCTTGAAAATAGCTTGTGTGCCCACACCAGACACTATATTCATGGCAAAAAGCACATCTATACTCCCTTGGAACTGGGAATCTATTGAATTTCATTAAACCAAAAGTCTTTAATGATGACTTGCATTTCTTTCAAGTATTTATGGTATAATTACTGAATAATGTGATCGTCTCTTCAATTCTTCCAAACAAGGCTCCAGCTTTTGTTCCAATTACTTGTTCACAATTAATCATCTTGAAAATAGCTTGTGTGCCCACAACAGGTAATATATTCATGACAACAAACACATTTATACTCCCTTAGAACTAGGAATCTATGGAATTTCATTAAACGAAGAGTCTTTGATGATGACTAGCATTTCGTTCAAGTATTTGCAGAATAATTACTGAATAATGAGACTGTCTCTTCAATTCTTCCAAATAAGGCTCCACCTTTTGTTGCAATAACTTATTCACACTTAATGACCTTAAAAATATCTTATGTGCCCACAACAGGCAATATATTCAAGGCAACAAGCATATCTATACTCTCTTGGAACAAGGAATCCATTGAATTTCATTAAACAAGGAGTCTTTGATGATAACTAGCTTTGATTTCAAGTTTTTGCAATATAATTTTTGAATAATAAGACTGTCTTTTTATTTCTTCCTAAGAAGGCTCCACCTTTTGTTGCAATAACTCATTCACACTGAATGATCTTGAAAATAGCTTGTGTGCTCACAATAGGTACTATATTCATGGCAACCAGCACCTTTATACTCCTTCAGAACTTGGAATCCATTCAATTTCATTAAAGAAGGAGTCTTTGAAGATGACTAGTATTTTTTTCAAGTATTTGCAGTATAATTACTGAATAATGACACTATCTCTTCTTTTCTTCCTAACAAGGCTCCACCTATTGTTCCAATAACCCATTCACACTTAATGATGTTGATTAGAGCTTGTGTGCGCACAATAAGCAATATATTCAAGGCAACGAGCACATCTATACTCCCTTGGAACTAGGAATCCATTGAATTTCTTTAAAGAAGGAGTCTTTGATGATGACTAGCAATTCTTTCAAGTATTTGTGATATAATTACTGAATAATGAAGTCATCTCATCATTTCTTCCTAATGAGTTTCCGCCTTTTATTGCAGTAACTCTTTCTAATGATCTTGAAAATAGCTTGTGTGCCCATAACAGACAATATATTCTTGGCAACAAGCATATCTATATTCCCTTGGAACTAGGAAACCATTTAATTTCATTAAACAAAGGGTCTTTGATGATAACTAGATTTTCTTTCAAGTATTTGCAGTATAATTACTGAAAAATGATATCATCTCTTCATTTCTTCCAAACAAGGCTCCACCTTTTGTTGCAATAACTCATTCATATTTAATGATCCTAAAAATACCTTGTATGCCCACAACGGGCAATATATTCATGGCAACAAGCACTTCTATACTCCCTTGGAACTAGGGATCCATTGAATTTCATTAAACAAGGAGTCTTCGATGAGGGACTAGCATTTCCTTCAAGTATTTACATTATAATTATTGAATAATAAGATCATTTCTTCATTTCTTCCAAACAAGGCACCACCTTTTGTTGCAATAACTCATTCACACCTAATGATCTAGAAAATAGCTTGTCTGCCTACAAAAGGCAATATATTCATGGCAACAAGCACAATATACTTCCTAGGAACTAGGAATCCATTGAATTTAATTAAAAAAGGAGTCTTTGATAATGACTAGCATTTCTTTCAAGTAGTTGTGGTATAATTACTAAGTAATGAGACTATCTCTTCATGTCCTCCTACCAGGACTCCAACTTTTGCTGCAATAACTCATTCTAATGATCTTGAAAATAGCTTGTGTGCCCACAATAGGCAATATATTCATGGCAACAATTCATGGCAACAAGCACATCTATACTCCTTCAGAACTCAGAATCTATTGAATTTCATTAAATGAGGAGTCTTTGATGATGACTAGCATTTCATTCAAGTATTTGCAGTATAATTACTAAATAGTAAGACCATCTCTTCATTTCTTCCTAACGAGGCTCTACCTTTTGTTACAATAACTCATTCACACTTAATGATCTTGAAAATACTTATGTGCCCATAATAGGTAATATGTTCATGGCAACAAGCACATCTATACTCCCTTGGAACTAAGAATCCATTGAATTTCATTAAACAAAGAGTCTTGGAGATGACTAGTATTTTGTTCAAGTATTTGTGGTATAATTCCTGAATAATGAGACCGTGTCTTCATTTCTCCCAAACAAGGCTCCACCTTTTATTGCAATAACTCATTCACACTTAAAGATCTTGAAATAGCTAGTGTGCCCTTAATAGGCAATATATTCATGACAACAAGCACATCTATACTCCCTTGGAACTAGAAAGCCCTTGAATTTCATTAAACAAGGTGTCTTTGGTGATGACTACCATTTTTTACTTGTATTTTCTACTTAATTACAGATTAATGACATTGTCTCTTGATTTGTTCCTAACAATGTTCCACATTTTGTTGTAATTAACCATTCACACTTAATGATCTTAAAAATAGCTTGTGTGCCCAAAATAGGCAATACTTTCATGGCAACAAGCACATCTATACTCCTTTGGAACAAGGAATCTGTTGAATTTCATTAGACAAGGAGTCTTTGGTGATGACTTGCATTTTCTACAAATATTTTCTACTTAATTACAAACTAATGACAACATTTCTTGATTTATTCCTAACAATGCTCCACTTTTTATTGTAATTACCCATTCACACATAATGATTAGGAAAATAGCTTGTGTGCGCATAACAGACAATATATTTAGGGCAATGAGCCCAGCTATACTCCCTTGGAACAAGGAAACCATTGAATTTCATTAAACTTGAAAATAGCTTTTGTTGCAATAACTCATTCACTCTTAATGATCTTGAAAATAGCTTGTGTGCCCACAACAGGCAATATATTCATGGCAATAAGCACATATATGCTCCCTTGCAACTAGGAAACCCTTGAATTTCATTAAACAAGGATTCTTTGATGATGACTAGCATTTTGTTCAAGTATTTGTGGTATAATTACTGAATAATGAGACCGTCTCTTCATTTCTTCCAAAGAAGGCACCACCATTTGTTGCAATAACTCATTCACACATAATCATCTTCAAAATAGCTTGTGTGCCTAGAATAGGCAATATATTCAAGGCAACAGGCACATTTATACTCCCTTGGAACTAGTAGCCCTTGAATCTCATTAAACAAGGTGTGTTTGGTGATGATTAGTATTTTTTACTAGTATTTTCTACTTAATTATAGATTAATAACATTGTCTCTTGATTTCTTCCTAACAATGCTTCACTTTTTATTGTAATTACCCATTCAGACATAATGATAAGGAAAATAGTTTATGTGCCCACAATAGACAATATATTTATGGTAACTAGCCCACCTATACTCCCTTGAAACTAGGAAACTGTTGAATTTCATTCAACAAGGAGTCTTTGATGATGACTTGCATTTCGTTCAAGTATTTGCGATATAATTACTGAATAATGTGATCGTCACCTCATTTCTTCCAAATAAGGCTCTACCTTTTGTTGAAAATAGCTTGTGTGCCCACAATAGGCAGTATATTATTGGCAATAAGCACATCTATACTCCTTTGGAACTAGAAAGCCCTTAAATCTCATTAAACAAGGTGTCTTTGGTGATGACTAGCATTTTTTACTAGTTTTCTCTACTTAATTACAGATTAATGACACCGTCTCTTGATTTCTTCCTAAGAATGCTCCACACTTTGTTGTAATTACCCATTCACACATAATGATTAGGAAAATAGTTTATGTGCCCACAATAGACAATATATTCATGGCAATGACCCCACCTATACTCCCTTAGAACTAGGAAACCCTTCAATTTCATTAAACTTGGAGTCTTTGATGATGACTAGCATTTTGTTCAAGTATTTGTGGTATAATTATTGAATAATGAGACTATCTCTTCATTTGTTCCAAACAAGGTTCCACCCTTTGTTACGATAACTCCTTCACACATAATGAACTTAAAAATAGCTTGTGTGCCCATAACTAGCAATATATTCATGGCAATAAGCACATCTATACTCCCTTGGATCCAGGAATCCATTGAATTTCATTAAATAGGGAGTCTTTGATGATGACTAGCTTTTCTTTCAAGTATTTGCGATATAATTATTGAATAAATAGACAATCTCTTCATTTCTTCCTAACAATGCTCCACCACTTGTTGCATTAACTCATTCGCACTTAATGGTCTTGAAAATTGCTTTTATGCCCACAACAGGCATTATATTCATGGCAACAAGCAGATCTATACTCCCTTGGATCAGGGAATGCATTGAATTTCATTAAACAGGGAGTCTTTGATAATGACTAGCATTTCTTTCAAGTTGATGAGAACTGTAAAGATAATGGGTGGAAGTCTTCAATGGATGCAAGAGGTCAATTGCACATTCCGAAAGGCCCAATAACATAAGGTTCATTTCTTCCTAACAATGCTCCACCACTTGTTGCATTAACTCATTCGCACTTAATGGTCTTGAAAATTGCTTTTGTGCCCACAACAGGCATTATATTCATGGCAATAAGCAGATCTATACTCCCTTGGATCAGGGAATGCATTGAATTTCATTAAACAGGGAGTCTTTGATAATGACTAGCATTTCTTTCAAGTTGATGAGAACTATAAAGATAATGGGTGGAAGTCTTCAATGGATGCAAGAGGTCCATTGCACATTTCGAAAGGCCCAATAACACAAGCTAGAGCTTCAAAGGATGCAAGAGGTCCATTGCACATTCTAGAAGGCCCAATAACACAAACTAGAGCTTCAAAGGATGCAAGAGGTCCATTGCACATTTCACAAGGCCCAATAGCACAAGCCCAGAGCCAGAAAGATGAAAGAAGCACTAAATGGCTTGATTAAGGATGTTCAAGCCAACCAAGCTTTAAATGTTGCGAATTTAAGTTTGAAAAAGAGTCCATACCTTATTAATATCATTGGAGTACTTAAAGTGTTAGGACTAAGTAATAGCGGTCACTCCAAATTAGGAGATTTTTTTTTCTGTGTAAGAATTTGTACCTAGATTATAATTCCTCCTAAATAAAGAATTGTCCTAAGTAGGAATTTGTACCTCTTTAGGATTGTTATCTTAGCCTATAAATAAGCACCCCTTGTAAGCTCTGAAAAATCACATCAGACAACTTTGAGTCAAATAGAAAGAAAGGGTTTTTCTCCTTCAATTCTTTTGAGAACTAACGAACTTATCAAGAGGTATTTCTTCTTGTGGCGTTCCAATCGACTTATCATTCCCAATTCCTTTCTTTTCTGGAGTGTGGCATCCATATCCTTCTTAAACACCCTAGGTTCGTGTTCCTTTGAATGTTGGGTCTAGGGTTTGTGTTATTAAACTCTAATTTAGCTTTCCTGGTTATTATTTGATTTCTTGTGTGCATTGGGTCCTTAAGCCATGTCTTTTTAGGGTTTTCCACATCAATTGGTATTAAAGCCTAGCTCTAAATTAGAAGTAATTCTATAACTTCCAAAGGTGCAGCTCAGGAGGGAGCTAGTGATGTGTCCTTGATGATCAAAGCTATGCAACAACAATTTGACCACATGAATACCAGATTTGATGATATAAGGGAGAGGATGGATGAGCAAGCTAATACAATAGCAAAGTTGCAAAGGAGGCATGAAGAATATAAGGCTCCTAAAGCAAGAAGGCAATTGAGACGTGCCTATGACCATGAAGATGATGATTCTGTGCCATCATCAGAGAGTGAAAGTGATGGAGAGGAGTATCAAGTTAATGGAGTAGCTCTCATAACAAGGTGAGCATTGAATGTGCAAGTAATGGAAGAAAATGAGGTGCAACAAGATAACATCTTTCAGACGAGGTGTCTCATCAAAAATAAGGTATGTAGTATGATTATTAATGGTGGGAGTTGCACTAATGTTGCTAGCATAACTATGGTTGAGAAGCTGAATTTACCTATTATGAAGCATCCTAGGCCATATAAGCTTCAATGGTTGAAAGAAAGTGGTGAAGTCAAGGTAAATAAGCAAGTGCTCGTGTCATTTTCTATTGGAAGGTACCGTGATGAAGTTTTATGTGATATTGTACCTAGACATGCAGGCCATATTCTATTAGGAATGCCATGGGAGTTTGATAGGCGAGTTATGCATGATGGATTCAAGAATTGATATTCTTTTGTAATGAATCAAAAACCCGTCACTCTTGTACCATTATCACCTCAACAAGCTTATGAGGATCAATTAAGGATTAAAAATGAGAGTGAACAAAAAAGAGAGATTGAAAAAAGAGAAAAAAGAGGAGAAAATGTGAGAACACAAGTGAAAGAGAAGAAAACAGAAAGTTTCTATGCAAAAGAAAGTGATGTCAAAAGAGCAATTTTTGCCAAACAACCTATGATCATACAATACAAAGAGGCTTATTTTAACACTCACAAACTTAAACCGTCTTTGCCTATTGTTGTTGTTGTCCTATTGCAAGAATTTGAAGATGAATTCCATGATGATGTCCCAAGTGGATTGCTACTTAAGAGAGGAATTAAGAATCAAATTGTTTTCATCCCTGGTGCATCCATCCCAAACCGGCCCACATATAAGAGTAATCCTAAGGAGACAAAGGAGCTTCAAAGGCAAGTTGAGGAACTTATTTCAAAAGGGTCTGTAAGGGAAAGTATGAGTCCTTGTGCAGTTCCTGTCTTACTTGTACAAGGAAAGTTGAACAAAAGACATGCCAAGTGGATCAAATTCATTCAGACCTTTCCCCACATCATCAAATATAAACAAGGTGATGATTCGAGGACAAATCCTTTCGAGGAAAGGGGGAATGATGAGAACCGTAGAGATGAGGAGTGGAAGGCTTTATTGGATACAAGAGGTCCATTGCACATTCTAGAAGGCCCAATAACACGAGTTAGAGCTTTAATGGATGCAAGAGGTCTATTGCACATTCCATAAGGCCTAATAACACAAGCTGGAGCCAGAAAGATGAGAGAAGCACTAAATGGGCTGATTAAGGATGTTCAAGCCAACCAAGCTTCAAATGGTTCAAATTCAAGCTTGAAAGAGAGTCCAGGCCTTATTAATATCATTGGACTACTTAATGTGTTAGGACTAAGTAATAGCAGTCACTCCAAATTAGGAGTTTATTTTCTTTGTAAGAATTTGTACCCAAATAAGAATTCCTCCTAAGTAAAGAATTGTCCAAAGTAGGAATTTGTACCTCTTTAGAATTGTTATCTTAGCCTATAAATAGGCACCCCTTGTACACACTGAAAAATCACATCAGACAATTTATCAAACAACTTTGAGTCAAATAGAAAGAAAAGGTTTTTCTCCCTCAATTCTTTTGAGAACTAACAAACTTATCAAGAGGTATTTCTCCTTATGGAGTTCCAATCGACTTATCACTTCCAATTCCTTTCTTTTTTGGAGTGTGGCATCCATATCCTTCTTAAACACCCTAGGTTCGTGTTTCGTCGAATGTTGGGTCTAGGGTTTGTGTTATTAAACTCTAATTTAGCTTTCCTGGTTATTCTTTGATTCCTTGTGTGTGTTAGGTCCCTAAGACACGTCTTTTTGGGGTTTTCCGCATCACAAGTATTTGCAGTACAATTACTAAATAATGAGACTGTCTCTTCATTTCTTCTTAACAAGGCTCTACCTTTTGTTGTGATAACACATTCACATTTAATGATCTTAAAAATAGCTTTTGTGTACACAACAGGCGCAATATTCATGGAAATAAGCACATCTATACTCCTTTGGATCTAGGAATCCAATGAATTTCATTAAATAGGGAGTCTTTGATGATGACGAGCATTTCTTTCAAGTATTTGCAATATAATCACTGAATAAATAGACCATCTCTTCATTTCTTCCTAACAAAGCACTGCCGCTTGTTGCATTAACTCATTCCCACTTAATGATCTTGAACATAACTTCTGTGCACATAACAAGCACAATATTCATGGCAACAAGCACATCTATACTCCCTTGGATCTAGGAATCCATTGAATTTCATTAAATAGGGAGTCTTTGATGATGACTAGCATTTCTTTCAAGACTTTGCGATATAATTACAGAATAAATAGACCATCTCTTCATTTCTTCTAAACAATGCTCAACCCTTTATTACTATAAGTTATTCACACTTAATCATCCTAAAAATAACCTTTGTGCCCACAAGAGGCACTATATTCATGGCAACAAGCACATCTATACTCCCTTAGATCTAGGAATTCATTGAATTTTATTAAATAGGGAGACTTTGATGATGATTAGCATTTCTTTCAAGTATTTGCAGTATAATTACTGAATAATGAGACAATCTCTTCATTTCTTCTTACCAAGGCTCCACCTTTTGTTGTCATAACTCATTCACACTTAATGATCTTGAAAATAGCTTCTGTGCGCACAACAGGAGCAATATTCATGGTAATAAGTACATCAATACTCCCTTAGATCTAGGAATCCAATGAATTTCATTAAATAGGGAGTCCTTGATGATGACTAGCATTTCTTTCAAGTATTTGTGATATAATTACTGAATAAATAGACCATCCCTTCTTTTCTTCCTAACAATGCTCCACCTATTGTTGCATTAACTAATTCACACTTAATGATCGTGAAAATAGCTTGAGTGCCCACAACAAGCACTATAATCATGGCAACAAGGACATCTATACTCCCTTGGATCTAGAAATCCATTGAATTTCATTAAGCAGTGAGACTTTGATGATGACTAGCATTTCTTTCAAGTATTTGCAGTATAATTACTAAATAGTGAGATCGTCTCTTCATTTCCTCTTAACAAGGCTCCACCTTTTGTTGTCATAACTCATTCACAGTTAATGATCTTGAAAATAGCTTGTGTGCCCACAACAACTGCTATATTCAAGAAAACAAGCACATCTATACTCCCTTAGATCTAGGAATCCATTTAATTTCATTAAATAGGGAGTCTTTGATGATGATGAGCATTTCTTTCAAGTATTTGCGATATAATTACTAAATAATGAGATAGTCTCCTCATTTCTTCTTACCAAGGCTCCTCCTTTTGTTGTCATAACTCATTCACACTTAATGATCTTGAAATAGCTTATGTGCCCACAACAAGCACAATATTCATGGCAACAAGCACATCTATACTCCCTTGGATATAGAAATCCAATGAATTTCATTAAATAGGGAGTGTTTGATGATGACTAGCATTTCTTTCAAGTATTTGTGGTATAATTACTAAATAATGAGACTGTCTCTTCATTTCTTCTTAAAAAGGATTCACTTTTTGTTGTCATAACTCATTCACAGTAAATGATCTTGAAAATAGCTTCTATGCACACAACAAGCGCAATATTCATGGCAACAAGCACATCTATGCTCCCTTGGATCAAGGAATCTATTGAATTTCATTAGATAGGGAGTCTTTGATGATAACTAGCATTTCCTTCAAGTATTTATGATATAATTACAGAATAAAGAGACCATTTATGATATATTTTGCACTAACTCATTCAGACTTGTTGATCATGAAAATAACTTGGGTGCGCACAACAGGGACAATATTCATGGCAATAAGCACATCTATACTCCCTTAGATCTAGGAATCCTTTAAATTTCATTAAACAGGGAGTCTCTGATGACAACTAGTATTTATTTCAAGTATTTGCCGTATAATTACTAAATAATGAGGTCGTCGCTTCATTCATTCTTAACAAGGCTCCACCTTTTGTTGTCATAACTCATTCACTCTTAATGATCATGAAAATAGCTTATGTGCCTCTAACAAGCCCTATATTCTTGGCAACTAGCACATCTATACTCCCTTGGATCAAGGAATCCATTAAATTTCATTAAATAGGGAGTCTTTGACGATGACTAGTATTTCTTTCAAGTATTTGTGATATAATTACTAAATAAAAGACCATTTCTTCATTTCTTCCTATCAATGCTTAGCCCTTTGTTACAATAAGTCATTCACACTTAATGATCTTGAAAATAGCTTGTGGGCCAACAACAGGCATTATATTCATAGCAACAAGCATATCTATACTCCCTTAGATCTAGGAATCCATTGAATTTAATTGAAAGGGAGATTTTGATGATGACTAGTATTTCTTTCGAGTATTTGCACTATAATTCTTGAGTAATGAGACCATCTCTTCATTCCTTCTTAACAAGGCTCCACCTATTGTTGTCATAACTCATTCACACTTAATGATCTTGAAAATAGCTTCTATGCACACAACAGGTGCAATATTCAAGGCAACAAGTACATCTATACCCCCTTGGATCTAGGAATCCAATGAATTTCATTAAATAAGGAGTCTTTGATGATGACTAGCATTTCTTTCAAGTATTTGCGGTATAATTATTAAATAATGAGACTGCTTTTTCATTTTTTCTTAACAAGGCTTCACCATTTGTTGTCATAACTTATTCACAGTTAATGATCTTGAAAATAGCTTATGTGCAAAGAACCAGCGAAATATTCATGACAACAAGCACATCTATACTCCCTTAGATCTAGGAATCCATTGAATTTCATTAAATAGGGAGTTTTTTATGAGAACTAGCATTTCTTTCAAGTATTTATGATATAATTACTGAATAAATAGATCATCTCTTTATTTCTTCCTAATAGTGCTGCAGCTCTTGTTGCATTAACTCATTCACACTTAATGATCTTGAAAATAGCTTGTGTGCCCACAATAGGAACTATATTCATGGCAATAAGCACATCTATATTCTTTTGGATCTAGGAATCCTTTAACTTTCATTAAACAAGGAGTCTTTGATGATGACTAGCATTTCTTTTAAGTATTTGCAGTATAATTACTAGATAGTGAGTCTGTCTCTTCATTTCTTCTTAACAAGGCTCCTCCTTTTGTTGTCATAACTCATTCACACTTAATGACCTTGAAATAGCTTTTGTGCCCACAACAAGCACAATATTCAAGGCAACAAGTACATCTATGCTCCCTTGGATCTAGGAATCCAATGAATTTCATTAAGTAGGGAGTTTTTGATGATGACTAGCATTTCTTTCAAGTATTTGCGCTATAATTACTAAATAATGAGACTGTCTCTTCATTTCTTCTTAGCAAGGCTTCACCTTTTGTTGTCACAACTCAGTCACACTTAATGATCTTGAAAATAGCTTGTGTGCCCACAACATGGTCTTTATTCATGGCCACAAGCACATCTATACTTCCTTAGATCTAGGAATCAATTGAATTTCATTAAACAAGGAGTCTTTGATGATGACTAGCATTTCATTCAAGTATTTGCGGTATAATTACTGAACAATGAGACTGTCTCTTCATTTCTTCTTAACAAGGCTCCACCTTTTGTTGTCATGACTCATTCACACTTAGTGATCTTGAAAATAGCTTTTGTGCACACAACAAGTGCAATATTCATGGCAATAAGCACATCTATACTCCCTTGGATTTAGCAATCCCTTGAATTTCATTAAATAGAGAGTGTTTGATGATGACTTGTATCTCTTTTAAGTATTTGCGATATAATTACTAAATAACTAGACCATCTCTTCATTTCTTCCGAACAATGCTCAACCCTTTGTTACAATAAGTCATTCACACTTAATGATGTTGAAAATAGCTTGTGTGCGCACAACAAGTTCTATATTCTTGGCAATAAGCACATCTATACTCACTTAGATCTAGCAATCCATTGAATTTCATTAAATAGGGAGTGTTTGATGATGACTAGCATTTGTTTCAAGTATTTACGATATAATTATTCAATAAATAGACCATCTCTTCATTTCTTCCTAACAATGCTCCACCTCTTGTTGCATTAACTCATTCACACTTAATGATGTTGAAAATAGCTTGTGTGGCCACAACAAGGACTATATTTAAGGCAACAAGTACATCTATACTCCCTTAGACTTAGGAATCCATTGAGTTTCATTAAACAAGGAGTCTTTGATGATGACAAGCATTTCTTTCAAGTATTTGCAGTATAATTACTAAATAATGGGACCGTCTCTTCATTTCTTCTTAACAAGGGTCCACCTTTTGTTATCATAATTCATTCAAACTTAATGATCTTGAAAATAACTTCTGTGCACATAACAGGTGTAATATTCATGGCAATAAGCACATCTATACTCCCTTGGATCTAGGAATCCATTGAATTTGATTAAATATGGTGTTTTTAATGAGGACTAGCATTTCTTTCAAGTGTTTGCGGTATAATTACTGAATAATGATCTTGAAAATAGCTTCTGTGCCCACAATAGGCACAATACTCATGGCAACAAGCACATCCATACTCCCTTGGATCTAGGAATCCATTGAATTTCATTAAATAGGCAGTCTTTGATGATAACTAGCATTTCTTTCAAGTGTTTGCCTTATAATTACTGAAGAATGAGACTGTCCCTTCATTTCTTTTGAACAATACTCAACCCTATGATACAATAAGTCATTTACACTTAATGATCTTGAAAATAGCTTGTGAGCCCACAACAAGCATATATATACTCCCTTGGATCTAGGAATCCATTAAATTTCATTAAACAGGGAGTCCGTAAGTATGGCTAGCATTTCTTGCAAGTATTTGTTGTATAATTACTAAATAATGAGAACGTCTCTTCATTTCTTCTTAACAAGGCTCCACGTTTTGTTGTCATAACTCATTCACACTTAATGTTCTTGAAAATAGCTTCTGTGCCCATAACAGACGCAATTCTCATGGCAACAAGCACATCTATACTCCCTTTGATCTAGGAATCCACTGAATTTCATTAAATAGGGAGTCTTTGACGATCACTAGCATTTCTTTCAAGAGTTTGCCTTATAATTACTTAATAATGAGACCATCTCTTCATTTCTTCTGAATAGTACTCAACCCTATGATACAATAAGTCATTCACACTGAATGATCTTGAAAAGAGCTTGTGTGCCCACAACAAGCACTATATTCATGGCAACAAGCACATCTATACTCCCTCGGATCTAGGAATCCATTGAATTTCATTAAATAGGGTGTCTGTGATGATGACTAGCTTTTCTTTCAAGTATTTGCAGTATAATTACTCAATAATGTGACCGTCTCTTCATTTATTCTTAACAAGGCTCCACCTTTTGTTGTCATAACTCAATTACACTTAATGATCTTGAAAATAGCTTCTGTGCACACAACAGGCACAATATTCATGGCAACAAGCACATCTATATTCCCTTCAATCTAAGAATCCATTGAATTTCATTAAAGAGGGAGTCTTTGATGATGACTAGCATTTCCTTCAAATATTTACGGTATAATTATTGAATAATGAGACCGTCTCTTCATTTCTTCTTAAGAAGGCTCCACCTTTGGTTGTCATAACTCATTCACACTCAATGACCTTGAAAGTAGCTTTTGTGCACACAACAGGCACAATATTCATGGTAACAAGCACATCTATACTCCCTTGGATCTGGGAATCAATTGAATTTCATTAAACAGGGAGTCTTTGATGATGACTAGCATTTCTTTCAAGCATTTGTGATATAATTACTAAATAATGAGACCGTCTCTTCATTTCTTCTTAACAAGGCTCCATGTTTTGTTATCATAGCTCATTCACACATAATGATTTGGAAAATAGCTTTTGTGCACACAATAGGTGTAATATTCATTGCAACAAGCACATCTACACTCCCATGGATCTAGAAATCCCTTGAATTTATTAAATAGGGAGTCTTTGATGATGACTAGTATCTCCTTCAAGTATTTGCGATATAATTACTGAATAAATAGACCATCTCTTCATTTCTTCCTAACAATTCTCAACCCTTTGTTACAATAAGTCATTCACACTTAATGATCTTGAAAATAGCTTGTGTGCCCACAACAAGGTCTATATTCATGGCAACAAGCACATTTATACTCCCTTAGATCTAGGAATCCATTGAATTTCATTAAATAGGGAGTCTTTGATGATGACTTGCATTTCATTCAAGTATTTGTGGTATAATTACTGAACAATGAGACCGTCTCTTCATTTCTTCTTAACAAGGCTCCACCTTTTGTTGTCCTGACTCATTCACACTTAATGATCTTGAAAATAGATTCTGTGCCCACAACAGGAACAATACTCATGACAACATGCACATCTATACTCCCTTGGATCTAGGAATCCATTGAATTTCATTAAATAGGGAGTCTTTAAGGATAACTAGCATTTCTTTCAAGTATTTGCCTTATAATTACTGAATAATGAGACCATCTCTTTATTTCTTCTGAACAATACTCAGCCCTTTGTTACAATAAGTCATTCACTATTAATGAACTTGAAAATAGCTTGTGTGTCCATGACAGGCACTATATTCATGGAAACAAGCACATCTATACTCCCTTGGATCTAAGAATTCATTGAATTTCATTAAACAGTGAATCTGTGATGATGACTAGCATTTCTTTCAAGTATTTGTAGTATAATTACTGAATAATGAGACCGTCTCTTCATTTCTTTTTAACTAGTCTCCACTGATACAAAAAGCCCCAAAAAATGTGGCTTAGGGACCCAACACACACAAGGAATCAAAGAACAACGAGGAAAGCTAAATCAAAGTTTAATAACATAAACCTTAGACCTAATATTCGGAGGAACACAAACCTAGGGTATTCGAGAAAAATATGGATGCCACACTCCAGAAAAGAAAGGAATTAGGAGTAATTAAGAGTGATAAGTCGATTTGAACGCCATAAGAAGAAGGACCTTTTGATAAATTCTGTAGTTCTTAAAAAAACCAAGGGAGAAAAACCCTTGCTTTCTATTTCACTCAAAGTTGTCTGATCTTTTCTCTGATCTTACAAAGTGGCCTTACCCTTTTTCAAGTCATGCTTCACTTGTATAGTAGAAAGCACACCACTAAACTTCCCACCAATGCCAACTAAAGGAGTGATCTTGCCCATAACTAAGCAAGCATAGTTCTTATACATAATCATAAGTCCACCTAAATGAGGCAGCAAAGCAACTTTTGCTTGTATAGAAAGCTCAACTCCTAAAATAATATCAAAGTCATCTAATCGCATAATCGTAAAGTTAAGATTGCCAACCCAATTGCCAATGGTTCCCTTCATACTTGTTATTATGCCAAGCACCTTACACGTTGTCAAGTTGGTTATATTTATTTAGTTGCTGCTCATAGTGTTTTTCAACCTAAGTGACTCCATTCATTTGGCAACAAAATTGTGCATGGCACCTTAGAATTCAGTTTGCCCCTATTGTCATAGGGTCACTGTTTCACACAAATTTTTGGCCTTATGATGGCATTAAGTAGCCCACTTAGTCTCAGCCAACTCACTCACAAGATTACAAGCAAGTAATTCGCACACAAATGCACAAGTAAAGGAATAGGAACAAGCACATATGGGAACCTTCCCAACCTTTTATTACTTTTCCCAAAAGCATAAAGGATACAATGCCAAGTACCTCTCATACACCCCTTGTGTGTTTCCTTACTCGCTCTGCACAAGCATTTGGAGCTCTCTCTCTCTCGGTTTTCTAGTGTCTCTTGGTCAACACCTTACATACATATATATAGGGCTGCATGACTTGGCTGCCAAGCTAATCATGCTTAGTGGGGCAATCCCCACTACTAGGAGCACTTCCTATAATCTAGGCAGAACATGGGTCTACATTCATGGAGGGACTGCCACCTCACATTGGACTAGTTCAACCCTACATCTGCTGCTTGCCCACGTTCTCCTTGCTTTAAGGAGAGCCTGTTAGCACATCACACCCATACAGTTATCACTCCCTATAATCTCTGTAGATAAGGTTGCAGAGGCTTGGTGGTTCTACCCCACATCCCATGAACTCCTCCTTTCATGGTGCATGGGCAAAACCTTGCCCACACTACCACTTGTCCTTCTGCCCAGCTTATGTGCTTCCATTGTGTTGCTGGCCCGAACCCCTGCTCATGCACCAGTCTAGTGTGTTGCCATAATCAACCTATGGGGCTCCTATTAGCCAACTCATTCTTTGGCCAATCTCTCAAGGGAGGCATGCACACCTTCTCTAAAGAGCATTAGGGAATCTGGCTTTTTGGTAGGAGGACACATTGGAGTACTTGAGTGATCACTCCCTCAATTGGCAGCCTGCTAGCACAACCAATGATCTAACACCCTTCTCCTTTGCGCCAATATCCTAACCCACTACCCCTTGACCGTAACATGTGCATCCTTGTTTGGTGCCAACACCAAAGCCCACATTCTGCCTCTCCCAGCTTTGCTGCTTTGCACGTTGACCCCCTGCAGCTACCTTATTTCCTTCAATGAGCCCGACTCACACTAACTCCATGCCAAGCATTGGCATAAGGCATTGCCAATGCTTGCATTTCTCCATCAAGGGACTTAGGGGGCTAACACCTATCCTCATGCTTTTCTTTCTTCTTGCTCTCCTTTTTCTTTTTGCCCCTGTCTTTAGGAAACTTTCCCACATTAGAATCAAAGGACATGTTGATTCTAAAATCAACCAATCCACCAACAACAACTATGGTTGAAGGCAAGTCTTTGACACCTTACCTTTATAGCTTAATTTGAACTTATGGTTGAAGACCTGATAGAAAGTTGAAGAGTTTGTCCTCATCTAACATGTTCTAGATATCAAGTATTAAGGAAATGAATTTTTTCATGTAATCTTGCACCATGCCAATATGTTTCAATTTTTAAAAATTCCTTTATAACCCAACATATGTTACAAGGAAGAAATTAATCCTTTAAATCTTTCAAGATTTCGCACATTTCTATCTGAGGTTTACTTGTGCTTTCATCATCATCAAGCCTAGTCCACCACCACAACTTAGTGTCCTTGGTAAGGTATATGCTAGTGTCATGGACAAACCTGACTCCCACATTGGATACGAAGAGGGAGATTTTGGGTCATATAAATGTGGGTGCTGCACACCCTAATAGACTGCCTTTTAGGGAGAGAGTAATGACCCCATGACAAGTTGGTATTAGAGTGAATTCATTCCAAGCGCTATGGCAGAGCCATGTTCTGATGAAGTGCTCATCATGGGTGATTACCGCAATGATCGTGGGAGGAAGGCCAATAGAGGTGCTGAAAGAAGAATCGTGTTGTTTCAAGTTCGAGGGATCCAGTAGGGGACCTAGCACATCATATGACGAAGATTGAATCATTCGTCACTGATGTCCAAGGTTTGGTTGATGACTTGACCCAGTCCATCAAAGGTATAGATACCGAAAAGGAGGAGCTCGTGGTCAAGATGCAGGAGCTCAAAGTTGGCATGGGAGAACTTTGAGGAGAGTTGTTGGGGACCTTAAGGCCAAAACTCCATCAACGGGATGAGTCCTTGGAGACCATGATGGCGGCTATGCATGTGAAGATAACAGAACTCAAGGGAAAGCTCGCAGAATCGGAGGCAGTACGCGTGAACAAGGTGATCACCATGCAAGGACCACGTACAAACACACCCAAGCCAAAGGAGTTCAGGGGCTCTCGGGTGGCCAAGGACGTGGACAACTTCCTACAGTACATAGAGTGGTACTTCCAAGCCATGGGGATCAACAACAGTCAATCACGGGTAAATACTGCATCTATGTACTTAGCTGATAGTACTTTGTTGTGGTGGCGTTGTCGATCAGACGATAGGTGTGGAGATCCTATCATGACCTAGGATAGGTTTGTCAAGGAGTTCCGAAGAAGCCACTATCTCGCACATGCAGAGGAAGAAGCTCGTGACGAGCTAAAGCGCCTTGGGTAGAGAGGTGCAGTACATGATTATGTGAAGCAATTTTTGGAGTTGCTACTCCAAATCCCTTCAATGAATGAGACAGAGGCGTACCAGCAATTCATGAGTGGTCTTAAGCCCTGGACCAAATAGGAGCTGAAGCAGTTCCAAGTGGGAGACCTTACAATGGCTATTATAGTGGCTGAATCTCTCGTAAAATACAGGACACCTTCCACCTCCCAGTCAAACTCCGGTCCAAAGGATAAGGCTAATGGTGGGGGAGATCAAGGCAGATTCAATCACCCAAATGGAGGTAGACCACAGGCTGGCCCTTCAAAGGCTCATGCAGAATCCAATAATGAAAGATACAGGAAGGTATGTACTTACAAATGCTTCTTTTGTGATGGTCCACATATGGTGTGAGATTGTCCGAACAAGGCCAAGTTGGCAGCCCTCTGCAAAGAAGATGAGCCAAAAGAGGAGGCATGATTAGGTTCACTGTGGATCCTCAGCTTAATCAAGTCCAAAAAGGTGAAGGAGCCGAAGGAACTTATGTTTGCAAATGTGAAGATCAGAGAAACCACGATGAATGCGCTTGTGGGTACTGGGGCATCTGATCTCTTCATATCAGAAGAAGCTGCCAAGAAACTTAACCTTCAGGTTGAGAAAGGAGCTGGGTGGCGCAAGACTGTCAACTCCCAGGAAGTCCTTGTCGTTGGGGTTGCTAAGGATGTAGAGCTGCAGATTGGGCAATGGAGAAGTCAGAAGACCCTTGAGGTAATACCTCTTGATGATTATGACTTTGTCATGGAGTTGAAATTTCTGGACAGGATCCATGCGGTTATATTGCCTTTTGTTGAGTGTCTTTGTGTGCTGGACAAACAGTGCCAATGCGTGATTCTGGTCCATCATAAGTCAGACCATGATCAGAAGATGATTTCAGCAATACAACTTACCAAGGGAGCGAAGAAGGGTGAGGTGACCATCCTAACAACCTTGAAAACCGAGGACAACAGGAGCAAAGGAAGTGAAGTCCCAACAGAAGTAAGCCAAGTCCTTGATTCGTTCAAGGATGTGATGCCTTCTGAGTTGCCCAAGAAGATTCCTCCTGGTAGAGAAGTGGATCATCAAATTGAGCTAGTGCCTGACACTTGACCACCCACCATGGCACCATATCACAAGGCACCCCCTGAATTGGAAGAATTGAGGAAACAACTGAAGGAGCTGCTCAATGCAGGGTACATTCAGCCATCTAAAGCTTCATTCAATATGCCTATCCTATTCTAGAAGAAGTATGATGGGTCACTTTGGATGTGCATAGATTACCGTGCATTGAACAAATTGACCATCAAGAACAAGTACCTGATCCCACTCATTGTAGATCTCTTCGATCAACTTGGAGGAGAACGGTGGTTCACCAAGCTTGATCTTTGGTCAGGTTACTATCAAGTTCCAGATTGCCGAAGGGGAGGAGCCAAAGATAGCATGTGTGCCGTGTTATAGTTCATACAAGTTCCTCGTCATGGCATTTGGCCTAACCAATGCTCTGGCTATATTCTGCACTCTTATGAATAAGGTATTGCACCCATTCTTAGATCAGTTTGTAGTGGTTTACCTTGACGATATTGTGGTGTATAGCCGGACACTCGAGGAGCACATCGAGGACCTTAGACATGTTTTCCAAGTCTTGCGTGAAAATGACTTATATGTCAAGGGCAAGAAATGTGCCTTTGCCCAAAAGGAAGTCTCATTTCTAGGGCATATTGTCGGGGGTGGACAAGTAAATATGGAGGCAGCGAAGATCTGAGCCATCATTAAATGGGAGCCACCGATGAAAGTGATGGAGTTGAGATCATTCCTTGGCCTCACCAACTACTACTGGCGTTTCGTTTGGAACTACTCAAACATCACCGTGCCACTCATGGACATGCTGAAGAAGGAGAAACTATGGGAATGGATGGATTGATACCAGAAGGTGTTTAATCGGTTGAAGTAAGCCATGACTGAGGAGTTGGTGTTGGTGTTACCCGATCCCACTAAGCCTTTTGAGTTAGAGACTGATGCATCAGATTTTGCTATTAGTGGTGTTCTTATGTAGGAAGGACATCCAGTGGCATATAAGTCGTGGAAGTTCAATGATACCGAGCAGTAGTATACCGTTCAAGAGAAGGAGATGACTGCAGTGGAGGCATTATCTCTTGGGGTCTAAGTTCATTGTAAGGACGGACAATGGGGCCATGAGTTATTTTCAGACCCAAAGAAAGCTGGCAAACACGATGAGTTGACCTAGCTGTCCATGGATTGACCGCATCAAGGAAGGGCTTAAACATGATTAGAAGGCTCAAGCCCTCATTGGATATGCACAAGAGGGCAAGACTCATCAGTTTTGGTACGAGGATGATCTTTTTCACACAAAAGGGGGATGACTATATGTCCCACTCTATGGGAAGTTAAGGAAAGAGGTGTTGCACGAGTGCCATGATTCGAAGTGGGCAGGTCATCTAGGGATCTACCGCACCTTAGCCCTCGTTGAAGACCAATACTACTGGCCTCAAATGCAGAATGACATTAAAGCCTATGTAAAGACCTGTCTTGTTTGCCAATAAGACAAACTTGAACAACGTCCATTGCCAGGATTGCTAAAGCCACTTCCTATCCCAACTCGTCCATGTGAGAGTGTTTCCATGGACTTCATAGTAAACTTGCCTAAGTTTGAAGGATGTCGGCCTCTTATGGTCGTGGTGGATAGATTCTCCAAGTATGCAACATTTGTGCTAGTAATAAAGGATTGCCTAGCTAAGGAGGCAGCCAAGCTATTCATGAAGCACGTGGTCAGGTACTGAGGAGTCCCACAAACGATTATGAGCAATTATGACCCTCGATTCATAGGGCATTTCTGGTTTGAATTGTTCAAGCTACTGGGGTCGGAGTTGAATCCATCTATAAGCCTACACCCCTAAACTGACGGTCAAACCAAGCGGGTCAATGCACTCTTGGAGATTTATCTTCGGCACTACGTGAGCACAACACAAAAAAATTGGGCAAAGTAGATTGGTATAACCCAATTCTCCTACAAGTTACAGTGAAGTGAATCTATTGACCAGAGTCCATTCAAGATCGTGAATGGCCAACAACCACAAACTCCAAGTGCAGTTGCATCTGGCTATCAGGGAAATAGCTAACCTGCATACAAGTTAAACAAGGATTGGCAAGAACAAGCGGATTTGGCAAGGGCGTGTCTACGTAAAGCCTCCAAACGCATGAAGAAGTGAGCTAACAAAAAGCGATGACATATGGAGTTCCAAGTCAGGGACTTGGTGCTAGCCAAACTACAAGTCATTCTTCGGTACAAGGATGTGCACAAGGGGTTGATTCATTGCTACAAAGGGCCATTTTGAGTGATACAACAGGTCCGGAAGGTCGCATACAAGCTGAAGCTGCTACCAAAATTAAAGATACATCCAGTTTTCCATGTGAGTATGCTTAAACCTTACCATGTAGACAAGGGAGATCTAGATCGAGGAGAGTCACGGTGAGCACCACTTGGAGCGAAAACTTCATATGACCAAGAAGTCGAATCCATAGTAGTAGATCGGTCATATGGAAGCGATATTGTACACCAAGGCATGAATACTTTATCCATTGGAAGGATCTTCTAGAAAGTGAAGTTAGTTGGAGAGGGCCCAAGATCCCCCTCTTCCTATCCGATGTGGGAGTCAAGTCCATACGTCACATTCTCCCCCACCAAAACCATCCACACCCTCATTGAGAATTAGGACCTCTCCCTACCTTCTCCTTCCATATGGAGTGTTTGGCGGGAAACATCAAAGTCGGGTTTGGGTCGGCTCTGATACCACCTGTCATGGGGCCATTACTTTCTCCCTAAAAGGCAACTTACTAAGGTGAGCAGTGCCCACATTTATATGGCCCAAGATCCCCCTCTCTCTATCCAATGCGGGAGTCAAGTCCATCTGTGACATTTTTCCCCATCGAATCTATCAATGCCCCAGCCCAAAATTGAGGTCTCCCCCTGCCTACTCCTTCCACATGGAACGCTTGGCAGGAGATACCAAAGTCAGGGTTGTGTCAGCTCTGATACCACTTGTCATGGAGCCATTACTCTCTCCCTAAAAGGCAGCCTATTAGGGTGTGCAATGCCCACATATATATGGCCCAAGATCCCTTCTTCCTATCTGATGTAGGAGTCGGGTCCGTCTGTGATATTCTCCCCCACTAAATCCATTGACAACCTCGATGAGAATCAAGGCCTCCCCCTGCCTACTCCTTCCACATGGAGCGCTTGGTAAGAAACATTGGAGTCAGGGTTAGGTTGGCTTTAATATCACTTGTCACGGGGCTATTCAACTCTCTTTAAATGGCAGCCTATCAAGGTGTGTAGTGCCCACATTTATTTGACCCAAGATCCCCCACTTCCTATTTAATGTAGCAATTGAGTCCGACCATGACATTCTTCCCCACCGAAATGATCGACACCCTCATTGAGAATCAATGCCTCCCCCTGCCTACTCCCTCCACATTGAGCGCTTAACAAAAGACACCAAAGTCGGGGTTGAGTTGGCTATAATACCACTTGTCATAGGGTCATTACTCTTGTTCTAAATGGTAACCTATTAGGGTGTGTAGCGCCTATGTATGTATGACCCAAGATCCCCTTTTCCTATCTGATGTGGGAGTTGGGTTCGTTAGTGACATTCTTCCCCACCGAATCCATCAACATCCTCGTCGAGAATCAGGACCTTCTCCTGCCTACTCCTTCCATATGGAGCATTTGGCAAAGGCCTCCCCTTACTTACTCCTTCCACATAGAGCGCTTGGCAGGGGCCTCCCCCTACCTACTCCTTCTACTTGAAGCACTTCATGGTAGCCACTAGAGTTGGGGTCGGGTCGGCTCTAATACCACTTGTCACGGGGCCATTACTCTCTCCCTAAAAGGCAACCTATCAGGGTTTGTAGCGCCCATATTTATATGGCCCAAGATCCCCCACTTTTTATCTTATGTGGGAGTCGAGTCCATCCGTGGCATTCTTCCTTACCGAATCAATCGACACCCTTGTCGAGAATTGGTGCCCCCCATCCTACTCTTTCCACATTGAGCGCTTAACGGGAGACACTAGAGTTAGGGTAAAATCGACTCTAATACCACTTGTCATGGGGCCATTACTCTCTCTCTAAAAGGTAGCTTATTAAGGTGTGCAGTACCCACGTATATATGGCCCAAGATCCCCTCTTCCTATCTGATGTAGGAGTCAATTCCATCCGTGACATTCTACCCCACCGAATTCATTAACGTCCTCACTAAGAATCGAGGACTCCCCTTATCTAGTCCTTCCACATTGAGTGCTTGGCAGGGGCCTCCTCCTACCTTTTCCCTCCACCTGAAGATCTTGGTGGTAGACACTAGAGTAAGGATTAGGTTGGCTCTAATACCACTTGTCACAGGACCATTACTCTCTCCTTAAAAGGCAGTCTATTAGGGTGTGTAGGGCTCACATATATATGGCCTGAGATCCCTCTTCCTATCTTATGTGGGATTCAGCATCATCTGTCACATTCTCCCCCATCGACTCCATCAATACTTTTGTTGAGAATTGAGACCTCCCCCTGCCTACTTCTTCCACATGGAACGCTTGGCAAGAGACAAGTGGTATCAGAGTCAGGTCTATCTATGACATTCTCCCCCACCAAATTCATCGACGTCCTCATCAAGAATCGGAATCTCCCCCTACCTACTCCTTCCACATGGAGCGTTTCGTGGGAGACACCTAAGTCGAGGTTGAGTCGGCTCATCGATGTCCTCATCAAGAATCGGGGCCTCCTCCTACCTACTCCTTCCACATAGAGACTTAGTGGGAGATTATAGAGTCGGGGTCAAGTCGGCTCTGATACCACTTGTCATGGGGCCAGTACCCTTTTCCTACAAGGCAGTGTATTAGGGTGTGCATCGCCCACGTATATATGGCTCAAGATCCACTTTCCCTATCTGATGTGGGAGTCGCATCTGTCTGTGACATTCTTCTCCATTGAATCCATTGACGTCCTCGTCAAAAATTGAGGCCTCCCCTTGTTTACTCCTTCCATATTAGGCGTTTGGCAGTAAACATTAAGTTTGGGGTCAAGTCGGCTCATCGATGCCCTCGTCAAAAATCAGGACATCCCCCTGCTTACTACATCCACATGGAGTGCTTGGTGGGAAACACCGAATTTGGGGTTAGGTATGCATTGATACCACTTGTCATGGTGCCATTAACCTCCCCCTGAAAGGCAGCCTATTAGGATGTGCAACACCTACGTATATATGGCCCCAAGATCCCTTATTCCTATTCGATGTAGGAGTCGGGTCCGTTCGTGACATTCTCCCCCATCAAATTTTATCAATGTCCTTGTCGAGAATCGGGACCTCCCCCTACTTACTCCTTCCATATTGAGCACTTGGTGGGAAACATCGAATTTAGGGTTAGGTTGACTCTGATACCACTTGTCACAGGGCCATTACTCTCTCCTTAAAAGACAACCTATCAAGGTGTGTATTGCTCACATTTATATGGCCTAAGATCCCCCACCTTGTATCCGATGTGGGAGTCGGGTTCGTCCATAACATTCTCCCCCGCCGAATTGATTGATGCCCTCATTGAGAATTAGTGCCTCCCCTTGTCTACTCCTTCAATATTGAGCGCTTGGTTAGAGATACTGGAGTTGAGGTTGGGTTTACTCTGATAACACTTGTCACAAGGTCATTACTCTCTTCCTAAAAGGTAGCATGTTAGGGTGTGTAACACCTAAGTTTATATGGCCAAGATCCCATCTTTCTAGTAGATGTGGGAGTTGGGTTTGTCTGTGACATTCTCCCCACCAAATCCATTGATGCCCTCGTCGAGAATTGGGGCCTCCCCCTACTTACTCCTTCCACATTGAGCACTTGGCAAGAAACACCAGAGTTAGGGTCGAGTGGGCTCATTGATGCCCTCATCGAGAATCAAGGTCTCTCCCTACCTACTCCTTCCACATTTAGCGCTTGGAGGGAGACATCAAATTCAGGGTCGAGTTGACTCTAATACCACTTTTCATAGAGTCATTACTTTCTCCTTAAAAGGCAGCCTATCAGCGTGTGCAGCACCCATATTTATTGGCCCAAGATCCCCCACTTCTTATCTAATGTGGGAGTCGAGTCCATCCATGACATTCTCCCCCACTAAATTGATCAATGCCCTTATCAAGAATTGGTATCACCCCCTACCTACTCCTTCCACTTGTCACAAGGTCATTACTCTCTTCCTGAAAGGTAGCCTATTAGGGTGTGCAGTACCCACGTATATATGACCCAAGATCCCTTTTTCCTATCTAATGTGGGAGTTGGGTCCATCCATGATATTCTCTCCCACTGAATCCATCGACGCTCTCATCGAAAATCGGGGCCTCCCCCTGCCTATTCCTTCCACATGGATCGCTTGACAAGAGACATTAAAGTCGAGGTCAATTGGGCTTATCGACGCTCTCGTTAAGAATCAAGATCTCCCCCTACCTACTCTTTCCACATCGAGTGCTTGGAGAGAGACACTGAATTTGGGGTTAGGTCAGCTTTGATACCACTTTTCACAAGGTCATTACTCTCCTTAAAAGGTAGTCCCTCAAGGTGTGTAGTGCTCACATTTATATGGCCCAAGATCTCTTACTTCTTATCCAATGTGAGAGTCGGGTCTATCTGTGACATTCTCCCCCACTAAATTGATGGATACCCTTGTCGAAAATCGATGCCTCCCCTTGCCTACTCCTTGCATATTGAGCGCTTGACAGGAGACATTAGAGTTAGGGTTGGGTTGGCTCTGATACTACTTGTCACAAGACCATTACTCTCTTCCTAAAAAGTAGTCTTTTAAGGTATGCAACACCTAAGTTTATATGACCCAAGATCCCTTCTTCCTATCTGATGTGGAAGTCAGGTCCGTACGTGACATTCTCTCTTATCGAATCCATCAACATCCTCGTCCAAAATATGGGCCTCCCCCTACCTACTCTTTCCACATGGAGCATTTGGTGGTAGTCATCGGAGTCAGGGTCAGTTGGCTCTAGTACTACTTGTCATGGGGTCATTACTCCCTCCCTAAAAGGTAGCTTATTATGGTGTGCAGCACCCATATATATATGGCCTAAAATCCTGTCTTCCTATCTAATGTGGGAGTTGGGTCCATCTGTGACATTCTTCCCCACCGAATCTATCGACGCCCTCATCGAGAATTAAGGCCTCCCCCTACCTACTCCTTCCACGTGGAGCGCTTAGTAGGAGACACCAAAGTTAGGGTCGGGTGGGCTCATTGACACCCTCATTGAGAATCGAGACCTCTCCTTTCCTACTCCTTCCACATTGAGTGCTTGGAAGGAGACATTGGATTTGGGGTTGGGTCAGCTCTAATACCACTTTTCACTAGATCATTACTCTCTCCTTAAAAGGCAACCTATCAGGGCATGCAATGCTCACATTTATATGGCCCAAGATCCCTCACTTTTTATCCGATGTAGGAGTTGGGTCTATCCATGACATTCTCCCTCGCCGAATTGATCGATGCCCTCATCGAGAATCGGTGTCACCCCCTGCCTACTCCATCCACTTTTCACAAGATCATTACTCTCTTCCTAAAAGGTAGCCTATTAGGGTGTGCACCACCTAAGTTTATATAGCCCAAGATCCCCTCTTCATATCTAATATGGGAGTCAGGTTCGTCCATGACATTCTCCCTTATCGAATCCATTGATGTCCTCATCGAGAATCGAGGCCTCTCCCTACCTATTCCTTCCACATGGATCGCTTGGCGAGAGACACCAGAGTCAAGGTCGGTTGGGCTCATCGACTCCCTCGTCAAGAATCGAGGCCTCCCCCTACCTACTCCTTCCATATTAAGCGCTTGGAGGGAGACACCGGATTTAGGGTTGGTTAGGCTCTGATACCACTTTACACAGGATCATTACTCTCTCCTTAAAAGATAGCTTATCAAGGTGTGCAGTGCCCACATTTATATAGCTCAAGATCCCCACTTTTTATCCGATGTGGGAGTTGGGTCTGTTCGTGACATTCTCTTCCACCAAATTGATGGATACCCTCGTCGAAAATTGGTGCCTCCCCTTGCCTACTCCTTGCACATTGAGCGTTTGGCAGGAGACATTGGAGTCGAGGTTGGGTTGACTCTGATACCACTTATCACAAGGTCATTACTTTCTTCCTAAAAGGTAGTCTATTAGGGTGTGTAGTACCTAGGTTTATATGGCCCAAGATCTCCTCTTCCTATCCAATGTGGGAGTCAGGTCCATTCATGACATTCTCCCTTATTGAATCCATTGACATCCTTGTTGAGAATCGAGGCCTTCCCCTGCCTACTCCTCCCATATGAAGCGCTTAGCAATAGCCATTGGAGTCAGGGTTGACTGGTTCTAGTACCACTTGTCAAGGGGCCATTACTCTCTCCTTAAAAGGTAGCCTATTAAAGTGTGCAGCACCCACGTATATATGGCTCAAGATCCTCTCTTCCTATCTGATGTGAGAGTTAGGTCCGTCCATGACATTCTCCCCCACTGAATCCATCGATACCTTTATCGAGAATTAAGACCTCCCTTTGCCTACTCCTTCCACATAAAGCACTTGGCAGGAGACACTGGAGTCAGGGTCGGGTGGGCTCATCGACGCCCTCGTCAAGAATCAAGGTCTCTCCCTACATACTCCTTCCACATTGAGCACTTAGAGGGAGACATCAGATTTAGGGTCGAGTCGGCTCTGGTACCACTTTTCATAAGGCTATTACTCTTTCCTTAAAAGGCAGCCTATCAGGGTGTACAATGCCCATATTTATATGGCCCAAGATCCCCCACTTCTTATCTGATGTGGGAGTCAAGTCCGTCCATGACTTTCTCCCCCATTGAATTGATTGATGCCCTTGTTGAGAATCAGTGCCTCCCCTTGCCTACTCCTTCCATATTGAGCACTCGGCAGGAGACACCAGAGTCGGGGTTGGGTTGACTCTAGTACCACTTGTTACAAGGTCATTACTCTCTCCCTAAAAGGCAATTTATTAGGAGAGGGAGTTGGGTTCGTCCATGACATTCTCCCCTATCGAATTTATCGACGTCTTCATCAAGAATCGAGGCCTCCCCTTGTCTACTTCTTCCATATGAAGCGCTTGGCGGTAGCCATCAGAGTCAAGGTCAGGTCGGCTCTAGTACCATTTATCATGGGGTCATTACTCTCTCCCTAAAAGACAGCCTATGAGGGTATGCAGTGCCTAATATATATATGACCTAAGATCCCCTCTTACTATCCGATGTAGGAGTCAAGTCTGTCTATGACATTCTCCCCCACCAAATCCATTGACACCCTCGTCGAGAATCAGGGCCTCCCTCTGCCTACTCCTTCCACATGGAGCACTTGGCAAGAGACACTAGAGTCGGGGTTGGGTTAGCTCATCAATGCCCTCATCAAGAATCAGGGCCTCTTCATACCTACTCCTTTCACATAGAGCGCTTGGCGGGAGACACCAGAGTTGAGGTCAGGTTGACTCTAATATCACTTGTCACAGGGCCTTTACTCTCTCCCTAAAAGGTAGCCTATTAAGGTGTGCAGCACCCATATTTATATGGCCTAAGATCCCCCTCTTCCTTTCCAATGTGGGAGTCGGGTCCATCCGTGACATTCTCCCCCACCAAATCCATCAACGCCCTCGTCGAGAATCAGGACCTCCCTTTACCTACTCCTTTCACATGGAGCGCTTGGCAGGAGACATTGGAGTCATGGTTAGGTCAGCTTTAATACCACTTGTCACAAGGCCATTACTCTCTCCCTAAAAAGCAGGCTGTGAGGTTGTGCAATGCCCACATTTATATGACCTAAGATCTCCCTCTTCCTATCCAATGTGAAAGTCGGGTTGTACCTTTGTACCAACCCATTACTCTCACACCCAATTTATAAGTGAAATATACTTACAAAGTTAATCTCTAAAAAGGTTCTTGTGAGTTGAGTGTGAGAAGGCTGCTTAGGAAGTATTCTCAAGGCCACACAAGTTAGAAGCAATAAATCCATAAGCACGTGATACTAGTAAGCATCACCTTCTCCTTGTCCAACACTTAGGTAGCCATGAAGTATTGCTTTATGTCTCATAATAAATTTTCAATCACCTTAGCATAACATTCTCCCTCTAAGGCTTTAGGCTCTAACACCTTCATTTGTCTAAAAGTATTGGCAGCCACACTTGGTTGCCTATTGCCTTCTTGGGGACAACAACATCTTACTATACATCACCAAAGTGATTAATTTATGCAAAATCAAAACTATCACAAGGAGATTGCAAAAGTTGTACAGATTTTTCCAACTTTTTAAGTCTTGCCAAAACCAAGAGAGCTTGCTTGTGAAGCACATTACTAAGAACCTCTTTGGTCTTAATCACCTGCTCCTACATCACATCAAGACTCGATCCACTAGCCATAGATCAAATCTTGGTGCTCTAATACCCGATGTCGCAGGGCCAATCCTTTCACTCAAATTTTTGACCTTATGATGACATCAAGTTGCACTTAACTTTAACCAAGTAAAAAGGATTTGCTAAAGGCTTCACACTAGTATTTCTCTCCACAATTTTGTATGGAGCCTTGGCTGCCACTATATATATATATATATATATATATATATATCTATAAAGAGAGAGAGAGTTGTAGTTGACACCCCTAACTATCTAAAGACATGCATAACTCGGCTGTTAAGCCAATCATGTACAGTAAGGATCCCCTCTCTCAGAACCACTCACCCATTTCCTTGGTTAAAACATGTAACTATGTTAAAGGAGAGTTGGACACCTCATTAAGACCTTCATTAGCCACTCGCTTTGGCTGCCCATGTTCTTCTTCTCTTAAGGAGACCATCCTATTGAATCACTTTTAATAAGGCTTTAACTTACTTGTCATTTCTACCACCAACATTTATGCCCACATTTTGGTGTAGTACAACAACCATGATCTCCATATTTCATAGGATATAAAGGCACTGTCTAACTTGGTACACTCTAAGCCCTTACCTTGCTAGCCTACCCATAATCAGACCTGTATAATGTCAGCCAAAACATGAAGCCCATGTGTTAAAGGCCCATTGATGTCATAGGCAATCCTTAAAGCACTTATTAGTCACTTGCGACAAGCCCTCATATAACATTGGCCTAAACCCACTTATGATAAAATTTTGCATTTGTTATCGCACAAGATGCCTCTTAGTCTTAGCCAAACTTGCACTCAAGAACATAAACAAAGTGTTTTCACAATAGCATAAAAGTAGGGTGATAGACACAACACATGAAAAAACCTTCCTAACCTTTATTACTTTTCACAAAAGGTCTAAAAATGGATACAATGTTAGGCCCTCAAGTCTTTTCCACACCTTTCACTCTCTTCTCTTTAGTGGTAAACCCTTGGCTGCCCACACCTATTTATAAATTTTGTAGTTGAGACCCTTAACTACTTAGATTTGCATGAATTGACTATCAAGCCAACCATGCCTTAGTGGATTACATGCTTTTATAGCTTAATGGCCTTGGAAAGTATCCCACTTCCCCATTTCTGAGCCCCATGTTCATGTGCCTTATATAACACTCTTTAGCTTATATTCTTCTATTTGCATGACACATTCTACCCACTTCAAGTTGCCCACAAATGTTCCCACATTTTTGACCGACAACCACTCTATATTATGCTATGTTTAAGGAGAATCAAGTACCTTAAATGACTTGATCAGCACACATGTTAACCATTAGTCAAATGCCCACATTATTAAAAAGAACCTCTTATGATCTCTTTATTTTTATAGGACTTGAGGTCATGCTTGCTTGTTGCACACTCCCACACCATCAGCTCAATGATGCATGCCTAACACATGTGTGTAGGCTACCTTGAACATTGTTGGCTTAAAACCTAACTTGTACACCAACATCTTGTGATATCATAACAAATTCATGGAACACATGTTAGCCAATTTTCCTTATAGTCGTATAATGTTAATACTGACCTACATCCGTGTACCAATGTTGGCTAACTCTCATATGAGGTAGGCATAACTCCATTTAGGAGCATTAGAGAATTTGACCATTTAGTATGAGAAGACATTAATGTGTCTAAGTAGTCACACAATTGCTAGCAACATGCTGGTGCACATTGCAACACCAACCAATGACCCAAACATCATTCCTACTTAACGTCAATGCTACCACATGCTACTACAACAGGAACACATGTTGTTGTAATGCAACCCATGCTTCAACCTCCAACTCATAACTTGTTTGATGATAATGTCATAGTTTAAACCTAGCCTCCCCTAACATTTTACCATGCATGCTAACTCCACATTCACCTTATTTCCCTTAACATGTCCATCCTACGCCAACTCTATGCCAAGCATTAATGCAAGGTGCTACCAAATACTTGCATTTTGAAGTCAAGAGACATAGAAGGCTAATAGTAGGTGTCTTAAGGCCAATCCTTTCACTCAAAATGATGACTTTGTGATGGCACTAAGTTGCAGTTGGTATCAGCCACTTTAGCACAAATAAGGCATAAGCACTCTAACAGAGATCATTTCCCAACCTTTATTACTTTCCTCACAAAGTACAAAGGATTGGCTAAATGTCTCACACAAGTGTTTCTTTTAATAATTTCGCATGAAGCCTTGATTGCCACTATACATATATATAGAGAGAGAGAGTTGTAGTTGACACCTTCAACTACCTAGGGACATGTATGATTAGGCTACCAAGGCAATTATGCGTAGTAAGGATCCCATCTCTTGGTAGCACTCACTTACTTCCTTGGAGAGAACATGCAACTATGTTAAAGTAGAGCTTGACACCTTATTAGGACCATGATAAGCCACCTTATTAGGAGAGCATGCTAAGGTATGATTTCAAATAAGGCTCTAACTCACATGCCACTTTCACCTCCAACATGTATGCCAATATTTTGGTGTTGTACAACACCAATGATCATTGTATTTCGTGGAGTTTAAGGGTACATTCTAAATTGGTCCATACTTCAAGCTTTTTCCTTGCTAGCATACCTACAATCAAGCTCGTACAATGTTAACTCAAGCTCAAAGTCGATGCATTAATGGCTTGTTGATGTCATAATCAATCCTTAGAGTACTTGCTAACCACTTGCACAAGTCCACACCTAAATCCTCATGTGCTACTATACACATGTTCTTGCCTCACTTGCTTAGTTGGATGCATATACCTAAATCCTCATGCAAAATTAGTGCAAGATGCCAATAATTTGCTTGCATTCTTAAGCTAATGAGTTTAAAAGACTAATAGTAGGCCTTTATCCTACCATCAAAAGTTGATAGGCAAAAATTTGAATGATGCATCGCCAACACGTTAATCATGCGATTTGTCAAGCTATTATAAATCATCAGAGCAATGAGTAGAGCCTATGTTGACTTTTTATCTAATGAATGCATCCTCTCCAAAATTTAGGGTTTCTTACATGTATTAGCTCTATAATTACTATGGTTATCCAAGTAGTAGGTATGACCAAATAAACAATAACTAATTTGATGAGTCTTTGTCGTTTCATAGTCTAAATTAATTCATATTTACAAATGCATAACTTAATCTTTGAGAAAATTGTATGACTATTGGTAGGATTAACCAAGTAGTATTCGTTCATGATGTCGGTCACCACTTGCATGACACAACTCTAACCAAAAGGTTGGGATCAAGGACCAGAGTGGGCATAATAGTCATGCTATCAAGGGACAAAACACTTTATAAGGAAAGATAGAGGGGAACTAAAGTTCCCCCACCTGCGTAACATTATGTATCTATATTTGAGAGCATGGCTAATGAACTATTCACCAAACCTATCATAATCGATGTTGTGAGGAACATAGACATAGATTTGTGGTTTGCCCTACACCCCTAAGTAGGTGGAAAGTTGGATTATCTTTTAGCAAGTTAAAATTAAGTAGTTGATCCTATAGAGTACTCTAGGAAAAAGGATGAGAATGGAAAGTATTTTAAGGAATACAACAAATAGTGTGTTGTAAATAGTTGCACTTTGTCTTTGGTTGTGGACAATGATACATGGAAATGTACCACTATTTTTCATACCTACATCAAGTTAAGAGATTTTAGTTGTTGTTGGTCATTGATGAAGGAAGTACCACAAATGTTATTGCTAAGTCTATCCTTTCTAGCTTGAACAACCACACCTATAATCTTTTTGGATGGCTTGAATAAACAAAACCACCTTGCTAATCACTAATCAATGTCTAGTTCTCATAAGGATAAGGTTTACTGTGATGTCTTGTCTATGGATGCAACTCATGTCCTCTTCAATTGTCCTTGGCTTTATGACCTTAATGTAACCAACCATGGTAAGGACAATACATATGTTTTCAAATATGAAGGAAAGCAAATCATTTTCAATCTTGCCAAATCCTTTGCTAAGGACCAAATCCCAAATCTTCCTAACTTGCTTTTGTCAAGAATGTTCTTTATGTCTTAGATCACAATACCCTTGAGATGGAGTGAAAAAGGAATGAATGCTTATTAGCTATTATTTCCAAATATATATATATAATTCCACAATCTAGTATACTTAGAGCTAACCTTCCCCTTAAGTTTGATATGTTGTTAGCTAATTTTAAGGGCATCATACTTGATGATCCTCTTAGCAACTTACCACCTATCAGAGACATGCAACATACCATTGACTTAGTTCCTAGTTCATAGTTACTAATCTTCCAAATAATACGATGAACCCTCGAGAATATGTTGAGTTAAACAAGCAAATAGAAAAACTTTCTAATGATTATGTGCATCATAGTCTCAATCCTTTTATTGTTCTCACTTTGTTAACCCTTATTAAAGATGACTTTTAGATGACATGTCTTGATAGTATAATCATCAACAAGATCTTTGTCGAGTACAGGTTTCCTATTCTTAGGCTAAAGGATATGTAGGACTTATTGGATGATTCTAGCTGGTATTCCAAGATAGACCTTCATAATGGGTTCCATTGAATTCACGTTACACTTAGGGATGAGTGGAAAACCACATTTAAAACTCAAATGAGTTGTTTTGGTGGCTAATCATGCCTTTTGAGTTGTTCAATGCTTCTAGTACTTTTATGAGTCATGACCCATGTCTCAATGTATTTCATTGGCTAGTTCTTAGTGGCTTATTTTGATGTTATCCTTATTTATAACAAGTTTAAGAAAGATCACTTAAGTCATTTTTGATCAGTTTTCCTTACTCTATGAAAAGCTAAATCTTATGTTAAATTTTAAGAAGCATTCATTCTTACAACTTAAGACATTATTCTTAGGATTTATAATTTCTACCCTTCATATAGTTATTAATCTTGAGAAGACTAAAGTCATTCGAGAGTAGTGTAAGCCTAAGTCCCTTATTACTGTCCATTGTTTTCATGGCTTATCTTCTTTGTATAAGAGGTTCAATAAGGGATTTAGAATCAATATGTCCCATATCACTAATTGTCTACAATAAAGGGAATTTAAGCAGTCTAATAAAGCTACTATAGTTTTGAATGGCATTAAGAAGCAAATAAATAAAGCCCCTATTTTGGGCATCTCGACTTCAATAAGGTATTTAAGGTTTCTTTTAAAGCATCAAAAGTTGGTATATAAGGAATTTTGAGTCAAAAAGGGCATCTTATTGCATTTTTCAATAGTCAACTCTATGGGGCAAAACACAAATATTCATCTTATGATAAAGAGTTTTATCCTATGATTTAGTCCCTTCACTATTGGAGGTGCTATCTATTACCTTAAGAATTTGTTTTGTTTTTGATCATTAAGCACAACGTAATTTAAATTCTCAAAGGAAATTTAATGGTAAGCATGTTGTATAGATTGAGTTTTTAATAAGTATTCTTTTGTTCTTGTGCATTGTTATGGTGTGAAAAAAATGTTGTTGATGCTCTAAGTTAAGTTATTTATGTCCTTTAGATGATAAATGCTCATGTTATAGGGATTGAAAGACTGTATGAAGAGTACTTTGCGTGTCCTAACTTTGGTTTTATATTTCGATCTATTTGTGAGGGTCATTGTAGGATTTCATTGATTTTAGAATTCATGACAGTTCTTTATTTACAGCTAACAAGTTGTGTATTCTACATATATCACTTTGTGACTTTTTGGTTTAGATGATGCATGTTGATGTGTTAGCTAGTCATTTTGGAAGAGATAAGACCACTACAATTATTGAGGATTGGTTTTACTGACCTTCTTAAAGAGAAATGTGTCAAGCATTGTGTCACAGTGTTGTATAGTTTAGTTGATAAAGTTAAAAGGTATAAACTTGTTTGTATACTCCTCATTCCATTCAACATAAATATTGGTATGATGTAATTATGGATTTTTCCCTCGATTTTCCTTGGATACCTTGTTGTCATGACTCTATTCTTATTGTTATAGATAGATTTTCTACAATGGCTCATTATATTCAATGTAATAAGTCCATTAATGCACCTCATTATTCCAAGTTGTTTTTTCACATAAGTTTTCAAGCTATATGGTTTACCTATTTCACATATTAGATTAAATAATATATACCATGATTGAATGAAATATAGAGATGTACAAACATGTTCATGTAGTGGCACTGGGTGGATTTGAAAAGGATCTATTTAAATTAGAGTTTTTTACAAAAATTAATACTCTTTTATCTATTTAAATTTACATATAAATATAGTAAATTAATTGGTAAAAGTAGATTTAATATAATTTGAGAAAAAGTATTGAATAACATAGGAAATTCCATTATTCTATGAATATAATTTGAAAAGGACTATGTAATATCGGTGTGGTCAACCAATGCCCTAGTTTCTTTAAAACTATGGTATCTTTTATTCTTATTTACTCTCATTCTTGAGCATTTAATTGTTCTCTTTATATTTTATTTGTTCTTATTTAGTTTCTTAAACTTTGAAATGGAACTTCAATATAAAGTTAGGATCGATAAGCACTTGGTACTTGTTTGCTTTCAATTCTCATGGGACGATATTCTATTGACTATCTATATTACTTGAATGACTTGTGCACTTATTATAGTTATTCACGCACACATGTCACCTCACTGGTGCACTTTTGAGCCTCCTTCTTTGCCTTCTAGTCTTTTTGGAAGAATCTCCTTCTTTGCCTTCTAGTCTTTTTGGAAGAACTATTATGCCAAAGGCACCACCATATGCTGAATGTGATGAGGAAATTGTCTTTGATGATGGGCACAATTCTTCTTCTACCACGTTGCTATCTTATCTAATGGAACTTATTCTACTTAGTTTCTCGAGGACAAGCTTCATTCCTTGGATCCTACTTTGCTTAATGCTTACTTGGCATCTACTTTTGTGTGGAGTCAACCTCTTTTCAAGTGGATGGGAAGGGTGTAGTTGCTAATAAGGCAAATATTTCTAGAAGCAACATTTTAGAAGAAGATTTAGGAATTCATAAGGATTCTCCAATTTATTGATATTTATCTTGCTTCTTATTTTATTATATTTTTTTTATTTTTTATTTTATCTAGTTATTTACTATTTTTTTTCCCTTACCCATCTCTATCAATAGGGATTAGTGTTATTTTTATCATTACAGCTATTATGAATATTGCAAATTTCTATTAAAGATTGAGTTGAAAGTTTGATTTATGGTAGATTCTTGCATTAGTGTTTTGATTTCAGGTGAATTCTTGTTCGTTCTTTATTTTTCTTGTTGCCGTACATCACGAAACTCCTAGACTCAAATCACACACTTAATCTCAAGCGTAAAACATAGAAAAAAGGAAAAATTGAAGAAGCCTCGAGGGAGAGGGGCAACAAGAGCAAATAAAAAAGAAGTAAGTCCAAGGATAAAGCCTACAAAATCAACAATGAAACCTAGAAGTTGGTTTAGGAATCCAAAAGGTTAAGGATAGCTAATCAGAAGGAAAAACCACCCACTACCTTTTCGTCGTTCATATAAATCCACCCACTCCCAACATTTTCTTTTAAGTCATGCCACTCTGCACCCAACGGCACGCCATGTCATCCAAGTCATGCCAGATCATTTACTACATCATCATCAATTGATGATGTGACAACTTGAAAAAAATATAGGTCGAGTCCCACTAATTTAAAGAATAAGGTGATTCTCCAAATCGGTGATTAAGACATTCAATTGTACCTTAAATGATTGGTGGTTACCCTACTATCCTATGATGTGAATTCTTGAATTAATCCAAGCATTGCATGGGCAGGGCGAGTGCCGAGGGAAAATTAGGTAGAGTACCCTGCAAGTATGATTTACCTTAATCATCGGTAATCCGTTGTGATGACATTACAACAATTACTAGCAGTTTATCAAACACTGTTCCATTCCAATGCTTTTCATCGAGCATTTCCTTTTGCATTGGGTCTCCCTTGTCTCACCTAGGGGCTAGGTCGCCACGCATGAGAAAACCAAAATGACTGTATGTGAAAACTAACCAAATATTACAATCTATCAGTTAGAGGGTATATTTCTCATAGTCTTCATAATACGAGTTCAATCCTTTATAAGGGCACAAGATTAAGCTAACCAAATGATATATTCCAGTTTAACATTTATGTAAGCCATTATAAACATGTATATTATAGCGGAAAATTAGTATCTTGTATGTCAAATATCTATTCAAAGAAAATGGCAAGTGCGACCACCTACCATTTTTTAGTGAACTAAATTGCACCATAATGTAATGATTTGATGTTTCAAAGTTGTTTTTCGTACGATCATCCTAGTTTAGCGATCGTTTCAGGATTGTTCTCCACATGGGCATTCTAGTTTTTCCCCTTACATGTTGTTTCTATTCCAATTTTTAATATTCAAAGGTAGCTTTGGAAAAATTCAATGCTAAGAAAATGAAATGTGTGACCTCCCGATTTCATTTTTATGTTTGTGAGTATTTCACCATAGAGAATTTACCATGTGGTTTCATAAATGCATTTCTCGTGCTCTCTTGAGTTAAGCAAGAAAATAAAGCTTGTTTGGCAAGGCATTGGTGAGCATGTTGAATTTGAGTGGACACCATGACATGAAGGTCAACCAAAGATTGTTAGATAGTAATCTCTAGATACACTTATCCACATAGATTTAAAAGCCAAACAAAATCGATCATAAACACTTCGCATATTGTGGAAAACTCACTTTTATGTCAATAAACAATCACTGAATATAGCAATTACAAAATTAATAATCCAAATATTAACTGGACAAGAACAACTAGAAAAAGAAAGGAGCACTTATCTAAAGAGGGGAAGGAGCCATCATCGTTACTGCCAAAATGGAGCTAAATTTGGTTAGTAGCATATTTTGAGCATTTAATTGATTTCTAAAACATTAAATTAGATTACAATGTTTGTATGTGTGTAGAAGTAAATTCTGTGAACTCAAGTCGCGTTGACTACTTTTTGTTATCACAGAAAGTAGATATGGAAAAACTGACAATAGATATGATGCCTACTTTAAAGATTCCTTTCAAGACAATAATATGTCGAAGGAGTGTCAGTCATTACCTTTCTTGTATGAATAAATAAAGGAGGCTGAGTCCAGAGAAGGGTGTGCTCAGAATCCATTCACTCTCTCACTGCTCTCTCTCTCTCTCTACAAAACTTGTAATATTTTCTTTTTTCTAAGCTTGCAACGATGTTTTTATATTCAATGAAAGCTAAGTTCCTATAAGTCTCTTTCTCCCTTCTTTTAATTACTTAGACATCGTGTGTGTTTGGAAGCGTATATATCATGTTGCGATTGGTATCAGAGCCAAAACCCAAGGGGTGAGTTATCTATTGTAAGTTTTTCCATGTCCCATAAAGTTGATCTTCTAGGTATTCTTAAAGGTCTGAATTTACCTGTGATTCATTGTTGAAACCTCAAATCACGTTGCCTTTGTACCTGTTATTGTGACAGCGTGTTAGGGTTGTGACAACATGTTAGGATTGTGACATAAATCATTGACAATGATACAATGAATCATGGATAAATTAAGACTGAATAGATTATTTAGAAATAATAGTTTAGATAGGGATATTAGAAGTAGTAGATTTTCTAAAAATAAAGAAATAATAATTAATGAGAATTTAAATAATAATTATTTATAAAATTGGACTTTGCCTTCGCCGTCCCTATCAGATCTGGGATGCCAATTAGATTTTTCTCTTTTCAAGAAAGAAGATTCATCTTGTATTGGATGGCTAATATAATAAGGATATATTACTTATTATTATTATTATTTGGTTAAGATGTATTTTCAACTTAACTAGTGAACTATGCTACTTCTAATGAGAATTGTCTAATGTTTTTTTTTTTTTTGGGTTGCCTATCTTTTTTTTTTTCTTTCTGTATATGAATGGGTCAAAGAGAAAGTTACCTCAAAGAGAAATAAAAAGATGCATAGGTCTACATAGGTCTAAGAGAGTCAATATAGAAGAGAGCCCTAAGTAGTAGAAGGATAAGACCCACAAACAACTCTATGAAATGATGCTTTCTCATCCACTTTATCTCTCAACATGAGTCTCTAACTTTTTAAACCAATAAAATAGTTCAAACTTCCTTCACATGTAATAAACTTATATCTTCCTTGTAAAATCATTAATAAAGCTAACAAAATGTTTATTGTTACTCTTTCATGGAATATTCATCAAGTCATAAATATCAAAGTGGATGAGCTGAAGTGGTTATCATGCTTGACAATTTCATTTTGTGATGAAAGGCAATTTACTCTTTTTTGTAAGAATATAAGCTTCACAAATCTAATTAGGATGGTGTATTCTACACAAGTCTATCTCCATTTCTCCTAGTACAAGTAGATTCAAACAATAAAAATTCATATAATTAAAGCAAAGGTGTCGTAACCAAGATTCATCTTTAACAACAACACTTAGATAGGTGTAAACTTCAATGACAATGTCAACTCGAAATATCTAGTTCTTTATCAAAAGGGATTTGAGAAAGAGTGTACCTCTCTCATCAATAATTGAAAGACAATTATCACATAACTATATGTTATACCTCTTTCAAATAATTAGCCTAAGATGCATAGGTCACTCATTATGTCTAATACATAAAACACATTTGAGTTGTAATGATAATCTTCATCCTTTAACTCAGTAAGAATTTTCCCCTTTCTAATCATTGGAATACTACTATCGTTAGCAAACTCGACCATGCATCAGGTTGACTCATCAAGATCAATAAAGAGCTCATTTTTTTGGCACTTGTGATTACTACACCCTATGTGAAAGAATTATGTATTATAATTGGAATTTCACTAGCTATAAAAACTATTATGAAAGCTTGATTTCCATTATCTACATCTTCCTCTTCTACATAATGAGTTGTCTGATTGTTCTCCTTAAGGTTGCATTTATTAGAATAATGATTATGCTTGTGACATAAGTAGCACTCAACATTAAATTTGTCATACCCTACTTTATCATGGGCTCAACCATGATCTTTATATGTCTAGTCTAATATTTGTTGGTCATTGTGTTGATTGTCTTCATCTCCATGATTATTATAGTGACCCCCTTAACCTTAATTGTTGTAGGAGGAACCACTATATCCTCATCATCTACCATAAGAGGAACCTTGCTTCTACTTTAAGTGTCCACTTTGTTCTCTTTTGGTGGAGGTATAACTTTAGGGTGCTTACTCTATTAGCTTATTAATGTACTTCTCATCCATGCGTTGTTCATCAACTAATATCTCAAACAAATTATTTGCTTCTTCTATTGCAAACATGATATGTTTGTATCGTGATGTAAGTGTCCATAAGATCTTTTCAACTTTGAAAAGATAATGGTTCATACTGAATTTTAGCCATCATTAGTCTTTTGAAGGGGATTGAATGAGTAGCAATGCTATCATAATACAACCCAACAAAATCTTGTGTTCCAATATTATTGGTTTGTTCATATCTGTGTACATTATTGTAGCTAATTCAAAGTGAATTCAAAAGTTGTTTACAAGAGGGATTTATCATATATGTATATAAAATACAACAAAAGGTTTCAATAGCTTCTTTGATAACATCTATGAACTACAATTTAGCCTCTCCTTTTATATATATAGATAACTAGATGTATAGAACAATGCAATTGACTTGAATTTCTTACAATTGATGAGCTGCAATTTTCAAAGGAATATCATAGCAATATAGCATTTCCTTAAATTTCAAGATATAATAAGTGAAAGGGGATTGTCATTATTCTTTACATGTGTCAAAGTGTTAACTTTCATGAAAAGTTGAATTTAATTTGGGGCTAATAAGTAGACAACTAGCTACAATGTGACTTGGATTAAAAGTTCATTGAAGTTGCTTTAAGGACTCTAACATAAATGGCCATAAGAAAATACATCGTATGTCTAAGGTTATTAGGCAAGTATATCTTGACATGACGACAACTAAAGATGGCAACTAGTTGGTTCAAATTAATTTGAGCTTTTGGGCTACCTTTGGGATTGTATCTTCCCCAAGTTATTTTGGTTTCAAGTCTATCATCTAATGCATTAATGCTTGCATCTAATTATAAGTCATGCACCCAATGAATCCCTTTAACATGACTTATGCCACCTCGTCATTTTCCCCTTAACATCAAAAAGGACCAAATACAAAAGAAAAGAATGGAAAGCTAATAGATGGTTAAACATGACCATAGGCAATGGCTTGAATGATTTATTATAAAGTTGTATTACATAGACAAATAAGATATTATTACATAGATGTATATTTTTTAATTGAGAGGAATACAACAAAGCAAGATACATAATAACTAATTCTAAAAATATTATTTTGGTAATAAATTTGAAATAATTACTAAACATACAATTAATGTTAATAATCATGAGTATAAATATGCATATAGAATAACTTGTACGCATACGCACATTTTTTAAAAGTTCCAAAAAATGTAAAAAAGTATCAAATATAAAATTTGCAATCAACAATCAAAAATACATTTGAGTTGAAAAATATGCATCTATTGAATAATGTTTTATATGTACAACAAAATGTTAAAAACTCGTGTTCCTATAATAAAGCTCAAATCATTAAAATATAGTTACAAGAATTTAATCTGTTGTTGACACATATGTGACATTATTCTATATACATATTTTTGTTAAATTGGATGCATTTATTTATTTCATGATTACATATATCATATTTGGTTATTGTATGTATATATAATGTGTATACTTATTTTCATGATTTTGCACTATATAATTCTAAATCTATTATTAGAATAATACTTTTGAGACTACTAATCATATAATTATATTTGATGAATGATAAAATGAACATATAACTATCAAAAAGTTTTGTTTGCACATTTACCTTGATTACTTATGCATTATATTCAATTTGCACATTTATCTTATTTTTTTGCACGTCATATATTTTTCATAAAAATAAAAATAAAAAGTATGTGTGAAGCCCAAACTCCGTCTGCATCCCTTCTCCAAACCCCCATCTGCCCCCCTTCTCCACACGCCGTCTTTGTAGCGATGTCCTTACCAAATCATTCCATTACACGTGTGGTGAATTGGTAACTTCACCTTTTTATTAATGACACTTCCCCTTTTACGCGCTTGACGTATATGATACTAAAAGTCATACGTGGAGAGAACACCCTGCTTTATAAGTATTATCTAAGAAGCTTCGCAATACAACAGTAAGCCTCAACAAAAATGAAAATCCCAAAAAGGAAAATAAGTTGAAAGGAAATGCGACAGCTAATTTCATTGAAGTTGAAATTGATGCTTTTAGTCTTGGTCTTTGATCTTTGTGAGTTTGTCTTTGTTTCTCTCTCACGCTCATTCAGTTTGAGATATGTTAATAATGTGAACCTCAAAAATTAATAGTGTCGTGCACCAGCACTGTAGGAGTTGAAGCGGCGGTTAAGGCTAAAGTGTAACCACTGTCTTCAAAGGCCCCACACTTTGATCCACCTTGCAGACAAGTTAGTGATTATTATGCTGAATGTTTCCCGATATGCAACCACAATGCTTAAATGGAAAATGCATATGTCGTTGCAATAATTGCAATGCTTGGAAGAGATTATTATAATGTCACCCAAAATAAAGAAAGATTATTATAGTAAGATTTTTGATTCATTATCAAATAATTAATTTTAATTGAAAGAGAAAGAAAAGGTGTTGTTATCTTAATCTTTTTATAATATTGTCAACTCAAGTAACTTCATTTATATTTTTTATGGTTACTAACATATTGATCACTAAATTGAAATTTGATGTTGAGAAAAGATCCATCTATTCTTTTTTCCTTTTCTAATTATATATGTATAATTTATTTACATTTATGACATAATTTATAATTGCAATGACAGTAGATGATTTAAAAGTTTTAAACCTCTATCTTGTATATATGTATGCCTATATATGTGTGTGTATATGTATAAAAGGAAATTGGAGGTTAGTTATGGGATTCACAAAATGTTATAAACAAAAGAAAGTCCATGCAAGGAATATTGGAGTAACATTCGCTGATACTTTGCGAGAGTAGTACATTCAAACGCTAGAGAAATATGTTTGGAAGGCTAACTTGGATTTAAAAGCATTTGCTACAAGAGTTGCATTTTTTTTCAAGTATGTGGATGCTATTTTTTTTTTCTTTATTAAGAGGCATATTAAACTGTAAACTATATAATAAAAGTAACTATTTTCATTTTTATAAATCTCATACTCCTTATTTTAAGGCCACTAAAATATAGGTTCAAGTGTTAAACTATTGAAGTATCTCCTAAAAGACAATAGATGCTAATTTAATTACACATGCCCATTGTTAGATGCCTTTATGAAAAAAATTTCATATTAGTATAGAAGTTAGTTTGCATTGATTATACTTTTAAAAAACAAAATCATCAAGTTTTTGTTAATAATTGTCAGAGGAACAAACATTACACAAGGCAGCAGCCATTTAGAGAGTCATGCATTGCCCTAGTTATTAGGAATCAATTAGATGTTTATGAAATAAACACATAATAAAATAGAGGTTTAAAATTTTGTATTGCTAACAATAAATTATGCAATTTGATACATGCAATTAGAATCTAACCTAGAATACAAGATTACTATCAATAAAACAAGTATCCTTTTTTCTCCCTTAACATAATTGCGACAAGTCATTGCAAATTATCAATGTTTAAACATCCAATTTTCAGAAGTATCTATGCAAGGAATAATGGAGATAACTCTCAAAATTCCTTAAGTATTTATAGGAGAGAGAGAGAGAGAGAGAGAGAGAGAGAGAAGAAGGGAGAGAGGGAAGGGAAAAAGAAGAATGCTAGCTAACACTTGCATAGGTTGATCATGAGGAGCCTTTTGGATCATTGTGCCTAAAGGATCTAACCTCATGTCATCAATCCTAACCTGAGATGCACTAAAATAGCATGGAAAAATCCCACGCTATATTGGAAATTTGTTCATATGGACATGCGTTGTACAATGTCTTCAAAAAAATTTTAAAAAAATATCGAACACACCTTTGACACATTGCAAACACACCGAAGACATATAAGAACACATTTGGACTATTTTTTTTTTGTAATTTTAACAACAAGTCTAACAAAAAATTAATGTTACACTTATAAGTGATGGACTGCCTTGTATATTTATTTTGTGAATAACATAATAATACATATTAAAATATAATCAATATTTTGAACAATAATATTTGGTTGGACTTATATTAATAACTATTATTAAAATTATTTAAAAAATAATATATATACAAATCACACAATACCTTTAATTCATTGGTAGAATGTAAATGTTTATGTATGTAAATATCTATATACAAATATATATAGTCATGTTGCAATTTTCATATCGCGTTGTGTCTATATTGTTATATCCATATATGTGCATCCTACATCCTAGCCACAAGCTTTATTTCAATGTAAATATGACCCATCATAGGATGTAATAGATTTCATTCAAGTGATTTGAATTTATACCAAATTTGTAATTAAAAATTTATATAGGAATTATTTTGCTTGTTTTAAAAATTGGTGCAAAATTTGAAATGTATTAGTTTAATGATCCAATTTTTTATGTGGTATCTAATTTTTTTTACTTCAAAAGAAAAAGAAAAAGAATTTGTGACTTTTTGTTATGAAATTTTTTCCAAACTTTTTGTTTTCCAAGAAGAAATTAAATGAAAGAATATAACATAAACAAATTTGATATAATTTAATTAAATTTAAAAATAAATTAAGGTGAATTGAAAGAATAAAACTATAGTGATAATATTGAAAAGTCTAACAATAGAAATAATATTGTTATAAGTATTTTATGTACATACATGTCAAATGTAGGAACTAATTATAAAAGTATTTTCACTAAAACACAATATTTTGAATGTAAAAGTAACAAAAAGCATTATTTAAGTCCAATTTTGGCATGGGAGCATTATTTTGTCATTTGTGTATAATGAATACAAACTTTTTTGTGTATAGTATTTTATGTGCATATGTGTCAAAATTGTTCATGAATATAATGTATGCAACACATAAAATAAAATAAAACACAAAATAATAATCAAACTCTTAGCATCCCTCAAACATAAATCTAAACTTGGGAATATCTATGCATACTTCCATATAAGCTCATGCAAATTCACAATCAATATAACTACAACAACTAACATCTAACAAGTAATTACTCCTTTCTTATAATAATAAAAACAAGAAATTCAGAATTTTCTCCTTTTTATTTTCCTTTTATTTAAAGGCTACAATATTGTCTTATCTAAACACTCATTTGCTTCTTGATAGAAATACTAACATTTGTGATAAGATTAACTTGTTATTTCACAAGTTAGACACTTAGAGTGCTTTAAGTACTCATATTTCAAGTTACCTTTTGACATCAAAATCAACGTTTTGTCATGAAAACCCCTAATTATTAAGTAATTTAAAACATTATAGTAAATTACTTTAACAAATTTACAACTTCCTTTTTATTCCTTCTTCTTTTCACTTTTCTTATTTTGTTTCTTGTTCTTTTATCTACTTAAACTTTCAACTTTTAAGGAATAAAATTAAACATCACATGAGCAACCATGTCAAATCATAAACCCACACAACCATCTTTAAAGAGCATACACTTCAACACTTTAATAGCCAAAACACTCTCATCTCATTCCATAAGACCTTGTTAAATTTCAAACCAATCATCAGGTAAGGAAAATTTCTTTCACTTGAATTACCATTCTTTTTTTGAAAAAAAAAATTAACATAAAAGACTAACCAAAATTGAACGAAACATACTTACAATGTCCCCACACTTAAACCTTACATTTTACTAATGTAAAAATGAAATGTAAACAAGAAGGCGAAATCATGAAAACAAAAATAAAAATGAAAAATAAGACAAAAGCAAATATGATTTGTGGGCTACCAAATGGGAAGGTAAAGGTTGTCTTATTTTGGTCTTTTATTACAATCATAATATAATTCTAACTTGAAAAATCATCAAGAAAATAATAGTGAGATTGACCACCCAACCTTTCAATAATTTGATCAATCAAAGGTAAAGGAAAGTGATCTTGGCAAGTTATAGTATTTAGCTTGCGGTAATCAACATAAACCCTCAACTCATTTTGAATTCATATGGGAGTTAACTTATCATCTTGGTTTTTTATCATTGTTATGCTTGGCTTTTTTTGGAACCATTTGCACTAGGTTAACACATTTGCTATCTGAAATTGAGTAGATCACACCAACATTAAGAAACTTCAATAGCACCTTCTTTACTACATCCATCATAGGAGGGTTCAATCTACATTGTGCTTCTCTTAATGCTTTTAAACCTTCCTTAAGTAGGATGCAATGCATACACAAGGTTAAGTTTATCCTTTTAATGTCCTTTATGGTTTATCCCATTGTTGTCATATCATCTCCTAGAACCTAAACAAGTTTTTCTTCTTGCAATAAGGTCAAATTCTTTATAATGATCACCATAAGAGTTTCTCCATCTCCTAAGAAAACACACTTGAAATGCTCCAGTAATTGGGATATCCACTTTTTTAGTCATAAACCTTCTAGGATTTTTACAATTAGGTTTTATATCTTTTAACCTTTTAAATTTAATCGTATACCTTATCAAAATTTTCCACTAGATTTTTTCCATGGACAGAGTTTGGTCAAGATGTTAAAAGTCATAGTTTGACTAGATAAAAATTAATAAAAAAATACATGAAACTACTATATAAAAAGTTTATACACATGCTTCCTAAGGACAAATAAAAAGAAAACCCAAATTCTTGGTCAAGTTTATCTTCTTCGTACCATTTCTCCTCTTTATCAAAAATTATAAAGTCTTCCTTGTTCATGTGATTAGCTCCCTTAATTGACAAAATCAACCCTTCTTTTGAACAAATCAACTCTTGTTCCAACAAATCACCTTTCACTGATGACATTGTGTAAAGAGAAGGTAGAAAAGTTAGGGAAGTTATGTCATTATGGAAGGGAAGCCATACTGCATATGTCTTGGACTAATTTGAACTAAAGGAGACAATTTATTACTTGTGAACAATTAAGGTAACATTTAGTTTACATGATTAATGAATAGGTTTCATGGTGATCAAGGTAGTTTTTCCTTTTTGTCTAACTTATTGCAGCAAGTTGGAAGGTGTGAAATTTTCCTTTGGATAAATCCACCTATGTGCGAGAGATTGCAACACATCAATGCTGGATTGTTCAATGGTGCCCAAGGTAATCTCATGCGAAATGATGACAATTGACAAGTGTTTTACAATTCTAGATCATAATTTTTTTTCAGCAAATCAGTAGGATTTCATTCATATATAAGATCACTTACATCTTGATCAATTAAAGAGTAAACTAAAGCTAAGCTACTCTTATTCCACTCTATTTGCCATAGATTGGACAAAAAAATTTTAACAAGTGCTTGAGCAACCCCATTTTCCTTTCTCTTAATATGGTTTACACTGGTGTCAGAAAAGTCAACCAAAAGAGTCCTAATATCCTCTACCAAATGAGCAACTTCCCAATTCTCACCTCGATGCCTTGGGACTCCATTAACTATAATTAAGCAATCATATTCTAAGCATATGATAGTAATGGTCTGCTCTAAAGCCTTTTGAAGAGCTTTACACACAGCCATGAGGTTAAGAACTTTAGGTTGTAGGGACCCCTCTACACTCTTAGTAAAAATCAGCAAAATTATTCCATCATTATTTTTGAAAAACCACCTCAAGGCCCTTGCATTGTCTCCCTTGGCAGCATCTGTGTTTATTTTAATCTTTCCAAATTCTAAAAGCTACTACTTAGCTACAAAGGTTCTCAATTGTTATAGTTGCAAGGTGCAATTTTCATTCTTGAACTTGACATATAATTTAGTGGCCATTCCAAGAATCAACTTTGGTGGCATCTCATGCTTTTCCATCGCCCACTTATTTCATGTCTGTGATAATGCTTGGTAGTTTCCTTACTGATGAGAAGCTTAAAGATGATGCGTGGAAGGTTTCAAAGGATGCAAGAGGTTCATTGCACATTCCAAAAAATCTAATAATACAAACTAGAGCAAAAAAGATGAAATAAGTACTAAATGAGTTAATTGAGGACACTCAGGCCAACCAAGTTACAAATGGTGCAAATTCAAGCTTGAAAGAGAGTCAAAGTTTTATTAATATAATTGGAGTACTTAATAGGCTAAGACTGAATAATTGTATTCACTTTTAAATAAGAGTTTATGTGAAATAAGTGATTGTATAAAAGTGAAAGTTTTTTGTGCAAGAATTTGTCTTAGATAGGAAATCCTCCTAAATAAGAATTTGTCCTAAATAGGAATTTATACCTCTTTAGAGCTTATAAATAGGCACCTCCTTGTAAACTCTAAAACATTAGACAACTCTAAGAGAAATAAAAAATAAGGGTTTTCTCCTTTAGTTCTTTCAAGAACTGAAGAACTTATTAAGAGGTCTCTTCTTACGATATTCAAGTCGACTTATCACTCCTAAATCCTTTATTTTCCAAAGTGTGGAGCCCATATCCTCCTTAAATACCCTAAGTTCATGTTCCTTTGAATGTTATATCTAGGGTTTGTGTTATCAAAGTCTAATTTAGCTTTCTTAGATATTCTTTGATTCCTTATATATGTTGGGTCCCTAAGCCACATCCTTTGGGGCTTTCGACATCAATTGGTATAAGAACCCAACTCTAAATCAAGTTGGATCAACTAATTCTTCAATTTGTTGTCTTGCAATTTATTTGTTTCTGTTTAGTTTATTTATTAAGCACATTATTATTCAAATGCACTAATTTATCCATTTGTAACCCTTCTCACTTTGCTCGTTTGTTTGAGATCATAACTATAAAAAATGTCCTAATTTCAATTCCAATTGCTATATCTAAGTATTCTACTGTTATTTTGTGTTGAGCCAAAAAGAAAAAAAAAAAAAGACAAACAAAAAAAGGCATCAAATTCATGTTTTTGATAAAAGTTAAATAGTTTGATCAACTTCAATTCTACCATCTATTTTCTTGTTATGTCATCCAAGTTTATCCTCTACGTTTAACCCCTTATCTTGATTTTTATGAGTTTAGTTCATTAAATTTGTTTGCCTTGATATCCTTTTTCTTTTGTTTTTTTTTTTGGCTCCTTATTCTCTAATTAGTTCAATTATATTGCATTTATCTTATTCTGTTCAAAATCAATCTTTTTGATTTAGCATGTTTAGTTCTTTAAAGAGTTGAAAGGGAAATTTGAGTGGTAAAAGGCAAGAGTGCAAGTTCATTTTAAGAAAAAAATCCATAAAAAGTGTAAACACAAGTGAGTGTGACACCTTTTCTTTTAAGTGAAACACATGGGCGAGTGTTTTATGAAGTATCCTAATCATTTTGTGTAAAAGTAATACTATGGCTTCCAAAGCCAAAGGTATAGCTCAAGAGGGAGTTAGTAATGTGTCCATGGTCAAAGTTACGCAACAACAATTTGAGCACATGAATACTAGATTAGATGATATAAAGGAGAGGATGTAGGAGCAAGTTAATACAATAGCAGAGTTGCAAAGGAGGCATGGGAATATAAGACTCATAATGCAAGAAAACAATTGAGACGAGTCTATGATTATGAAGATGATGAATTTGATGATCAAACTAATATAGTTAGAATTGCCAATAATAGAATGAATTAAAGAGATTTTGGGAGGCAAGGCACCTATGATCATGATTTAGGCAGTATTAAAATGACAATTCCTCCATTCTAAGGTAAGAATGATCTCGATGCATACTTAGAATGGAAGAAGAAGGTTGAATTGGTTTTTGACTACCACAACTATTCCAAGGAGAAAAAGGTAATGCTTGCTACCATTGAATTTATTGATTATTCTATTATTTGGTAGGATCAACTTATTTTGACTAAGAGAATGAATCATTTGTGCCCTATTGATACATTGGAGGAGAATAAGGCTATCATGAGGAGGAGGTTCATTCCTAATCACTATTACAGGGATTTATACCAAAGGCTATAAGGCTTACTCAGGGCACTAAAAGTATGGAGAACTAACACAAAAAGATGAAGATTGTTATGATCAGGGTGAATGCAGAAGATAAAGAGGCAACTATGACTTGATTTTTACAAGGGCTAAATAGAGACGTAGACAACGTGGTTGAGTTGCAACACTATGTGGAATTAAAAGACATAGTACACATGGCAATAAAAGTTGAATGACAACTTAAACGAAAGGGTACTACACAGCTTGGGCAAAATTTAGGTTCTACCTCATCTTGGAAGCCGAATTAAAATAATAGGGACGAGAAAGTCAATTACAAGTCCAATACCAAGCTATCCAAGATCAAGCATGTGGGTTTTAGTAATGAGGCAAGTAATTCTGATCCCCAACCAAGTAGAAATAGAGATGTTAAATATTTTAAGTATTTGGGAAGAAGTCACGTTACATCTCAATGTCCAAATAAGTGTGCAAGGATCTTAAAAGGAAACAATAACATTAAAACTACGGGTGAGTCAAATGATAATTTCGTGCCATTATCGGAGGGCAAAAGTGATAGAGAGGAGTATCTAGTTAATGAATTAGCTCTTGTCACAAAGCAAGCATTGAATGTGCAATTAAAGGAAGAAAATGAGGTGCAATGGGATAAAATTTTTCAAAGATGAGTGTCTTATCAAAGATAAAGTATGTAGTATGATTATTGATAGTGGGAGTTGCACTAATGTGGCTAGCATAATTATGCCTAAAAAGTTGAATTTACCAACTATGAAGCATCCTACACCATATAAGCTTCAATGTTTGAATCAGAGTGTTGAAGTCAGGGTAATAAGCAAGTGCTCATGTCATTTTCTATTGGAAGGTACCATAATAAAGTTTTATATAATGTTATACCCATGCATACAGACCATATTTTATTAGGAAGGTCATGACAGTTTAACAGGCAAGTTATGCATGATGACTTCAAGAATCAATATTCCTTTGTAATGAATGAAAGTCCTGTCACTCTTATACCATTATCATCTCAACAAGCCTATGAGGATTAGTTAAGGATTAAAAATGAGAGTGAACAAAAAAGAGAGATTGAAAAAAGAGGGATAATCAAAACAAAAAATAAAGGAGAAAATGTGAGGACACAAGAGAGAGAAAGAAGAAAATAGAATGTTTCAACATAAAAGATAGTGACGCAAAAGAACATTTTATGCCAAACAACTTATAATCATACTTTTGTTGAAAAGGGCTTATTTTAACACTAACAAGTTTGATCCATCATTGCCTAGTGTTGTTATATCTCTTTTGCAAGAATTTGAAGATTTATTCCTTAGCGATGTCCTAAGTGGATTGCCACCTAAGAGAGGAATTGAGCATCAAATTAATTTTATCCCTGTGCATCCATCCTAAACCAACCAGCATATAGAAGTAATCCTAAGGAGACAAAAGAGCTTCAAAGGCATGTTAAAGAACTTATTTTGAAAGGATATGTGAGGGAAAAATATGAGTCCTTATGTGGTTCCTATCCTACTTGTACCCAAAGATGATAAGACTTGGAGGACGTGTGTTGACTATCGAGCGATCAATAAAATTACCATAATGTATCATCACCCCATACCTAGGTTAGATGACATATTGGATGAATTGCATAGTTTATGTTTCTTTTCTACAATTGATTTGAAAAGTATATATCACCAAATTAGGATGAAAGAGAGAGATAAGTGGAAAACAACTTTCAAAACTAAGTATGGTTTGTATGAATGACTTGTTATGCCAATTGGTCTCACTAATGCACCAAGCACTTTTATGCAATTAATGAATCATGTTTTGCATCCATTCATTGGTAAATTTATGGTTATGTATTTTAATGATATTTTAGTCTATAGCAAAAGCTTAAAAGAGTATCTTAATTATTTATATTCTATTTTAATTGTTTTACATTTTAAGAAATTATATGGTAATTTTAAGAAATTTTCCTTTTGTACTAATTAGATCACATTTCTTAGCTATGTTGTGAGTGTTAAGGGTATTAAGGTTAATGAGGAAAAAGTTAGGGCAATCCACAATTGGCCTACACTTAAGTGAATTAATGATGTGCGAGCTAGTTTCTATAAACACTTTGTTAGGGACTTTAGCACCATTAATATACCACTAACTAAGGTTATCAAAAAGAACATGAATTTTAAGTGGGATAGTGATCATGACAGGGCTTTTGATTGCATTAAGGAAACTTTTGATTGCATTAAGGAAAAATTAAGTTACGCACCCTTACTTGCTTTACCTGAATTTGCAAAAATTTTCTAGATTGTGTGTGATGCTTCAAGTATTGGCATTAAAGTTGTTTTAATGCAGGAAAGGCACCCAATTGCCAACTTTAGTGGAAATCTAAGTGGAGTAAGTCTTAATTATCCTACTTATGATAAAAAGATATATGCATTAATATGGGCTTTGGAGACATGGCAACATTACCTTTGGCCCAAGGAGTTTGTCATCCATACTAATCATGAATCCTTAAAGCACTTGAAGGGACAAAGAAAGTTGAACAAAAGACATGCCAAGTAGATCAAATTCATTGAGACCTTTTCCATACATCATCAAATATAAATAGGGTAAGGAAAATGTGGTAGTTGATGCATTATCTCGCAGGTATACGCTTATCTCTACACTTACTACAAAATTATTAGGATTTGAATATATTAAATATTTATATATGGAAGATCCTAACTTTACTAATATGTATAGAAAATGTGAGAAGTTAGCCTTTGAGAAGTTTTATAGGCATGATGGTTTCTTATTTAAGGAAAATTATTTATACATGCCTATGAGTTCTTTGAAGAAGTTAGTTGTAAAAGAAGTTCGTAAGGGTGGTCTAATGAGTCATTACGGAATTAGGAAAACCCTAACTATCCTAATTGAATATTTCTTTTTCCCACACATGAAATAAGATGTTGAAAGGGTATATGAGAAATGCATAATATGCAAATAGGTTATATTTAGAGTTTTACCCCATAGCCCCCTTACTCATGCCTAGCCACCCTTGGGTTGATTTATATATGGACTTTATACTAAGGTTGTCGTGATCAAAAAATGTAGGGATTTTGTATTTGTTGTTGTTGACAGATTTTTAAAGATGACACACTTCATCTCATGCTATAAATTGATGACATAAGCATTATGGCCGATTTATTCTTTAGAGAAGTAGTACATTTGCATGACATGTTATAGAGTATTGTTTCAAACTAAGATACAAATTTCTTAAGCTACTTCTGGAAGACTTTATGGGGTAAATTAGGTACTAAGTTATTGTTGTCATCCACAAACTAATGGGCAGACTTAGGTGATTAATTGAACTTTCTCTACTCTTTTGTGTGCTATTATTCAAATGAATTTGAAACATGGGAAGATTGTTTACCACATGTCAAGTTTGCATATAATAGGAGTGTTTATTCTGCTACTAGTTACTCTCTATTTGAAATTGTAGATGGTCTTAATCCATTAACTCCTACCTGTCGATGAGTATGCTAACTTAGATGGTGAATGCAAGGCTAACATAGTGAAAAAATTTCATAAGAAGATGCAGCAACATATTGGAAAATGAACTGAGCAATATGCATCTTATGTCAACAAAGGGGAAAAGAAAATAGTTTTTGAACCTTGGTGATTAGGTTTAGGTGCATATGCGTAAGAAACAATTCCTAGCTCATAGGTGTTCAAAACTATAGCTTAAAGGAGATGATCCATTTTAAGTTGTCGTACAAATTAATGACAATGCCTATAAGTTAGACCTTCTATTAGCTATAATGTGAGTACAACATTTAATATTTTTTATCTTTCCTCTTCTGATATAGGTGATGATTTCAGGCAAATCCTTTCGAGGGGGCGAAATGATGAGAAGTTTAAAGATGATGTGCGTAAGGCTTCAAAAGATGCAAGAGGTCCATTACATATTCTAAAAGGCCCAACAACACAAGCTATAGCCAAAAAGATAAAAGAAGTATTATATGGTATGATTGAGGACATTCAAGCCAACCAAGTTATAAATGTTGTAAATTCAAACTTGAAAGAGAGTCAAAACCTTATTAATATGATTGAAGTATTTAATGGAGTAAGACTAAATAATATCATTCACTTTTAAATAAGAGTTTATCCTAAATAAATAATTGTATGAAAATGAAAGTTTTATGTGTAAGAATTTGTCCTAAATAGGAGTTCCTCTAAATAAAGATTTATTCCAAATAGGAATTTATACCTCTTTAGAATTACTATCTTAACTTATAAATAGACACCTCCTTATATGTTCTAGAATATTATACAACTTTGAGAGAAATAAAAAGTAAGAGTTTTCTCCTTCGGTATTTTTTGAGAACTAAAGAACTTATCAAGAGATACATTTTCTTGTGGCATTCAACTCAACTTATAACTCTCAATTTCTTTCTTTTCTAGAGTGTGGCATCCATATCATTTTTAAATATCCTAAGTTCATGTTCCTTTGATTGTTGGGTCTAGGGTTTGTATTGTTAAAGTCTAATTTAGTTTTTCTAGATATTCGTTGATTTTTCATATGTGTTGGGTCCCTAAGAAACATCCTTTGGAGGTTTTCCACATCATATTGAGTGCAACTTGTGGAGAGAGGACCTAAAATCCATTTTGTTCGGGCAACCATGGATCTCTCCATATATTCACAGTTTACCACCGAAGTTCTTTAAGTAAGAGTGCTCGAGATTGCAAGATGCTTTTCCATGTATAGCTTGGCCTAAAGCCAATCCTTGCTTATAGGAAACTACAATTTGGGAAATATTTGTCCTTGAAGATTTTAGACAGCAAAGAATCATGAATTGTTAAAATCCTCCAAATTTGTTTTCCTAGCATCACTAAGTTGCAAAGTCCCGAAATCCCAATCCACCGCCTCCTTCGGAAGAGTTAATTTTTCCCAAGATGCTTAGTGAACTCTTCTTCCCTTATCACTGCTCCCCCACCAAAACCTATTCAACAATAAGGCAAGATCCTGTCACAAAGACTTAATGCAAATGCCCCAAAGGAGGATCAATCCTGCAGCACCACAGGCTGGCACTCGCATGAGACACTTTCCTCCAAGATGAGGATCTGCACCAGTCATAGCCACTATCGCCACAACCTTCACCACCTCTACCTCCTTAGTATTTGTGTCTCATCATCTATCATAATTGAAGTACTTGTTCACAATGTTTCCCCCTCTTGGGGTTCTTTCTCCTTCTAAAAAACCAAAAAGGGCTTGTACCTTTCTACGGGGAAGGCATGTTGAAACGAAAGGTAAACAGTAATTGTGACACAACAGCTGGTTGTACCATTGAGTCTTTTGGTTAAGTCTAGATTTTGAAACAAAGTGAGGTCTTGTATATCTTATGCAACTTTATCCCTTCATTTCAGAACATGTAATAGAAGTCATCTATAGTTTGAGGGTTATCAATTGGGTCAATTCAATGTTATTTAATAATTTTCTTTAACAAATGCTGTTTAATATTTTAATTCAACGTTGTTTGATCATTTTTCCTCGTGCATTCTTAAATGGATCTTTTTCTTGTGTCCAACCAACTTTTCCCATTCCATGAATCACTTTTGCTCTCATGAAGCTCAGCGACATGAGCCAACACGTAATGTGAAAGAAGAAAAATATCATCGCCCTAGAAAATATAGATTAAACGTTAGGTGCTCTCTTGCTTTCAAAAAAAAAAAAAAAAACAAGAAAAAAGAAAAAAAAAGGAATCGGCTTAGGATGCAAAAGTCTTCGACCAAAATCTAAATTAAAACCGATATATACCAAACCCCAGTACTAAACACGAAGGAAAATCAAACAAAACGTGTCAAAACCTTTGTCTATTTCTCTTACATACAAGGTTGTTGACTCAGACTTAGTAGAAGTGTCTCCGTTAAACAGTCATTGCCATTTCCCTATTTGTTCAGTTCGACGTTTTATATGACAATTGAGGAAACTAAGAAACCGTCCAATTGAAAACCTCAAGCTTTCAGGCTGAGAGCCAAGAATTAATCACATATTAAATTCTAACAAAATGAATGAGTTCTATTAATCAAGGGCTCGAGGGCTGCTACTATGTGATTAGGTGGAACTTGGAGATGCAAGGGTAAATGGATGATCAAACACCACCACATCCTACGCTCAATGTTGAAGACCTCCTCCTCAACCGCTGCTGCTACCGTCACCGCCATTGGCATCACCATTCACCACTGCCAATATATTATAAAATGAAAATTTCAAAAGCCTATGTTCACGGAATTGTTAACCAATTTGGATTTTGAGATCAATGGATTTCTAGGAAATTTCAGCCGTTGTCACCGACAACAAATAAAAGCCGAATGGATTGATAATTGGTAATATAAAAACTTGGTATTATAGATAGGTAATATTCGGGAAGTTTGTTCACATACTAAATTCGGGAAATTCATTTTTGTGATGGGATTGAAGACAGAACATTTAGAACATCCACTATTATACTATAATTATAAACGTTAGTCAATAAATTAATTAGCAATTAAGAAACGCATACTCTCGGGATTGGAATTAAAATTAACATTTTGTAAGTATATAAGCATGCTAAAACGACAATTAGAATATGTGGTCATCTTTAAATGACATGTAGCAGCGCTTATCTGCAAAGACAAAATTGACTACTAGTAGGTAACAATATTTTAAGAGCACACATATATAGGTAAAAAATATATAAAAAAGGATATCAAGGTAATTTTTTATTTTTTTAATTTATAATATTATTTTATTAATAAATTTTATTACACGTATCTATTTATCAAGTGTCAATTGTTAACTAAGATTACTCAACAAAATTTTATAGAACGGTTCTTGCAAATAATGGCCAACAATCATGGACATCGGCTTCTTCCTTTCCTTTCATTCTCTCTCTTCAATTTTTTAGATCAAGGCCTAAATATTTGAATGCTTACATCTATATTATGGTTCAGTCACATATACTATACGTGGCAAAAGCACTATATAAATTCAATGTTATTCTTCATTAATTGTCGAATTTACAAATGTTTCCTCATTGTCTTGGATGCCTTCGCTCTAACTCTTAAGATCATAAGAAAATACGAGAATGCAAAATTTAAAAAACTATGATTAAAATTCAAATTAAAAACAAATTTATATATTTAATATTATAATTTAATTAAAAATTTTAAAATATTAAATTTATAATCTAATATGTATGTACTCATCCTTAAAATTTCAATGAAGAAAACTTATTCCAATAATTCTACTTACAACTTGAATGGGTCGGTGGTGAAGTAGGTGGTTTGGCAAGTATAACCAAGTCCATTATCCTCGCTTATGGCTATTGTCACAGGACCAAATGGCTCTCACAAATTTTTGACATTGTGATAGTACTAAATTGTCTACTTAATTTTAGCTAACTCACTCACACAAAAAAATAACAGTATATTTACGAGAAAACTTTCCAATCTTTATTACTTTTCTTAAAGAACAAAGGATTGTTAAAACCTCATACAAGTGCTTTTCTTTCTACCCTTTCTCTCCCTCTATTTGTTTCTAGTGTCCCTTGGCTAACACTTTACACACACACATATATATAGGCACTTTTAGGAAAACTACCAATTATTTGGGTAGAATACAAATCTGCATTGATGGAGAACTTATCACCTCATGTGGACTTGTTTAACCCCACTTTTGCTGTTGCACATGTTCTCCTTCCTTCAAAGAGAACTTGCCAACACTTCACGTGGATAAGGATCCAAAAGCTTGGTGGTTCTGCCACCAACCCATGCTCTTAACAACTGCCCATGATCTCTTTGGATAAGGTTACAGAGACAAGGTGATTCTACCCCATTCCCCATGAACTCCTCTTTTCATAGTGCATGGGTAGAACCTTACCAACTGCTTCCAATCTCTCTACTACCTAGCTTGTATGTGCCTTTATAAAATTGTTAGCCCAGAGCCCTGCCTATGTGCCAACATTATATGCTAACATAGCCAATCCTTGGGGTTTTCGTTAGCCAACTCGTTCTATGTCCATGTAGCATTGGTCTAGGCCTCCATTTATGCACCAACCTTGGCTAACTCTTAAGGGAGACATGCACACCCCCATAAAGAGTATTAGGGAATCTAACCTTCTAGCATAAGCATGCATTGGAATGCTTGAATGATCACTCCCTCAATTGGTAGCCCATTGTTGCATTGTCAGTGTTGCCAGTACAACCTGTTGCTCAACCAAGTACCTAACCACCCTTCCTCCTTCTTGTCAGTGCCCCAACTTGTTGCCCATTAGTTGCAATATGTGCCTTTCATCCTTGCATGGTGTCAATGCCAAAGCTTGTAACTAGCAACTCCTAGCTTATTGCTTCGCACATTAATGCTTATGTTTACCTTGTTTCCTTTAACGTACTCAACTCATGCCAATTTCATACTAAGCACTAGCACAAGGCATCACTAATGCTTGCATTCTCATATTCAAGGACTAAGGAGCTAACAAACCACCCTCATTAGTTGAACCCAACGTCCTCGTTGGTAGAGTTAATGAGTAGTCCTAAATTTTCTTTTTAAATTGCCATAACATCACGTCTCTCTCCCAACTAACCTCACTATCTAAAGTATCTTTCCATTTCACTGAGTATTCAACTAGGGGATTCTTCTTTCTTTGTACCTGTATTATGTGGTTTAGAATCTTTTCTACTTGATGTTGGAACTCTACTCGAATGGTTAGGGGAGTGTGTCTTGCCTACCTTTTTGGAGGTTTAACCTCATCTTCCTCTTCAAAGGGTTTTAAGAAGCTCATATGGAAGGTTGAATGGACCTTTAACCTTTTTGACAATTGCAATCAATAAGCAACGTTACCAACCTTCTTTACGATCATAAAGGGGCCATTGTACTTAGGAATCAACCCATGATACATTGTCTTGTTGCTAATCTTCTTCTATATTTAAGGAGTTAGTTTTAGTAAAAACTTTGTCCCTAACTTGTAACTCAAGACCTCGTTTTCCCTTGTCCACATACTTTTTTATGCATTCGGCCTCTTTGTTTAAGCTATCTTAGGCCTTATCAAACAACTCTTATTTTTAATGAGCATACCAATAGGTAGCTTAACACTTCCCTCCAGAGCTTGTCCACACCATTTGATTTAGAGTAAGGGGTTGATGCCCTATTGCTAGCTCAAAGGGACTTATGCCTATCAACGATGCTCGATGAAGATTGTAGCAAAATTGTGTAGAATCTAGTAACTTTAGCCAATTTTATTGGCTTACAGTCATGTAGTACGAAAGATACTCCTCTAATAGGTCATTAATTTGCTTCATCTAGCCATCAATTTAAGGATGTTAGTGATGGAAAATTTTAACTTTGATCCCATCATGTTAAACAAAGTTGTCCACAACCAACCCATGAAGCGAGGATCTTGATCACTTACAATATCTTCCAATAAATTGAAATATTTCACTACTTGCTTATAAAACAATTCACCTAGGTTTGTCTTGTATAGAGTTTCTTCTAAACTTGAAAGAAGGTGTTGGCCAGGCTATTAGTTTGAATAACAAACTTAGTACCCAGCAAATACACCCACCACAAGTGAAGACAATACACCATAGTAAGCATTTCCTTCTTATGAGCCACGTATCGTTGCTTGACCTCATTGAGTTTCCGACTTTCATAGGCAATACGATGCCCTTCCTGAATCAACACACCACCAATGGCCTTATTAAAGGCCTCAGTAAGGACTTCAAAAGGCATTTCAAAGTTGGGTAGTTACAATAATGACTCCATAGATACTACTACCTTCAACTTGTTAAAGGCTTCTTGGCAATTCGTGGTCTACCTCTAAAGTTGTTCCTTCTTAAGCAAGTCAATGAGAGGGGCCACCTTTTGGAGTAATCCTACACAAACTTCCTATAGTAATTAGACAAGCCAAGAAAGAACTGCAATTCTGATACTTTGGTGGGAGGTGACCATTCTACAATGGCCCAAACCTTTCCTTTATCCATTCTTACATGCCCTTAACTAACCTATGCCTAAGGAACTCAATTTCCTATCGAGCAAACTTACACTTTTCCTTTTTCACATACAATTGGTGTTTTCTTAACCAAGAAAATACTATTTTAAGGTGGATTAAGTGATCCTTAAGGGATTCACTATACAAAAAAATATCATCTAGGTATACCACCACAAAGTGATCAATGAAATCATGAAACACATCATTCATCAAATTGAAAAAAGTAACAGGGGCATTAATCAAACCAAAAGGCATCACCATGAATTTGTATGAGTTGTAGTGTGTGATGCACGTGGTTTTCCCTTCATCTCATTTTGTAATCCTAACTTGCCAATACCTCGACCGCAAGTTTAGCTTTATGAAGTAAGAGGCTTCTGTTAGCCGATCAAACAAGTCTACAATCAACAGGATACGATACTTGTTCTTCCCCGTGACTTTGTTCAAGGCCCTGTAGTCAACACACATATGTAAGAAGTCGTCATACTTCTTTCAGAATAACACAGGGGCATTGAAAGGGACTTTAGAAGGTTAAATCAAACTTGCTTCCAATAACTCTAACAATTGCTTTGTTAATTCAATTAACTTCATCAAACTCATGCGATAAAGGACTTAAGCTGGAGGTCTAGAACTTAAAATCAAATCAATTCAGTGGTCTTAGGAACACTTCGAGGGAAGACATTTTGATAGCTCTAAAGGCATCACATTTGCAAAGTCTTCCAATAACTTAGCAATATTGTATCAATGGTTGTCCCCTCATTGATCTTAATTAAGGCCACTAGGTAGGTGGCTTCTCCTATTTTTAAGTCATGCTTAACCTGCATTGTCAAGATCATACCACCTAGTTTTCCCCTAATACCTACTAAAGAAGTAATCCATCTACAACAAAGCATGGATGGTTCTCATGCATGATTATTAACCCACCTAAATGAGGCAATAATGCAACTTTTACACATGTAAAAAATTCAACACCCAATATAATATTAAAGCCATCTAATGACATAACTATAAAGTTAAGATTTCCAATCCAATTACCAATGGTTACCTTCACACCTTTTGTTGTGCCAAACCTTCACACCTTTTACTGTGCCAAACACCTCATGAGTTGTCAAGTTAACTGCCTTAATTCGGCTACTGCTTTTGGTGACCTTCAAGCTCAATGACTCCACCATTTATTCAATAACAAAGTTGTAGGTCGCACCAGTGTCAACCATTATCATCAACTTCCGATTATTAAACCCAATCTTCATATACATCAAGTCAACTTATGGAGAATGTTCCCCTTAAATTGCATTCACCAACTGTAAAAGATTGACATAAGAGGAGTTGGCATCATCCATACCCTCTTTAGCAATCGTGACACTCAACTTTTCCATTTTTGGGCATTCCTTAGCCTAATAAGGGCCATTATAAATGAAACAGCTAGAATTGGACTTACCTTTGCTTTGTTCCCAAAAGACAGTTTTGTTTTTTTCCTTACTGTCATCGTGGTGTTTCTCCTTTTTCTTACCCTTCTTCTTATTTATCCCTTTGTATTTAGATTGTTGTTATTGCTGCTTTCCCCCAACATCACAATTCGAGGACTTGTTGAGTCAAAAATTGACCAACACATTTGCAGTAGCCATGGTAGATGGCAAGTCTCTAACACCTTACTTGCAAATCCCAATTTGAGCCCATGGTTAGAGATCTAAAAGGAAGTTGGAGAGCTTATCTTCATTCGACATGTTACAGATATCGAGTATTAAGGAACTAATTCCTTCACATAGTTATGCACTGTGACACTATGTTTTAGTTTCTTCAAAGACTCCTGTGCAACCCATGATATGTTGTAGGGAAGGAATTGATTCAATTCCTTCTTCAAGTTTTCCCACATCTCTATTTGAGGTCTATCAGCATTCACATTGTCATTGAGCCTTGTTTGTCACCATATTTTGCCGTCCTTGGCAAAATATATACTTGTAAGGGTTACATTTTCCTCTTCGTGCACCTTTGTAGCCATGAAGTATTGCTTCATGTCCCATAAGAAATTATCAATTGCTTTGGCATCTTGTTCCCCTTTAAAGGCCTTAGGTTTAGAGACCTTCATTTTTTTGGATGACTTAAAAATACCACTAGGTTGGCTACCTATGACCTTCTTGAAGACAACAACATCACATTTTATGTTGCCAAAGGATTATGCCCAAGCAATGTCAAGACTATCATAATGAGATTGTAAGAAACCTACTAATTTTCTCTAGTTCATCTAGCCTTGCCAAGACCAAGAGGGCCTACTCCTTAGAGGTATCACTGAGCACTTTTTCAATCTTGGACACTCGCTCCTGCAACGCTTCAAGTTCTAATCCACCAGCCATGGATTAAACTTACTCTAATACCAATTGTCACAAGGCCAAATGTCTCTCATAAATTTTCAGCCTTGTGATGGTATTAAATTGCCCACTTAGACTCAACCAACTCACTCATACAAAGAGATAACAGTACACTTATAGAAAAACTTCCCAACCTTTCTTACTTTCCTTAAAGTACAAAAGATTGCTAAAACTTTATATAAGTGCTTTTGGTGTCCTTTGGCTAACACCTTACATATATATATATAAACATTACAAGACTTGGCTACCAAGTAAATCATGCTTAGTGGGGGATCCCTAGTCTTAGAAAAACTACCCATTACTTAGGTAGAGCCTACCACCTCATATGGACTTGTTCAACCCCACTTCTACTACTGCCCATGTTCTCCTTCTTTCAAGAAAAAGTTGCTAGCACATCACGTGGATAAGGATTTAGAAACTTGGGGGTTTTACCACCAACCCATGCCCTTAGCAATTGCCCATAACCTCTTTGGATAAGGTTAAAGAGACTGGGTGGTTCTGTCCCATGCCTCATAAACTCCTCTTTTCATAATGCATAGATAGAACCTTATCAATTGCTTCCAATCCCTTTGCTATCTAGCTCATATGTATCTTCATAGAATTGCTAGCTCGAAGCCCTGCCTGAGCACAAATATTATGTATTATCGTAGCCAATCTTTTGGGTTTTCATTAGCCAACTCGTTTTATATCCATATAGTATTGGTCCAGACCTCCGTTTGTGCACTAACTTTAGCTAACTCTCAAGAAAAATAAATATTTTCCTAAAAAGTATTAAGAAATCTAACCTTTTAGTAGAATGACATATTGAAATACTTAAATGATGACTTTCTTAATTGGCAGCACATTATTGCATTGTCAGCACAACTCACTATTCAACCAATGACCCAAGCGCTCTTCCTCCTTCTCACCAGTGCCCCGACCTGCTATCCATTAGTTGCAACACATGCCTTTTATTCTTGGGTGGTGTCAATGCCAAAACCCATATCTAGCTACTCCCGCCTTGCTACTACATACATTGACGCCTGTGTTTTTTGGCATGTCCAACTCCTATCGATTTCATGTCAAGTACTCGTACAACTTATTCCCAATACTTAAATTCCCGGATTCAAGAACTAAGGGACTAAGAGCGGCTACCTACGCGACCGATGCCAGAAAAGATGCAAGATATATGGATTTTGATTTGATACTCCTGGGAAGGCATCAATAAACAGTACGCTGTCTCTTTAACCGATGCCTTTATGATTGTTTCTATGTGCCCGTGCCATACACAAGCGCCAAAAAAAATTATACTTTAAAGATTGTCAATTGGGAGAGTTCAAGCAAAACTAACTATTCTCCATCGTCGTTTTAGAGTCCGATAGGATAGTAAACTGCTTGCAACTCAACAAAAGTCCCACCTAGGGTGCAAAAGTCCTGGACCAATGACAAGGGGGACACGGCTGTATACCAAACCCCAAATGATTAATCACAAATGGAAAATAAAGTCCGTTTCTGAAAACGTGTCAAACTTTCTTTCGTTTCTCTTAAGGTATTCAACATGGTCCTTTGTAGTCTGGCATTAAACAAAAATTGCGCAATTTGTTGGTCATTTATCCGTTTGTTATGGGTTTGACGAATTCTTTTTCTTAAACCAAGTTGTTGACCATTTTTGCAATTCTCATAGGGCACTCTCTAGCATAAAATAGCACGCTGTTTGGTCAGTTTTCTTGTAGTTAGAAGAGGCAAAAACAATGGGTGGTTCTATTTCATGGTTGCTCACTCTCTTCTTGATTCAAGGGTTGCTGTTATCATGTAATTATAGGGGGAAGGTTGCCGGATGGCAAGCTCCTTCAGGTTCTTCCTCCGAGGCAAGATTTTTCAATGAATTTTCTTACCATAGGTTCAAAGTGGTAAGTAGAAGGGTCCGACCATCTCCTCCACCACCTCCTTTGCTGAATACTCGTTCTCATCACAAGCCTCTTGCTTGGTTGTCACCACCACCGCCACCAGTACTGTATCAAATACCAACACCCCCACGGTGGTGATTGCAATGTTCTCATTATTCAATATTTCTAAAGCATTAAACGATCGAAAATAGAGGGCCCTAGACAAGATCCAACTGTCATCTTAGTGTATTCAGCACTCTGATCAGTAGTACTTCACAGACTGCCATCACCACCACCGTGTCCACAGTGATGCTAGACGACGTTCCTGCAGATGGGTTTGCTTTAATTTAGAATGCTTTTGATTTGCAAGGCTACTATGGTTGTTTAACGACCAATAGATCGCAGCGAAAAGCTAATGTTATCAAGAAACAAGGAATTTTTCAATGGAAAAAAGAGTTATGACGGTTTTGCTGTATGCAAACTTGAGAACCAGTAATCTTTTTTTCTTTTTTGTATTTTTCTTTAAAAGGAAATCTTTTTCTTTCTTCAAATTTGCAAGCCGACTTATCATGTACGGGGTCCAGGTAAATTACGTGGAGAAAAAAAAATTAACTTTGCGCACAGCAGGCGCGAAATTGTGTCGTCTTCGTCGTTCTTATTGTTGTGCTTTTCATTTATTCATGGCTAGCAAACTCCTAGTAATTTACCCATTCATGGCTAGTCAACTCTCAAATCCAGCCCATTCAGGCAGAGTTGGCCAGAACGATCGTTTCCCATCTACCGAAAGAAGAAAATTAATCCCCGATATCACGTTTTATTTAAAAATTTTAAAATATTAAATTTTTATATTTTTATTTATATATTTATTATTATATTATTTTAAATATAAGATATCTAATATATAAATGCTCACACTTAAAATTCTAACGAAGAAAACACCTTGCCATAACTTTGCTGACAACTTGAATGAGTTGCCGGTGAAGTAGGCGGTTCGGCGAGCATAACCACCCGACCCCCACCTGTGGCTGCTACATACGTGACCGATGACAGAAAAGACGGAAGATATATGGATGTTGATTTGATAGTCCTGGGGAGGCGTCAATAAACAGTATGTTGTCTCTTTAACCGATGCATTTATGATTGTTTCTATGGGCCCGCGCCATTCACAAGCGCCGAAAAAAACAAAGAAGAAGAATTGAGAGAGGAAAGTTCATATGTAAATTCGTAGCATCTTTTAAATTCGTTTATACTTTAAAGATTGTCAATTGGGAAAGTTCAAGCAAAACTAACTATTCTCCATCGTCGTTTTAGAGTCCGGTAGGGTAACAAATTGCTTGCAACTCAACAAAAGTCCCACCCAGGGTGCAAAAGTCCTGGACCAATGACAAGGTGGACACGGCTGTAGACCAAACCCCAAAAGATTAATCACAAATGGAAAATGAAGTCCATTTCTGAAAACGTGTCAAACTTTCTTTCGTTTCTCTTGAGCAATTCAACGTGGTCCTTTGTGGTCTGGCATTAAACAAAAATTGCGCAATTTGTTGGTCATTTATCCGTTTTTTATGGGTTTGACGAATTCTTTTTCTTAAACCAAGTTGTTGACCATTTTTGCAATTCTCATAGGACACTCTCTTGCACAAAATAGCACGCTGTTTGGTCAGTTTTCTTGTAGTTAGAAGAGGCACAAACAATGGGTGATTCTATTGTTAAATTAATTAATATAAATAAATATTGTTATTTAAAGTATGATTAAATATAAAAGATCTAATATGATGGTCAGTTAAATATAACGATAATTTGGGTCATTAGGTTTAAAATTCCTCCACTTTTCCTATTAAAAATAACAGTTATAAAAAAAAGGGAATTACTCTCCCTATTAAAAATAACGGTTATAAGAGAAGAGAGAATCACTCTTTCCATTAAAGACCATTAAGAGAAGAGAGAATCACTCTCCTTATTAAAGACCATTAAGAGAAGAGGGAATTACTCTCCTCGTTAAAAGTCATTAAAGACAACCGTTACAGAAAAATAAAAGAGACGTAATTTTTTCCATTACAGAGTTTCTTTTCCTCTTCTCAACCATTAGAGAAAAATCGAGAAAAGAGAAAGAAAAAAGGGGAAGAGTAGGAGAAATTCATCAAAAGGCAAAATTAGAAGAGGATTCTCATATTTATAGCAGGAATTTGATATCATGGACAGAGGAACCTGACATCATGGACAGAGGTATGTGAAATTTATTACGATTTACATATTAGTATTCATATAAAGAAAAGATCCTGCATTACAGAATTGAAAATTTTGGTAAAAAAAATTCTTATTTTTTTATTAACAATTGGTATCAGAGTGGGTTTGTAAATACTATATTTTGCTATAAAAGAAGAATCGGTCGGCGTTGAAAATAAAAGGAAAACGGCCGGCATTGAAAAGAAAAGAAACCGCCGGCGTTGAAAAGAAAAGAAAAGCCGGCGACCTTTGCCGTTTGCCAAAAAAAAAAAAAAAATTATTGTTCTTTTACCGAATGTTCCCCGTCGGCTTTTTTCCTTTTCAAATTTGATTTTTCGCGCCGTTAGAATTGTCGTGCTCAACGGAAAGAAAGAAATTAATAAATGTAAGGATCCAACTAATAGAATAATATTCTACTAATATTTGCAGGCATGCGGAATTAACCAACTACCGAAATAGTACTCGATATATTGGTCGATGTTAACGCAAAAAGAAATTTATTTTCCGCATTATTGATTGTTTATTAATGTTTTTTCAAATTGAATGATCTCAATAATTAAAAATTTTGAAATTTATTGAGATTATATTGACATCAATCAAATATTGAAAGTTTGTTGGTTACCAAAGTAGCATAACTTGAAAGAATTCAAATATTTGATTATGAATTTTAATTGTTCATTTCTTTAGATGCTAATGAAATATTGTACAAATTTGAAATGAACAATTGTGATTATTAATTATAAGGCTAGGAGATCATCCAAAGATAGATCATTGCCTATAATTAATAATACTAAAAGAGATTCATTGATATACTGGGTAAATATGATTGTATATCCAAAGATAACATTCATGTTAACTTTAGTATGATTGATTGATCTATCAAAGTATATCTAAATTAGTATCATCATTGATTAAAGTTATGTATTTGAGGATCACCCAAAAGTGAATTTAAATACATAATCAAAGTTGATCTAAATTCATTTAAGTTTATTCAAAGTATTAATGTGTAAATTTGGATTATGTTTACAGCTTCCAATAATATGTTCGCCTTAGGCAATGCGATGATCAAATTCAATGGACTGAATTATGCGGAATGGTCTGAGCATATTCAGTTTCACTTAGGCATTTTGGGTTTGGACTTAGTAGTCATCTCGGATGAAAAGCCTGCAGCTATTACTGAGACCAGTACAGAATCTCACAAGTCTTTGCATGAGGCTTGGGAACGGTCTAATAGGCTGAGTTTGAATTTGATGCGAATGACGATAGCTGAAAATGTCAAGTCATCGATGCCTAAGACGGAAAATGCAAGGGAATTTATGATGAGAATTAAGGAATACTCTCAATCAGATATAACTAATAAATCCATTGTAGGAAGCCTAATGAGTGAGCTGACGACCAAGAAATTTGATTGGTCACAGCCTATTCATGATCATGTGACTAGTATGGCTAATCTAGCAGCAAAGTTGAAAACAATAGGCATAGATGTGAGTGAATCCTTTTTGGTACAATTCATCATCAACTCACTGCCTCTTGAATTTGGTCAATTCCAAGTGAATTATAACACTATCAAAGAGAAATGGAACCTTCAAGAAATTAAGGCCATGTTAGTTCAGGAGGAAGGGAGATTAAAGAAGATGAAGGATCACTCTATTCATCTTACTATTCATAATGATGCTAGCAGTAGCAAGTCTAGACCACATAAAAAGGATAAGAAGAAGGACAAAACCTCTATGAAAGTCACTAGAGGTTAGATTCACATTAAAGACCATTAAGAGAAGAGGGAATCACTCTCCTCATTAAAGACCATTAAAGACAACCATTACAGAAAAATAAAAGGGACGTGATTTTTTCCATTACAGAGTTTCTTTTCCTCTTCTCAACCATTAGAGAAAAACCGAGAAAAGAGAAAGAAAAAAGGGGAAGAGTAGGAGAAATTCATCAAAAGGCAAAATCAGAGGAGGATTCTCATCTTCATAGCAGGAACATGACATCATGGACAGAGGTATGTGAAATCCATTACGATTTGCATATTAGTATTCATATAAAAAAAAGATCCTGCATTACAGAATTGAGAATTTTGGTAAAAGAAATTCTCTCTTTTTTTATTAACATCTATTTCATGGTTGCTCACTCTCTTCTTGATTCAAGGGTTGCTGTTATCATGTAATATTGGTTATAGGGGGAAGGTTGCCAGATGGCAAGCTCCTTCAAGTTCCTCCTCCAAGGCAAGATTTTTCAATGAATTTTCTTCAAAGTGGCAAGTAGAAGGGTCCGACCATCTCCTTTGCTGAATACTCCTATTCATTACAAGAGTCCTCCTCGGTGGCCACCACCACCGCCACTAGTACTGTATCAAATACCAACACCCCCACGTTGGTGATTGCAATGTTCTCATTATTCAATATTTCTAAAGCATTAAACGAACGAAAATTGAAAGCCCTCTCGAGAATTTTTCAAAAAAGATAAATTGGACTTCTCGTCTTTTGCAGTAAGACTCCTTGTCTTCAAGGAAGACAAATAACCTTGTTTTGAAAGTTTATTAAGTGTAATTTTTAAATAATATAAGTTTTATCTTATTATATTTATTAAAATATATATATATACTGAAATAATAAAAAATTAAGAGTCAGTAAATATAGTTTTTTTTCCTCTCATTGCTATCAACAAAGTAGTATCAGAATTTGAATCAGAAGTTTCTCTCTTTTACCTCTCGCCAAAATTGGAGGTTTTCCTTTCTCTCTTGTTTCTGTGCTTTCTATGCCTTTTATTTTCAAATTTAGATTTGAATCGGAATTGACATTCACCTTTGCTTTTGCAACATTCTCTTTCTCTAAAACAGAGCCATTTCAATCTTTTGTCACTGTATCGTTGGCTATTAACAATCTAAGAGCCTAGGTAAAATGACAACCAAAACAAATATCACCTTCCAATACCCACTACTAACCAAAACAAATTACGACCGATGGGCACTACATATGAAGGCCATATTTGGGTCTTATAAATTATGGGACACTCTTGAGAAGAGATATGAAGATCCCACTAATGAGAATTCTACAACCGTGGCTGAATTAGAACTATGGCAGCAAGCAAAGAAGAGAGATCAAAGTGCACTCTTAATTATTCATCAAGGGTTAGATGATGACATGTTTAAGAATATAGCCAATGCTACAAGAGCAAAGGATGTTTGGGAAATCCCAAAGAATTCTGTAGTCAGAGTTGATAAGGTGAAGAAGGTGTGACTTCAAACTCTAAGGGTTGAGTTTGAGATGATTTTGATGAAGGAGAATGAGACCATAATAGATTATTTTACTCAAGCATTGGTGGTGATGAATCAAATGAAGCGGCTCAATGAAATGATTGAAGATGCAGGAGTAGTAGAGAAGATTTTGCACTCTCTCAATGCAAAATTCAATCATGTAGTGGTGTTAATTGAAGAATTAAAAGACATAGAGTCCATGACCATCGACAAGGTAAATGGATCGTTGTTAGCTCATGAAGAAAGAACGAAGAGGACCCAACAAGAACCTATGGAGCAAGTTTTGCAAGCAAAATTTTCCTTTAATCTTAAGGGAAATGACCAAGGAGGAAGAGGTCGAGGTGGAGGTTGTGGTAGAGGCCGAAGTTATGGACGAGGCTGTGGTTGCAGTCAAGGAAGAGGCAAGCAAAATTCATTTCAAGAAAGTGGAAATAGGAGTTTTCAAAGAGGCTGTGGATGAGGGAGAAATAATAATTGGAGAAATAATAAAAGCCAAGTAGAGTGTTATGCATGTGGGAAGAAAGGTCACTCTTCTTAGGAATGTCAAACTAAGAGCTATGACAACGAGACAAACTTTATCGAGCATAGGGAGGTGGAAGGTGATACTCTTTTGCTTTCTCAAAAGGAAGGCTTTGTAGACAAAGATGTCACATGGTATCTCGATAAAGACGCAAGCAACCACATGACTAGAGATAAAAGCAAAATTGTGGAGTTAAATACAAAAGTAACTGAGAATGTTCACTTTGGAGATGATACAAAGGTAGAGATTGAGTGAAAAGGCTCAGTGATTTTGGCCACAAAGAATAAAGACCATAAAATTCTTCATAATATTTACTATATTCCAAAAATAAAGAGCAATATTTTGAGTATTAGTCAACTTTTAGAGAGTGGGCACAAAGTGAAAATAGAGAACACTTATTTGTGGTTTTGAAATCAAGATGATAGACTTGTTGCTAAAATTGCCATGACAAAGAACCGAGTGTTCATGTTAAATGTGAAAACAACGAAAGCGAAGTGTTTACAAGCTTATGTCAAGGATCCTTTATGGATTTGACACATAAGATTTAGGCATCTCAACTTTAGAGGACTTAAGATGCTAGGAGAAAAGAATACGGTGAAAAGAGTTCCTAAATTCAATCACTTGAATCAATTATGTGAGGCGTGTCTACTTGGAAAACATACAAGAAAGAGCTTTCCAAAGGTGTCACTTGCACTAGTAACTGAGCCTTTACAACTTGTGCATGCAGATATGTGCAGTCTTATCAAGCCACAATCTCTTGGTAAGAGCTCACATTTTGTGCTCTTCATCGATGATTACACAAGGAAGACATGGGTTTATTTTTTAAAGAGCAAGAGTGAAGTTTTTGAGACATTTAAAAAATTCAATCTTCTTATTAAAAAGAAAGTGGATACAATATTAAAACTTTAAGAACTAATAGAGGTGGAGAGTTCACTTCTATGAATTTAAGGTCTTTTGTGAGAAAATGGTATTCAGTGTCCTATGACAATCTTAAGAGCACCACAACAAAATAGGGTCGTAGAGAGAGAGAATAGGACAATTCTTAACATTGCGAGGACGATGCTAAAAAGTAAAAATATGCCTAAGGAGTTTTGGGTTGAGGCTATTGCATGTACCGTTTATCTCTTAAATTGATAATAAGAGTAAGAAGATGGTGTTTATTGGCTATGTTGAGAACTTTAAAGGGTACAAATGTTTTGACCCCATTTCCAAGAAAGCTGTGATTAGTAGAGATGTAGAATTTGAGGAAGATGCTTCATGGGATTGGAGTGTTGAAGAAAAAAAGACATATAGCTTTCTTCCCTATTTGGAAGAAGACAAGAATGAGGATTAAGTGATCGAAGGCAAAAGTTCAACCCCTTTCTCAACAAGCTCAAGCGAACGACCTCAAAGATTTTGAGATATAAGAGATCTTTATGATGCTACCAAAAGAATAAATGGTAAGAATCTTTTTTGTCTATTGAATCTTTAAATTTTGAAGAGGTTGTTAAAGACAAGAAATGGGTTCAGGCTATAAAAGAAGAAATTCATTCCATTAAGGAGAATGACACTTGGGAGTTTGCCATCATACTACCAAGAGGACATCAAGCAATTGGAGTTAAATGGATTTATAAGTTAAAAAAAAATGCAAAAGGAGAAATTAAGAGGTACAAGGCAAGATTAATTGCAAAGGGAGATAAATAAAAGCATGGTGTGGATTATGAAGAAGTATTTGCTCCTATTGCTCGCTTAGAGAGAATACAATTATTGGTTGCTTTTACACTGTAAAATTGGTGGACAATTCATCAAATGGATGTGAAGTCAATTTTTTTAAATAGTGCTCTTGAAGAAGAAGTATATGTGGAACAACCAAAAGGGTTTACAATTAAAGGCCATCAAGATAAGATGTTAAAATTGAAGAAGGTGTTGTACAACCTTAAACAAGCACCACAGGCTTGGTATAGTCGCCTCGACCAATATCTTCATGAGAATGGTTTTTCAAGGTGTGTCCATGAATATGTACTCTATGTTAAAAAAAGAAAAATGATATTTTGTTTGTGTGCATTTATGTGGATGACCTCCTTCTTACAGAAAATAATCCATAAGTGTATGATGATTTTAAGAAGGTAAGGACACAAGAATTTGAGGTGAGTGATATGGGGCTTATGTCATATTATTTGGGGATAAAAGTAAAACAATGAAGTGACGGAATATTTATCTCTCAAGAGGTGTATACAAGAGAGATTTTGAAGAAGTTTAAGATGATTGATTGCAATCCTGTGAATATCTCGATGGAGTACGGGGTAAAACTCTCCAAGGAGGATGGATTAAGGAAAGTTGATTCAACCGCATTTTGAAACCTTATGGGAAGTCTAAGGTACTTGACTTGTACTAGACCTGACATATTATTTGTTGTGGGATTAATGAGTCGATTTATGGAGAATCCAAGTGAAGAACACATGTGGGCTACAAAGAGAATTCTTCGATATTTAAAAGATACTCTTGATTATGACATTTTTTTATACTTCTTCACTTAAAAGAATATTGTGATAGTGATTATGCCGGTGATATTGATTACCGAAAGAGTACTACCGGGTTTGTATATTTCTTTGGAGAAAAGGAATTTCATGGTGTTCAAAGAAACAACCAGTTGTGACACTCCCAACTTGTGAATCGGAGTATGTTGCTACAACTAGCAATGCGTGTCATGCAATATGGCAGAGGAAATTGTTTTGTGAACTTCATTTTGCATAAAGAGGGACGACTTGAATTATGGTGGACAACAAATCAGGCATTGCTCTTGCAAAAAATCCTGTGTTTCGTGATTGGAGCAAGCATATAGATGTAAGGTTTCATTTTATTCATGATTGCATTACCAACAAGGAGGTTGAGGTGGAGTATATCAAAACTCTTGATCAAATAGCTGATATATTTACAAAACCTCTCAAAAAAGATAGATTTCAGCAGCTTAGAGAGATGGTTGGAGCTGTAAAGAAGTCAAGTTTATGGGGGAGTGTTGAGAATTTTTCAAAAAACATAAACTGAACTTCTCGTCTTTTGCAGTAAGACTCCTTGTATTCAGTAGTGGGCAGAATGAATGTATGGAACGTGTTGGGAAGACAAATAGACGTTGATTTTAAAATTTATTAAGTGTAGTTTTTAAATTATTGTGGTGTGGATGTATATATGAAGTGAAATAATAAAAAATTACGAGTCGGCAAATATAGTTTTCTTCCTCCCATTGCCATCAACAGGCCCTGCACAAGACCCAACCGTCAACTTAGTGTTTCAGTACTCTGATCAGTAGTACTTCACAGACCGCCATCACCACCACCGTTTCCACAGTGATGCTAGACGTTTCTGAAGATGGGTTTGCCTTAATTTAGAATGCTTTTGATTTCCAAGGCTACTATGGTTGTTTAACTACCGATAGATCGCAGCCGAGGGCTTATTTTATCAAGAAACAAGGAATTTTTCTGTGGAAAAAAGAGTTATGACTGTTTTGCTCTATGTAAACTTGAGAACAAGTAATGTTTTTTTTTTTTGGTATTTTTCTTTAAAAGGAAAGTCTTTCTCTTTCTTCAAATTCGCAAGCCGACGTATCATGTACGGGGTCCGGGTAAATTACTGCGAGAAAAATAATTAACTTTGCGCACAACAGGCGCAAAATTGTGTCGTCTGCGCCATTCTTATTGTTGTGCGTTTCATTTATTCATTGCTAGCAAACTCCTTGTAATTTACCCATTCATGGCTAGTCAACTCTAAAATCCAGCCCATTCACGCCTGGTAGAGTTGACTTCACCGATCGTTTCCCATCTACCTAAAGAAGAAAGTTGACCTCTGAAATTCTAGAATATTATTGGTGGATAGTACAAAAAAATGGGAAATGGTAAGCATATGACAAATTTCTGTAGTTCTCCTACTAAAATTCCATGCACATACAGAGCACTTTTAAAACTACAATTTACATGAAAGCATTATGCTTAAGTTACAAGATCACATATAACAACGATAAGTTTAAACCATAACACAGTTTTTCCCTTTAACTACTATCTCTTAAATAGACCAAGTAATTTAATATTCAATCAAATTTAAGTCTATTTAAAATAATCAAATAAAATTTAATTAACAATAAATTAGTAAACTTTTTTTTGTTAAATTTATTAATTGAAAAATTTTAGTGTACACAAAAGTGGTCTACAATAATAGCCAAAAATAATTTTTGTACAACATATAATATATTATATACTACATCGATATTTGTATATAATAGAAAGTATTTTATTTTTATTATGAAAATCATTTATGGCTACTTGTGTAAATCACTTTATGTCTACTTAGCAGTTCTTATCATTAAATTAATAATTATACATAAATATTGAAGGAAATACATCGAATAATAATGAAATATAATTATCCTTTTCTTATTCATAGAGGAAGATTATAAAGAAGAATAATTTCAACTTTTCATTAATAAATTTAACAAATTTTATGCCATAAATCATTAGGATTATATAGAATAATAAAACTTTTTGGCACATAAAAATTAAAATCCACATGTTTTGATAAATTACAATAATAAGGATTTTAACGCTCTCTAATCCCTAAGAAGTTTGCTATTATAGTTAAATAGGCTATATTGAAAAAATCTTATTCATTTTTTTGTCAATTTTATGTCATTTAAATATTCATCATCTTTTTAGTCTAGACACTAATTATTTAATTGATAAAAGAAATTTTAAACGAATAACTATACAAAATTGAAGAATATTTTTATAATAAAGTAAATCTAATGTAAAATTATGAAAAAAAACATGAAAATTGTCTTTCATTTTTTTTTTTTGAGAAATATCAATTTCATTATTGCATTATCATAAAGTTAGGGTCTTGTTATTTTTATGCATGTAAGAGGTTACAATTCTTACAACACAAATTGAATCTTAAATAGAAAAGTAATATAAATTGAGCTAAAGCTCATAATTTTTACATATACATGACTTGGAATGAAGAGTGTGTGTGTTGTATGTCTACATTTTTTAAGAACATTTTCTCCTATGATCATAAGTAGTCAATGTTCAATGCCTAAAAATTGATGGGGAGGATGGCATATACACATTTTAAGTGACACTTAGAAGTTATTGAGTAGAATGCAATCCTTACCATATATCCAAATTATATTTATTATTGTGTTTAAATGTATAATAGATATTGTGTTGGAGTATGTGGATAATTAATACACTAAAATGGATGTGGGGTATAGATGTCTAATGTTATCACTCTTGAGAGAATGTGCATAGCCATTATTGTTGTATGGGTATACATACTAACAATTATTACTACTATGTATTTGCCTCTCTATATAAAGCATTAGAGAAAGAGAGAGGTGAAGTAGAAGGCTTGTGTCACGGGTCTAATGATTTAGTGCTCCTCACCCGTGTGGCCTTGAGAATTCCTTCCAAGCACCTTTCTCACACCCAACTCACAAGATCCTTTAAAGAGAGAAACTCTAGAGAAAGAAGCTTTAAAAGTACATTTCACTTGTGAATTGGATGATACAAATGAGGGGGAGGAGGTCCCCTTTTATACAAGTATTGGATGAAGCACAACCGTTAGATCCCTTCTTGATCTAATAGTGGATAACACATCCCTTCAACTTCCATCGACCCACTTTTACTAGCATTTATTACATGGCACATTCCAATGTATTGGCCTTCTTTATGGGCCTTTTACATTCATTGTGTTGTCCTTCACTTGGAGGCTTCTAGATTCATTGTATTGCCCATCCCTAGGAGCAAAGGACCGTGACATTCGCCCTTACCTAATTAGGCGATGCCCTCGTTGCTTCTTTAACATGGTAAGTGTTAATATCTTTTTTGAATTGCCAAAGTGCTTCTACAAGTTCCCAAGTAGCTTCACTCTTTGGAATACCCTTCCATCAGATAAAGTATTCATGCCTTGGCGTACAATATTGATTTCATAGGATCTGATCCACTATTATGGATTTGACTTCTCAATCATATGAAGTTTTTGCTCTAAGTAGGGCACGGTCTGACTCCCCTTGATCTAGATCTTCCTTGTTTATATGATAAGGTTTAAGCATACTCATATGGAAAATCGAGCGTACCTTTAATTTTGGTAGTAGCTTCAGCTCGTATGCGACCTTACCGACCTATTGTGTTACACGAAATGACCCTTCATAGCAATAGATCAACCCTTTATGCACATCCTTGTACCAAAAAATGATGTGTAATTTGGCTAGCATCAAGTCCCTGACTTGGAACTCCACATGTTGTCGCTTTTTATTGGCTCACTTCTTCATCCGTTTGGAGGCTTTATGTAGACACGCCTTTGTCAAGCTCATTTGTTCTTGCCAATCCTTGGTGAACTTGTATACAGGTAGGTTATTTTCCTGATAGCTTGATGCTACCACACTTGAAGTTTGTAGTTGTTGCCCATTCATAATCTTAAATGGACTTTTGTCGGTAGATTCACTTCACTGCAAGTTGTAGGAGAATTAGGCTACGTTGATCAACTTTGCCCAATTTGTCTACATTGTACTCACGTAGTGTTAAATATAAATCTTTAAGAGCATATTGACTCGCTCGGTTTGACCGTTAGTTTGGGAGTGTAGGCTTATAGAGAGATTTAACTCCGACCCCAGCAGCTTGAATAATTCGGACTAGAAATGCCCTGTGAATCAAGGGTCACGATCACTCACGATCATTTGTGGGACTCCCCAGTACTTGACCATGTGCTTCATGAATAACTTGGCTGCCTCTTCAGCCAAACAATCCTTTGTTGCTGGCACAAATGTCACATACTTGGAGAACCTATCCACCACAACCATGAGAGTTTGACACCCTTCAAACTTCGACAAGTTTACTATGAACTCCATGGAAACACTCTTCTATGGATAAGTTAGGATAGGAAGTTGCTTTAGTAGCCCTGACGACAAACGTTGTTCAAGTTTGTCTCATTGGCAAACAAGATAGGTCTTCATATAGGCTTCGATGTCATCCCGCATTTGAGACTAGTAGTATTGGTCTTTAATGAGGGCTAAGGTACAATGGATCCTTAGATGACTCGCCCACTTTGAATCATGACACTCATGCAACACCTCTTTCCTTAATTTCGCGTGGAGTTGCCCTTTGGTGTATAAAAGATCATCCTCGCACCAAAATTGTCAGGTCTTGCCTTCTTGCACATCCCCAATGAGGGTTTGGGCCCTTTGATCATGTTTAAGCCCCTCCTTGATGCGATCAAACCATGGACAGCTAGGTTGACTTACTGTGTTCGCTAGCTTCATCTTTCGGCTAAGAGCATTAGCTATGGAGTTAGCCTTCCTTGGCCTGTACTCCATCACATAATTGAACTCCACTAGAAAATCTTGCCACTGAGCTTGCTTTGGACTCAACTTTTTCTGGGTCTAAAAATAACTTGTGGCCACGTTATCTGTCTTTACAATGAACTTAGACCTCAGAGATAATGCCTTCACATCCATGAGCAATGGACCACTGCAATAATTTCCTTTTTTTGAACAATATACTGTCACCCGATATCATTTAACTTCCATGACTCATATGCCACCGGATGTCCTTCTTGCATAAGAATACCACTAATAGCATAATCTAATGCATTAGTTTGTAACTCGAAAGGCTTGGTGTGATCAGGCAACACCAACACAGACTCATTGATCATGGCTTGCTTCAATCAATAAATGCCTTCTAACATCGATCCGTCCATTCCCACAGTTTCTCCTTCTTTCAGCATGTATATGAGTGACATAGTGATGTTTAAGTAGTTCTGAACAAAACACCGATAGTAGTTAGTGAGGCCAAAGAACGACCTTAATTCCATCGCTTTCATCGACGGCTCCCATTCAATGATGATTCAAATCTTTGCCGTATCCATTTGTACTCGTCCGCCCTCAACAATGTGCCCCAAGAATGAAACTTCCTTTTGGGCAATGTCACATTTCTCGTGCTTGATGTATAAGTCATTTTCATGCAAGATTTGGAAAACCTATCTTAAGTGCTCGATGTGCTCCTCAAGCGTATAATTATACATAACAATATCATTTAGGTAAATCACTATAAACTAATTTAGGAATGAGTGTAGTACCTTATTCATAAGAGTGCAGAATATGGCCAGAGCATTGGTCACACTGAATGGCATGATGAAGAACTCGTACAACCCATAACATATCACATATGCTGTCTTCGGCTTATCTCCTTTGACAATTTGGACTTGATAGTAACCCGATCAGAGATTAAGCTCGGTGAACCAACGAGCTCTACCACAATAATGCATTATTAGCTAAGTACATAGATGCAGTATTTACCCGAGATTGGTTGTCGTTGATCCCTATGACTTGGAAGTAGCACTCTATGTACCATAGGAAGTTGTCCACGTCCATGGCCACTCGCGAGCCCCTGGACTCCTTTGACTTGGGTGCATTTGTATATGGACTTTGCACGGTGATCACCCCGTTCATGCTCATTGCCTCCGATTTTATGAGCTTTGCTCCATTATCTCCATGCATATAACCACCATTATGGCCTCTAAGGACTCAAACCACTAATGGAGTTATGCTCTCAAAGCCCCAAGTAACTCGCTTTGAAGTTCTCCCAATCCGACTTTGAGATCTTGTATCTCGACCATGAGCTTTTCCCTTTCAACATCTACTCCTTCGATGGATTGAGTTAGGTCATCAATTAAACCTTAGACATCAATAACGAACAATTCAATCTTCGTCATACGATGCGCTAGGTTCCTTACCAGATCCCTCGAACTTGAAACAACATGATTTTTCTTTCCCTTAACGGCACCTTTATCGTTCTTCCTCTCATGATCATCGTAGTCATCACCCATGATAAGTGCCTTATTAGAACGTAGATCTACCATAGCACTTGTCATGGGCCTAATGGATTTAGTGTTCCTTACTCTTGTGGTCTTGAGAATTCCTCCCAAGCAGCCTTTCTCGTACTCGACTCATAAGATCCTTTAAAGAGAGAAAATCTAGAGAGAGAAGCTCTAAAAGTATATTTCGCTTGTGAATTGGATGATACAAATAAGGGAAAGGAAGTCCTCTTCTATATAAGTATTAGATAAGGCAAAACTGTTAGATTCATCCTAGATCTAATGGTGGATAACACATCCCTTCAACTTCCATCTACCCACTTTTACTAGCATTTATTACATGGTACATTCCAATGTATTGGCCTTGCCTAGAAGCCTTCTACATTTATTGTGTTATCCTTCCCTTGGAGGCTTCTAAATTCATCGTATTGCCCATCTCTAGGAGCAAAGGACCATGACACTTGGGTGCACTAAGATTTTATGATGCCTCTTATGGTGTCTTAATCTATTAGGTTGTGAGATGAGTGTACATGGGATTTGGGTTTGAGTGTTATACATTAGACTTATGGTATACTAGATGTTTCTCTTTATGGATGTAAGCAAAAATTTGTCAAACCATGTAAATCACTTTGTGTACGTACTATTTCATCTCGGTTATTCTTTTATTTCCATTATTGTGTATGTAGATGCTTATAATTTGAGTGTGTGGACTTTAAAACCTCAACAAGTGATATCAAAGCCTATAAAGGACTTCTAATAAATGATGTTCAGCTCAAGACTAGAAAATATTCAATTGTTTTCTGATGTACATATTGAATGGAAATGATATCCTATTTAACAAAGGGTGCATTTATGTATTAAAAGGAAAAGATATGCCTTAAGCTGAAGGTAAGTGTGAAAAACAAAAAACTGACCAGAGGATCTAAAGTTAGCAGATGTAGATATGAGGTCGGAAAGATATAGGTAGGGAGATCGTCTTTGGTGTAAAATGATGATGATAAAAATTCTCTTGTTGACTGTAGGTAGAAATGTCCTCATAGTCCAATTGTATAGATACTTTTGTAATTTTAGATTTGCTTGTAGTTTTAGTAGGGATTCTATGTTACGGTGGAGCAATACAATTTATGTGGCATGATGTATTCTAAAGTTGTGTAAAAAGAAAAATCTAACATCATCTAGCAAGGTCGTTTCCACAAGTGATAGGTCTATGCAAATCACACAGGGCGATGAAGTCCTGTAAGGATAAAAGTATGAATTGTTATGATTTGGTTAGAAAGGCATTTCTTCCTAGGATCTCAAAGGATAGCAGAAAGCATGGTGCACATGGTCTTTTCAAGGACAGACAATGGTTTGAGGGAAATTTTTGCTGTGGGGAATGATGTATTGAAGTCCATCCACAAAGCTAATGATGTCATTAGTTTTCTGCAACTACACATGTTTTTGGCTGAATATTTTAAACAGAACGTGACTATTTAGGATATGTAGCTAGTATGTGGAGGTTAACGTTGTACTTTTGTAATAACATTGTAAGGAGAGGGAGAATACTCTATCTAAACAATATTGAGTATTGTGTGTGTGTGTGGTAGATAATGTGTTGCAGTATGTGGGTAATAAATGTGCCGAAATGGGTGGGGTAAGAGATAATGTTGAAATGTGTGGAAGATAAATGTATGACATTATTGTTGCCTTAGAGAACATGCCTAGCCATCATCGTTGTATGGATGTGCATACTGATCATTATTACTGCCATATATTTATCTCTCTATCTACATATAGTGATAGTTTTGTGTAAAGAAGTTGTAGAGAGAGAGAGAGAGAGAGAGAGAGAGAGAGAGAGAGAGAGAGAGAGAGAGAGAGAGAGAGAAAAAGGAAGGAGAGATAGAAAGTGCAGTAAGACTTTGTGATACCTCTTGTGATGTCTCTATCTATTGGGTTTTGAGATAGGGGTAAATGGGATCTAGGTTTGGGTATTAAACACAGGTTTTCTGGATGGACAATGTAATTTATCACTGGATAATAGATGTTTCTCTCTTTGTAGACGTGGGCAGGAATTTGCCGACTGACACAAATATCTCTATCTACGTACTATTTCATCTTGGTAGTTTTCTCATTCTCATTATTATTTATGTTCATGTTCATAATTAGATCTCGGCATCCGCAGCCCGTAGGGATCAAACCCCAACAGTGAAAGTAACAGATATGGTAGAAACCTAAAATTTATCTTTCCCTCACTTGAGCCCTCATATTTTGATTTTGCTAATAGAGATTTTTGTGCTTTGATATTTTCTCAATTGACTTCATCATTCAAAAGTAAGTATAACTACTTTTTATTAGATATAATTTTTAGAAAGTAGATGTAAATGTCTACAATTATTGTTGTGACTTGCCCCTGGGTAGAAAGGGTGAGATCTGACATGGTAAAATCCTCTCTGAGGCCTTGCAACTGAACGGTGTGTGAAAAGCCACTAGTAATTGTTGCAACATCACCATGATGGATTATCGATGACTATCAAACTTTGCTTATGAGGTGCCCCACCTAATTCGGCCTCACTACTTGTTCAACCTATGCGATGCTTGAATCAACCAAGATTTCACCATCTTGAATCAATCCTACAATACTAGAGTCACAACTAACCATATATGCCTCTCACAAGCAACGATATTAAGACTTTGACATTGGCTCTACTTATCTTTAACATTAACTTCATGCTAATATTTTATTTATCTCTTGATGACATGTAGTTTTTAAGGATTTCCATGGGTATATACTAGGGTTTATGTAGTTTCAATGTGACAAAAAAATAAGAATTTGACTTATACTATCCAATCTTTAAGAGGGTACAAAATTCAAAGAAAATTTTATCTAATGCTTTCCAACCTCTATGTTAAGGAAAAATTTTTGTCAAGGGACTTCTAGATCCAAATTCCTTCTAATGAAAATGAATTGGTTGGGAGCAATTATTGGAGTTAAATTATGTGAATTATATTTTACATTGATAGTTCTAATTATTTACTCATCCACCTGGGTTTCTTTCAATTGTTTTTGGATGTAGGGATTTAGAAAATGAAGAGACACTTTTTCCAAAGGTTCTATGCTCCAACTGAGAATTGTGTGAAAGTTATGAGATACTTTTACAAAGGTCCTTACTTTAGGACTAACTCAAGGTCATATTTGAGATGATTTTAATCGTGGAATCAAAAGAGGATCAAATGCATTTTATAGTGATTGCACCTAAAAATCTTTTGAAATTTTTAGTATGCTTCTTAACAAAGGTCCCTACCTCCAAGGTGTTGAAAAAGGATTAGGAAAATTTTAACGAAGTCTCTTGCTCCAAGGAATTTTTGAAAAGTTTTGAAAATTTGGGATTTTAGATTTTTTCGGGAATTTATGAAAGTCATTTTCTTTTTTGAAAATATTGAATTTGAAAAAGAAATTTTGGAAAAAAGGACTAGAGAAAAATTCCAATCAGACCATTTTATCACTCAATTAAGCTTTCCTTAGTCAATTGGTTTTTACTATTGAGGTTTTAGAATTTTAAATTGATTTTGAAATTTTGTTTGAATATTTGCAAAATGGATATAAATTCATTTTTAAGGTTAATGCCATTACTAGAGTTATAAGAAAAAAGATATTGTAGATAAGGGGACATGCAAGTAAGAAGAGTTTGATAATTTTGGTAGATATAGGGGCCATTTATAGCTTTTTAGATGCCAATGTGGATGATATTAGTAAGTATAGCTAATAAAGAAAACTAGGCCATATTAGTAAGTGCGGCTGATGGGAAAAATATGGAGACTAAAGATTTATTATCAATATGAAAGGAGGATGCATAAACATACTTTCACTACTGATTTGAGATTCAAACCATTGGAAATTTATGATATAGTGTTAGGAGTTGATTGGATCAAGAAATAAAGGCCAATAACACTTGATTTTTCTAAGTTGAAATTAGCATTTATAAAGGAAGGGAAGCTAGTGGAATTTTATGCTTCACTCAAGCTATTTCTTTTAGATTGATGACTAAGAGTAAATTATAGAGTTTTCTTGAGAAAAAGGAGAGTGGAGCTTAAGCTCACAACTTAACCATAGTAGCTTCTACTGAACATATAACTTTGCCAAGGCAATTACAAGCTATTTTGGATCAATACCAAGATGTTTTTAAACAACCTAAGGAGTTGCCATACAAAAGATCTTATGATAACAATATTATTTTGAAACTCAAGGCTCAATTAGTGCATTTGAGATCTTATAGGTACCTTTTTCATTAGAAGAACGAAAGTGAGAGTTTGGTGCAAGAGATGCTAAGTTCTTCAATTATGTAGCACATTTCAACTCCATTTGCTTCTCTTGTCTTATTGGTTAAGAAAAAAGATGAAACTAGTGCTTTTGTGTGCATTATAGGCAATTGGACTCCTTGGCTATTAAAGAAAAATTTCCCAATCTTTTCATTAATGATCTTCTTGATGAATTGAATGGTGATACCATTTCCTCCAATTTAGATTGTAGAATTGGATACCACCAAATAAGGATTAAGGAAAAAGATATTTATAAGACAATTATTAAGACATATTATGGCCATTATGGGCTTACAAATGCTCAACTACTTTTTAAGCACTCATAAATCATATGCTTTAAAAGTATTTGATGAAATCAATATTTATTTTCTTCAATGATCTATTGATTTATAGCCTTGATTTAAAGAGTCATGTTTAGCATCTTATGTTGACCCTAGATTTGTTATGAAAGCAATAACTCTATGCAAAAAAGTCAAAGTACTCCTTTGGTCAACATTAAGTTAAGAATCTTGGCCATGTTATATTTTAGAAAGGGGTAGTGATTGAACATGCACAGAAGGACCCTCTAAAGGCTAACTACCATTACTAGCCTTACCATTCTAAAGATAGTTGATGATGTTAAAAAATTATCCTTAATATGACCAATTTGTCCACACATAAAAGAGACTTAAGGAAGACCCTAATATTCAACCATAAGCAAAATCTTATCCATCCAAAGCTTAAAGAGGAAAAGCTTACTAAGATCAATCTAAACACAAGGATAAGCAAATTTACCCCCCTAAGCAATAGGCACTAAGGCATCTAACTTCACCGTTCTACTAATTAGATCACCATTCCCATTAAGAACATCACTATTATAATACTCATGGTTGAATAATTGTTGCTTTTTAAGGACAAGAATTTGGAGTCCATTCACAAGCCACCAAGTAGTGGCCCATGATAACTTAGGGGCCACCATATAAAGCAATACAATAATCCTTTGAACAAGTGAACTTGATATTGACATACACATTCCCTAAATTAATAGTTCATAACTCGCCTTTAAGTTTCCAAAGAACTTTTAGTTGACTCCATTGATGGTTGAAACCAATTAATGAACCCTAAAGCTTTATAATAATGATGTTCTACCATTGTTCTCTAATGACTTTCATTTTTTTTCTTTGACAAATGAATGTGCAGACACAAAAGTCATAACATTATCTTCCTCACCAACTGTATTTGGGAGAGCATCCTCAACATGAATTGTTTGGGGTGGCAATATGGGTATTGAAGATTAACCTTAAACCTTATCTTAAAAAGAGCCCCCAAATCATTCTAAAATAGCATCAAGGCTACCAAACATAATAGAGTGACACTAGTCCCCATCACTTCTTGGTTTTTCATATTTTTAATACAATCTAACTAATAGATTTCTTTAAAAGATAGGACATAAGCAAGGTTTTAGTTGATTGAAGGAGGGGGTAGGTTTGTCAGAAAAGAGAAAACCTTTTTATGGTTGTATCAATCATTCATTAGGATTGTATTTCTTTTTTTTTTTTTACTTTTATTTCAAGGGTTAACAATACTGGTTTTCCTTTTGCTAGTGTTTTTGGATCTTAAGTATGATGTTTATTTACATTAGGTGAAAATTCTAATTTTTAAAACTTAGAATTAAGTACAACATGTTATTTTTTTGCTCTTGGCCTGTACAAGTGAAAAGAATTCAAAATTGAAATACCTTCAAGCCAAAAAGAATATATAAGATAATAAAAACTCAAAATCTTAAATGTTATTCATTATCAATGAATATTTATGAAAGAATTACATTATCTACTAAAACTTATGTATTACTACACTCTAAGAAATTAAAATATTGTCACCTTTGTGTAAATGTGTTTGTCACTAAAAATAATGATCCAAGTTAAAAGGTCTAATATTTTTCATCAAAAAGAAAATTTAAGATTTGTTGTATAGTTCATGACTTAAAAATAATATAGATGGGTTCCTTAAGAGACACTCTAATAGTTAAAATCTTAAACTTCTATATTTGAGGACTATAGTGAAAATATTAAAAAGATTAATAGTAGAAATAATATTGTTATAAGTATTATATTTGTATATCCTACAAACTTAGAAACCAATTCTAAGAGTTTTTCTTTTTCCCCCACTAAAATATACTATTTAAAATGTGAAGAAAGTAAAAAGCATTATTTGAGTCCAACTTTGACATGTGAGCATTATTTTAACATTTGTGGATAATGTATACAAACTTTTTTGTGTCCATGTAGGCATTACTTTGGACAAATATTTGAAACGCACATGTTTGTTAAGATAATAATATTACAATTTATAAATTTTAACAGTTTAAAATATCACAACTAATTGATGTAATTTGGTAAGCAATAAATTATTTACTTATAATTGTCACCTATATCATAGTCATATGAAATATCTTATAGCTAACTTGACTAGAGAAAAAACAATTTAAATTTTGTTATGCAAAATGTACAATTGAACACTTTTGTTGTGACACTAATTTAATTCTTCTATCATAGTAGAACTTTTTTTTTTAAATTTTCTTTCTACAGTTGTCCTATTCAATAAATTTTGATCTAACAATATGATTTTCATTTTTTTTTCTTTCTTTGAGTCAAACAACAAAAATATGTTTGACATATGTTTTATGTTCTTAATTTGAATTATAAAAGTATTTTTTTATGGAAAATGTATGAAAAAAAATAACAAAATCAAGTTTGTTTTAATAACTTTCTTTTTTTCAAGCATAACCATGTTTCAAAGTAAAATATATAGTATAGAATGAAGAGAGAGAGAGAGAGAGTTGAGGGATAAAAAGTCAGAGATAGATGATGAAGAATTTAAGAGTGAACACTCTCTCTATATCTCTCTCATCTTTCTCCACACTTTGTCTCTCAATTTTGTCCCCACATTTTCTTTTTTTTACTCTTTTGTCACTCCTTTCTCTTTCCCCATATTTTTTGTGTAATCTCTTCACACCTTTGCTCTCTTTTCTCTTCTCACATTACTCTCTTAACTCCCTCCCAACAATTTCTCCCTTAACACTCTCCCTACATGTTTCTCTTTATACACTATTGATACATACTCTCTCATTTCTTTATATATATATATATTTTTCTCGACTGTCTCCTTTATCTCTTACTCTATATTTCTTGTCTCTCTATGTTTTCTCACTCTACACTCTTCTTAGTGTATTTCTCATGCCTCTTTAGTTTCTCCCTTCTCTATCCACATTGTCTCTCTATTTTCCCTCACTTTGCACTCCATTTGATCTCCTTCGATAAAATGCATGCAAACATGCATTAGAATTGTTCCATCCAAGAGCTACCAATTCTACTCCCTATCAAAAGATGCATACAAACATGCATGTAAACATCACAGTATTCCTTTAAACTTAGGGCTCAATTTGTGAATTTAAGGATTTTTAGGTACCCTTTCCATCAGAAGAACAAATTTGAGCATTTGGTATAGGAGATGCTGAATTCTCCAATTATATAGCCTAATTCAACTCCATTTGCTTATCTTATCTTATTGGTTAAGAAAAAAGATGGAACCTAGCACTTTTGTATGGAACCTAGCATATGGATTGTTAATGATAAAAAAATCTAAGGCTTAATAAATAGATAATGGCATAGGTTGAATAAAAAATGAATGAGAAGGAAGATAATGGTCATAAGGTAGACACCACATTTGAACTTTTGTTAATTAATGCATAGTTTCATTTTTTTTTCTTTTCTTTTCTTTTAGGTCCCACGATAACATCTTGAGATATACTTTTTGTTGACTACTACTATAATTTGAGTATACCACTTATAGGTAATTACCCTCTCAAAAAGATTAACATATTGAAGGGTACTTAACTCTTTTTTTAAAGAAGTATTTGGAATGTCTAAAGGTTCATTTACAGATTTTAAAACTAAAACTCTTTTTTTAAAATCTTTTATTTCAATTTTTAACAGATTAATTTCAATTTTAAGCTTTTCAATCAAAAGTTCTATTGTTACTACTCTAGTTTTTAAATTGAAATGATTATTTCTAATTCTTTGAATAATACTTTTTAAGTTGTAGTTTTCTTTTTGTTCTTTAACCTTAGTCTTGTTTCAAGATAAATGAAGATATTTCTTTAATTGTTCTCTTTTTCCTTTTGGATTTGCAATCTTATTTATGAGGTCCAATATCAAATTGTCTTCTTTTGTAAGGACTAATAAGCTATTACTTTTACACAACACTTGATTATAATTGCACTGACCATTACAACTAATAAGCTATTACTTTTAGAGGTAATTTCTTCTTCTTCTTCTTCAAAGAGAGTTACTTCTAAATCTGATTCCTTAAATTCATCTTCTAATAAGAATATATGCATCTTTGTGTCCTTAAGTTTTTTAACGAGGTAAATGAACATGTGAGAGTTATTTTACTATTCTAAAAATACTATAAAAGGAAAATGGTTTTTTATGACCTTTAATAAAAAATAATGAGAAGTCTAGTATAAAGACAATGAGATATATACCAAATGGTGGAAAAGGTCTATAAACTAAGGAAGAAATGTTTCTTAAATTTTTTAGCCTTAGAGGAATGTATGGTTCTTGAAAAAGCATATAAAAAATATGTTATGAGAAAAGTAAAAAGGGTTATTAACCTTTTGATTATTTTATCAACTAATTTTAGTTTTTTAGGATTTTTACTTGACAAGTTGTAATTTATTTCTTTTGATGACATAGGTTTAAATATAACCCTTTTTTCCATTTCTCATGAGATGGGTTTGAATTGTTGATTAGGTTTTAACTTATCTCTGCCTCATCATAAGTAGTTGCATATTACAAATTCTTTGCAATATGGATTAGTTTTTCTAGGATTAGGAATAAAGAAATAATAATTAGTGAAAATTTAGATGATAATTATTTACAAAACTAGACACTTCCTTCTTCTTTGTCTTTCTAGGTTTATAAATAGGGAAATTTCTTTTCTAAAGTTGATTATGCTATTAAAACCTTGAAGAAACTTTACCCTTAAGCTAGGGTTATAATGATTTCATTTTGCTATCCTAGGAGCTTATTAACTTAAATTAATAAAATTATAAATATATCCATATTGGGATGGTACAAGTAGTACTAAAACATACTATTAGACTGGGTTTGAATATCTCAACAATTATATGTGTTAGAGATAAAATGCATAATCACTTTCACGACTCCTTACTAAGAGTAATTGAATCCAATCTTATTGATAGACCACTAGAGACAAAAGGTATAATTGCTTTGATGACTCTTTATTAAGAATAATTGAATTCACTCTTATTGATGGACCCATTTGGCTTTCTTGTTTTCTAAACTTTACTTTATCATTATTAGATTTTAATTTGATGTATGCTTTATGTTCAAATATTAAAATTAAAGGATTTGATATGATGCCTACTTCAAAAGATCTAATTCTTATTTACAAGATACACTATAAGGTTATGAACACCACTATCCTAAGATTAAAGAAATTTTGATAAGATATATTGATAAAGAGACTACTACATTGTTTTTGACTAATAGGTCAAAACCTAATGTTATGGTTCCTAAAACAATTGCTTGGGATCAGGTTAAATTACTTGAGAAATGGACACTAAGAAAGGTTATTGAACCTATTAAATAAGTTAACAGATAAATGGAAAAAGTAATTGAATTTAAAGATGGAGATGTCAAAATCCAATTTGTTCCATCTATAAGTGTGAGGTTAAACCTCAAAAAAGGAAGAGAAAAGGATAAACCTAGATTATTTACCTATTCATTATTGGTCATTGAGCTGGAAGGTATTAGAACAACAGTAAAGCAAGTCAATCAACCTTAGTATAAAGTTGACTTTCTCCTCTCAACTTTTGCTTCTATGGTTAATGAACCATTAGAAACATCTAGTCAAGCTTCTAGGCTTAGGTCACCATCTCTCTTTGATATGGGATACTAGGATGAAGATAAGAGTCTTTATGTCCTTGAGGTTGTTAATGAGGTAAATGAAAAGGTGAGAGTTATTTTACTTTTTTAAGAATATTGTAAAAAGAAAATAGTTCTTTTTTTATGACCTTTAATAAAAAAGAGCGAGAAGTATGGTATGGGAGTTGTAAATATTTTCAACTATTTGAAAAAAGTCTACAAACTAAAGGAAAAATATTTCCTAAACTTTTCAACCCCAAAAGGAATGTATGGTTCTTAAAGGAGCATATCAAAAATATGTTACAAGAAAAGGGAAAAGGGTTATTAGTATTCACTTGTCTACACTTAACCTAGTGTTAAGATAAAAGGTTGTGAGCTTATAGTTTCATCATATAAAACAGAACCCTCTACCAGTGTTGTTATGGATGATAAGCTAATTCATTATAGAATTTTGAAATATAATTCAGACATCCTAAAATCCTTTACAATTGTTGTTTTTCTCTAATTTCTTTAAAAAATTAGGTGGAAAACTTAATTGCTTAATTAATAGGAACAATTATTCCATTTTTGATGAAGTAACCAAAGAATGTAAACCTAGTTTAAAATAACTTCATCTGCTTAGCCAAAATATCTAAACTAGCTCTTTTAATAACCTTTATGAAAAGGTTTAAAAGTTTGAAATGTTGTTTAATGGCATTAAAAAATATTAATACATTATCAATATAAATAATTGTAATTGCTAAATAAGTATTAAATATTTCATTCACTTTTTGAAATTCTAAATGGCATTCTTTAACCCAAATTACATTACATTCCATTCATAATGTTTGAATGGAACTATAAATACTATTTTATACCTATCCTTTTCATGGATTTAGATTTGCCAATAACCAAATTTCATATCAAAATTTGAAAATATTTGAACTTCATAGATCCTACTTAGCAAATCCTTTTTTATTAGGTATAGGATATCTAATCCATCCTAGGGTCTTAACTTATCTATATCTCACCATATCACTGCCAATATCTTAAACCATAACCCTACATGCCTACACACGACCATCTCCACTACAAAGGTAGTGTGACTTGGGGTTTCAACAATAAGACACCAAAGAGTTTAAACTTTTAACTACTAAGAAAATTACCATTCAATTAGATTCACGACTTTAATACCATTTCTATTTTGGTAGCAAAGAATCAAACATAGATATAGGTAGCATAGGTTCACATATAAATATATAAAAACTATTTTCAACACATTAATATAAAACAAAGTAACTTCAAACAAATAATAATAGAATTAAAATACTTATACAAAGAAAGTTTTCATTGAACACCAAATATTGTTTAAAGCTTATATTTTAGAAAAGGGAGAGAAGAAAAGATAAAAGAGAGAAGCAATCTTAGAGAAAGAAGGAAAATTAGACTCTACCTCCCTTGGCCTATAAGAGGTCTATTTAAACATGGAAAATTAGACTTTACCTTTCAATGATGGCATAGGGTCATCATCTGACTCACTTGTAGTTTCAATGTCATCGTTACCTTTTAAGATCATTGCACACTTATTTGGACATGGAGATGCAACATGACCCCATCCCAAACACTTAAAACATCTAATATCTCTATTTCTACTTACTAGGGGATCAAAATTACCTACCTCCTTGCTAGAACCCTTATTCTTGCTCTTAGATAACTTGTCTTTGGACTTGTAATCTTGTAATTGGCCTTATCATCCCTTTTACTCCAACTCAGCTTCCAAGATGAGGTAGAACTTAAATTCTGCTTAAATTGTGTGGAACCCTTTCGTTTAAGTTGGCTTCCAACATTCATTGTCATGTGCAACATGTCTTCTAATTCCATGTAATGGTGCAATTCAACCATATTTGTTATGTCTCTATTTAACCCTTGTAGAAAATCAACCATGGTTACTTCTCTTTCTTTGCCAACATTTGCCCTAATCATTACAATCTCCATCTCCTTGTGGTAGTCCTCTACACTTTTGGTGCTCTTAATAAGCCTTTGTAGCCTTTGGTACAACTCCCTGTAATAGTGATTAAGGACAAACCTCCTCCTCATGATAGCCTTCATCTCCTCCCATGTATCAATAAGCCACTCACGTTTAATTCTCCTAGTCAAAACAAGTTGATCCCACCAAATAATAATATAATCAGTAAATTCAACGGGTAGTAAGCTTTACCTTTTTTTCCTCGGAATAGTTGTGATAGTTAAAAACCAATTCAACCTTCTTCTCTTATTCTAGATATGCATCGGGATCATTCTTACCTTGGAATGCAGGAATTTTCATTTTAATACTACCTGAACCACAGTCATAGGTGCCTTGCCTTCCAAAATCTTTCTGATCCCTTATATTATTGGTAGTTCTAACCATAGTAGTTTAATCATCAATTGCCTTCTTTTACGTCATCTTTATGGTCATAGGCATGTCTCAATTGCCTTCTTGCCTTAGGAGTCTCATAGTTCCCATGCCTCTATTGCAACTTTGCTGTTGTATTAGCTTGCTCCTCTACCCTCTCCTTCATATCATCAAATATAGTATTCATGTGCTCAAATTGTTATTTCATAGTTTTGATCATGAAGGACACATCACTAGCTCCTTGCTAAATTGCATATTTGTTTTTACAAGTCAAAGTATTACTTCTACACAAAATAATTAGGATACCTTAAAGAACACTCCCTCATGTGTTACACTTAAAAGAAAAGTTGTCACACCCCCTCGTGTTTACACTTTTTATGGCCTTTTCTTAATATGAACTTGCACTTTTGCTTTTTACCACTCAAATTTCCCCTTTCAGCTCTTCAAAGAACTAAACAAACTAAATCAATAGGATTCATTTTGAACAGAATAAGATAAATGACATAAAATTGAAAACATTGGAGAACAAGGAGTAAAAGAAAACAAAAAAGGACATTAAGGCAAATGAATTTAATAAACTAAACTCACAAAAATGAAGATAGGGGGTTAAACCTAGGGGATAAACTTGGATGATATAATAAGAAAATAGATGATAGAATTAGAGTTGAGTAAGAAAACTATATTATTATTATGGCTAATATGGCCAAATTGTTTAACTTTTATCAATAACTTGAATTTAATGGTTTTCTTTTGTTCCTCAATTTTTTTTTTGTTTTTTTCACTTTTTTTTCTTTTGCTCAACACAAAACAACAATAGAATGCTTAGAGACAGTAATTGGAATTGAAATTAGCACATTTTTTATAGTTATGATCTCAAACACATGAGCAAAGTCAAAAGGGTTGCAAATGAACAAATTAGTACTTTTAAATGGTAATACACTGAATAGACAAATTAAACAGAAATAAATAAATCACAATGCAACAAATTGAAGAATTGGTTGATCCAACCTTCTTTAGAACCAGGCTTTGATACCAACTAATACAGAAAACCCCAAAAGATGTAGCTTAGGGACCTAACGCATATAAGGAATCAAAGAATATCCAGGAAAGCTAAATCAGACTTTAATAATGCAAATCCTCGAGCCAACATTCAAAGGAACATGAAACTAGGGTATTTAAGAAGGATATGGATGCCACACTCTAGAAAAGAAGGAAATTGGGAGTAATAAGTCGAGTTAAATGACATAAGAAGAAGTACTTCTTAATAAGTTCTTTAGTTTTCCAAAAAACTGAAGGAGGATAGCCTTTACATTTTTTCTCTCAAAGTTATTTGATGTTTCAAAACTTATAAAGAGGTGCCTATTTATATGCTAAGATAGTAATCCTAAAGAGGCATAAATTCTTTTTTAGGACAAATTCTTATTTAAGAGGAACACCTACCTAGGACAAATTCTTATAGAGAAAACTTTCACTTTTATACAATCACTTATTTAGGATAAACTCCTCTTTAGGAGTGAATGCTATTACTTAGCCCTAGCTTATTAAGTACTCCAATCATATTAATAAGGCCTCGACTCTCTTTCAAGCTTGAATGCTCACCATTTGTGGCTTGGTTAGCCTAAATGTTGTCAATTAGCCCATTTTGTGCTTCTTTAATCTTTTTATCTCTAACTCATGTTTTTAGGCCTTTTGGAATGTGCAATGGACCTCTTGTATCCATTGAAGGCTTCCACCCATCATCTTTAAAGTTCTCATTAAAGTGTATGTGAGAAATGCATAACATGCAAATAGGCTAAATCTAGAGTTTTTACCCTACAGCTTGTACACCCCTTTACCTATACCTAGCCATCCCTAGGTTGATTTATTTATGGACTTTGTACTAGGGTTGTCATGGTCAAAAAGCGGTAGGGATTCTATATTTTTTGTTGTTGATAGATCTTCAATTATCACACATTTCATCCCTTTCCATAAAATTGGTGATGCAAACAATGTGGTTGAATTATTCTTTAAAGAAGTAGTACATTTGCATGACATGTCTTAGAGTATTGTTTCAAATTGGGATATAAAGTTGTTAGGCTACTTCTGGAAGACTTTGTGGGGTAAGTTAGGTGCTAAGCTATTGTTTTCAACTACTTTATTGTGTTTTATTATTCAAATGATTTTAAAAACATGGGAAGATTGTTTATCGCATGTTGAGTTTACATATAATAAAAGTTTTCATTCTGCTACTAGTTACTCTCCATTTGAAATTGTATATAGTTTTAATCCTTTGGCTCCTTTTGATTTAGTGCTTGTACCTATTAATGAGTAAGCTAGCTTAGATGGTAAATGCAAAGCTAACATGGTGAAATAATTGTATGAGAAAGTACATTAACATATTGTAAGACAAATTGAGCAATATGCATCCCATGTTAACAAATGAAGAAAAAAAGGTGGTGTTTGAACTTAGTGATTGGGTTTGGTGCATATGTAAAAGGAATGGTTCCTATCTTAGAGGCATTCAAAACTACAACCTAGAGGAGATGGTCCATTTCAAGTAGTGGAACAGATTAATGATAATGACTATAAGTTTGACCTTTTTGGTGAGTATAATGTGAGTGCAACATTAATGTTTTTGATCTATCTCTTTTTAATATAGGTGATGATTCAAGGACAAATCCTTTTACTGAGAAGGGAAATGATGAGAATGATAAGAAGCTTGGAGATGATGCATGAAAGGGTTTGAAGGATGCAAGAGATCTATTGCATATTCTGAAAAGTTCAATAGCACAAGCTAAAGCCAAAAAGATGAAAGAAGCACTAAATGAGTTGATTGAACATATTTAGGCCAACCAAGTTACAAATGGTGCAAATTTAAGCTTGAAAGAGAGTTAAGGACTTATTAATATGATCAAAGTGCTTAATGGGTTAAGGTTAATTAATAGCATTCACTCCTAAATAGGAGTTTGCCCTAAATAGAGATTAGTTTTAAATAGGACTTTATGTCTCTTTTATGGTTGCTATCGTTGCTTATAAATAGTAATGCAAAAAACCCTTCAAAGGTGTGGCTTAGGGACCCAACGCACATAAAGAATCAAAGAATATCCAAGAAAACTAAATCAGATTGTAATAACACAAACCCTAGACCAAACATTCAAAGGAACACAAACCTAGGGTATTTAAGAAAGATATGGACACCACACTCTAGAAAAGAAAGGAATTGGGAGTGAAAAGTCAAGTTGAATGCCACAAAAAGAGGTACCTCTTAATAAACTCTTTAGTTCTTAAAGAACTAAAGAAGAAAACCCTTTCTTTTAATTTCTCTCAAAGTTATTTAATGATCTAGAGCATACAAGGAGGTGCCTATTTATAGGCTAAGATAGCAATCCTAAAAAGGCACAAATTCCTACTTAGGAAAAATCCTTATTTAGGAAGAATTCCTATCTAGGGACAAATTCGTACATAAAAAATAAACTCCAAATTAAAAGTCAATGCTATTACTTAGTCTTGACCCATTAAGTACTCCAATCATATTAATAAGGCCTAAAGTCTCTTTCAAACTTGAATTCACACCATTTGAAACTTAGTTGGCCTAAATGTCATTAATCAGCCCATTTTGTGCTTCTTTCATCTTTTTGGCTCTAGCTCGTGTTATTAGGCCTTTTGGAATGTATAATAGACCTCTTGCATCATTTAAAGCTTTCCACCCATCATTTCTAAGGTTCTTATCAAATAGGCATATACCTGTAAGTTATAAAATCAAACAATTTGAGAGAAATAAAAAGCAAGAGTTTTCTCCTTTAGTTGTTTCAAGAACTAAAGAACTTATCAAGAAATAACTCTTCTTTTGGCATTCAACCCACTTATCACTCTCAATTCCCTTCTTTTCTAGAGTGTGACATCCATTTTCTTTTTAATACGTTAGGTTCATGTTCCTTTGAATTTTGGGTTTTGGGTTTGTGTGATTAAAATCTAGCTTATTTCATGGGTATTGTTTGATTCATTATGTTTGTTGATTCCCTAAGCCTCATATTTTGGGGTTCACATCATATGTAGATGAGCCACGGTGAATTGGACTAGAAAGAATGCACATAAGGTCTTGCAAGCACCCTAAGATAGGAAGGATAGGCCTAAATAACCCAAGATCGTGGGGCTAATGAGGTCTTATTGATGTTCATATCAATTGCACCTGAGGTAATCTCATGCAAAACAATGGCAATTGGCAAGTGTCTTATGACTTTGGATGATAAAGTTGGAATGTTAAGGATCTTATGTAAGAAGTTATAACCAATTTCATAAGATTGAAATGAGTATAGCCACAATAAAGAGTATTTTTATATTTTATTTTTATCTTTATCCATAAGAGTTGATAGTTAAGACAAAAATTATGTATAACTTGTATGTGTTAGATACATAACAACTATTGACCATAACTCTTTCTCTCTCTCTCTCTCCCATAACATTGACTTTCTTAGCTTAACCTTAGTGGATTAAAAAATGTGTGGAGAAGCCCACATCCATTTTGCCTTTCTTCTTGGCTATATTGGTCTTCAAATTAAAAAACATTAACTTTTGTGCATTCTAAAGATTTGTTAAATTAATATTTATATGTAAATATTGATAAATTACAATAATGAGGGTTTCAACCCTCACTAAGCCCTAAGAAGTTTGCTGTTATGACAAACTAGGCTATATTTAAAAATGCTTCTCCATTTTTTTTTCAATATTAAGTCATTTAAATGTTTGTCATTTTTTAATTAAAGCGCTAATTATTAGTTGATAGAAGAAATTTTTAGCAAATAACCATAAAAAAATTGAAGAATTTTTTTATAAGAAAGTACATCTAATATAAAATTAGAAAATAACATGATGATTGTAATGAATCTCACTTTTCATAATATCAATTTCTTTTTTTTTTAAGAAATATCAATTTTGTTACTACAATGTCATAAAGTTGGGGTCTTATTATTTTCATGAACATAAGAGGTTATAACTCGTACAAGGCAAAATGGATTTTAAAATAGGAAAGTAAAATAAATCCAGCTAAAGCTCAGAGTTTTTACTTATATGTAACTTGGAATGAAGAGTGTGTTTTGCATGTCTACATTTGTGAAGGACATTTCTTCCTATAATCGTGAGTGGCCTATACCCAAAAACATGATGGTGAAGATAGCAAATATACAAATTAAAGCAATAGTCAAAAGCTATTGAGTAGAATGCAATTCTTACTATATTTTCAAACAATATTTATTATTATGTTGTAGTGTATAGTACATAATATGTCAGAATATATGGATAATAAAAGTGCTAAAATGGGTGTGGGTTAGGATAATATTGAAATGTGTGAAAATTTCTAGTGTTATTACTTCCTTAGAAAACATGCATAACCATTATTGCTATATGGGTATATATCCTAACCATTATTACTCCCACATATTTGCCTTCTATATAATGTAGTATAGAAAAAGAGAGGAGAGGTAAAATTGTTAGGTGCATTAAGCTTTTCTACTTAGTCTGTGGGGTTGTGAGAGGAGTACACATGGGATTTGGGTTTGCATATTATATACAAGTTTCAAGTATGTATGGTGTAATTTCTCATAAGACAATATATGTTTCTCTCTTCATGAAGGTAAGAAGAAATTTGTCACTTAGATCACTTTGTGTACATATTATACACACACACACACACACACACTTTCTATTTATCTATTTATCTATCTATCTATCTATACTTATGTATATATATATATATAGACACACACATATATAATAAGTGTAGTTACTTTAAAGAAACACCTTACACAAAACTTTTACCATCTAAATTATGCAAGTTTAATAATTTTCATTTTGCAAATGCATGGCTTAATAACAAAGACTTTTGTTCTAATCTTTATAATTCTTGCAACACCTATTTTGCTCCCATAAATATTGTTGTTAGATTATTTTGTACAAAAGATTATTAAAAAAATCCAAAGTTTTCATTTATGCGATTGTATGTCCACAATAATAGCAAAAAAGAAAAAGGTGAAATTTAATTTCTTTTTTGAATGATAAATGAAGGAGATGTATTTAAAATAAAAAAGTTGCTACTTCTTTTTTCCTACCATTATGACTAAACGAGCTAATATCTAAATGTTGACATTAGACATGTTTCATGGCTAGCAAGAGGGATTAATATTTGATGGTGGGAAAATTTTGACCTTTTTTATGATGGAGTTTATACAGAAAAAGGAGTTATTTGTGTAAATAGACCTAAAGCTCCATTGCTAAAACCCACTCCTACTAGTCTTAAAGAGATATTAAAGAGTTTATGATGAGAACCTTAGAGATGATGAGTGGAATGCTTCAAAGGATGCAAGAGATACATTACATATTCTAGAAGGCCTAATAATACGAGTTAGAGCCAAAAAGATGAAATAAGTACTAAATGGGCTGATTGATGACATTCAGGCCAACTCAGCTACAAATGACGTGAATTCAAACTTGGAAGAAAGTCAAGGTTTTATTAATATGATTAGAGTACTTAATGGGTTAGGACTAAATAATAGCATTCGCTCCTAAATAGTAGTTTATCCTAAATAAATGATTGTATAAAAGTGAGTTTTTTGTGTAAGAATTTGTCCTAGATAGAAATTCCTCCTAAATAAGGATTTGTCCTAAATAGGAATTTATGCCTCTTTAGGATTTCTATCTTAGCCTATAAATAGACACCTTCTTGTAAGCTTTGGAACGTTAGAAAACTTTGAGAGAAATAAAAAGCAAGCGTTTTCTTTTTCAGTTCTTTCAAAAACTAAAGAACTTATCAATAAATACCTCTTCTTGTGGCATTCAACTTGACTTATGACTCCCAATTCCTTTCTTTTCTAGACTATGACATCTATATCCTTCTTAAATGTTTATGTTCATTTGAATGTTGGGTCTAGGGTTTACGTTTTTAAAGTCTAATTTAGCTTTCTTGGATATCCTTTGATTCCTTGTGTGTGTCGGGTCCCTAAGCCACACCTTTTTGGGACTTTCTGTATTAGTTGGTATTAGAGCTCGACTCTAAATCAGGTTGGATCAACTAATTCTTCCATTTGCTGCATTGTGATTTATTTATTTCTATTTAGTTTGTTTATTTAGCGCATTACCATCCGAAGGTGTTAATTTGTTCATTTGCAATCCTTCTCACTTTGCTTGTTTGTTTACAATCATAACTATCAAAATGTGCTAATTTCAATTCTAGTTGTTGTCTCTAAATATTCTACTATTGTTTTGTGTCGAGAAAAAAAAAAACAAATAAATAGAGGAATGAAAAAAAAACAAAGAGAAAAAAAAGAGAGAAACAAAAGGAAAAAGACATCAAATTCAAGTTATTGATAAGAGTTAAACAACTTAGTCATATTGGCCACAATAATAATATAATTTTCTTTTGTAAATCCAATTTTATTATCTATTTTCTTGTTATGTCATCCAAGTTGATCCTTTAGGTTTAACCCCCTATCCTGATTTTTGTGAGTTTAGTTCATTAAATTCATTTGCCTTAATATCCTTTTTCATTTTTTGAATCCTTGTTCTTTAATTTGTTCAATTTTATGCCATTTATCATATTCTGTTCAAAATCAATCCTATTGATTTAGTTTGTTTAGTTCTTTAAAGAGCTGAAAGGGGAAATTTGAGTGGTAAAAAGCAAGAGTACATGTTCATATTAAGAAAAGCTATAAAAAGTGTAAACATGAAGGAGTGTGACACCTCTTCTTTTGAGTGAAACACTTGAGGGAGCATTCTATAAGATATCCTAATCATTTTATGCAGAAGTAATACTATGACTTCCATAGACAAAGGTGCAGCTTAGGAGGAAGTTAGTGATGTGTCCTTCATGATTAAGGCTATGTAATAACAATTCAAGTACACGAATACTAGATTTGATGATATGAGGGAGAGAATGGAGAAGCAAGCTAATACAATAGCAAAGTTGCAAAGGAGACATAGGGAATGTGAGGCTCCTAAAGTAATAAGGTAATTAAGACATGTCAATGACCATGAAGATGATGAATTTGATCAATAGAAGGGATCGGAGAGATTTTGGGAGACAAGGAACCTATGACTGTGATTTGGTCAATATTAAAATGACAATTCCTCCATTCTAAGGGAAGAATGATCTTGATGCGTACCTAGAATGGGAGAAAAAGGTTGAATTGGTTTTTGACTGTTACAACTATTTTAAGGAGAAAAAGGTTAAGCTTGTTGTCATTGAATTTACTGATAATGTTATTATTTGGTAGGATCAACTTGTTTTGACTAGGAGAAGGAATTGTGAGTGGCTTATTGATACATGGGAGGAGATGAAGGTTATCATGAGAAAGGGGTTTGTCTTTAATCATTATTATAGGGACTTGTACCAAAGGTTACAAGGGCTCATTTAGGGCATTAAAAGTGTGGAGGACTAGCACAAGGAGATGGAGATTGTCATGATTAGGGCAAATGTAAAAAAAGACAAAAAGGCAACCATGCCTCGATTTCTACAAGGGCTAAATAGAGACATAGCCAACATGGTTAAATTACAACACTACGTGGAATTAGAAGACATGATGCACATGACAATGAAAGTTGAAAAACAACTTAAACAAAAGGGTTCCACAAGGTTTGTGTAGAATTCAAGTTTTATCTGATCTTGGAAAACATATTGGAGTAAAAGAGATGAGAAAGCTGATTTTAAGTCCAAAGTAGAGCTATCTAAGCACAATAATGTGGGTTTTAACAAGGAGGCTAGTAATTTTGACTCCTAAACTATTAGAAATAGAGATGTTAAATGTTTTAAGTGTTTGGGAAGAGGTCACATTTCCTCTTTATGTCCAAATAAGCATGCAATGATTTGCAAAGGTAATGGTGATGTTGAAACTAGAAGTGAATTAGATAATGATTTTGTGCCATCATCAAAGCATGAAAGTGATGGAGAGGAGTATTTGGTTAATGGAGTAGCTCTCATCATAAGGTGAGCATTGATTGTGCAAGTGAAGGAAGAAAATGAGGTGTAACAAGATAATATCTTTTAGATGAGGTGTCTTGTCAAAGATAAGGTATGAAGTATGATCATTGATGGTGGGAGTGGCATTAATGTTGCTAGTACAACTATGGTTGAAAAGCTAAATTTACCTATTATCAAGCATCCTAGGCCATATAAGTTTTAATGGTTGAACGAGAGTGGTGAAGTTAAGGTAAACAACCAAGTGTTGGGTCATTTTCTGATGTTGAATGAAAGATCCTCATGAGAAAGTTTTATTTGATGTTGTACCTATACTTGTGGGACATATTCTATTAAGAAGATCATGGCAGTTTGATAGGCAAGTTATGTGTGATAGCTTCAAGAACCAATATTCCTTTGTAATGAATGAAAAACTCATCACTTTTGTACCATTGACACCTCAATGAGCTTATGGGGATCAATTAGAGATTAAAAATGAGAGTGAACGGAAAAAGAGATTGAAAAAGGAGAAAAGGTAAGAGAAAATGTAAGGACATAAGAGAGAGAAAGAAGAAAACCAAAAGTTTCTACACAAAAAAAGTGATGTCAAAAGAGCATTTTATGCCAAACAGCTTATGATTGTACTTTTGTATAAAGAGGCTTATTTTAACCCTAACAAGTTTGACTTGTATTTGCCTAGTGTTGTTATTTTTCTTTTGTCAGAATTTGAAGATGTATTCCTTGATGATGTCCCAACTGAATTGCCACCTAAAAAAGACATTGAGCATTAAATTGATTTTATCCCCATTACATCCATCCCAAACCCGGTAGCATATAGAAGTAATCCAAAGGAGATAGGGGAGCTTTAAAGGTAGGTTGAGGAACTTGTTTCAAAGGGATATGTGAGGGAAAGCATGAGTCCTTGTGTGGTTTTTATCCTACTTATACTTAAGAAAGATGGAACATGGAGGATATGTGTTAACTGTCAAGTGATCAAATTACTATAAAGTATTGTCACCCCATACCTAGGTTATATGACATGTTGGATGAATTGCATGGTTCATGTGTCTTTTCTAAAATTGATTTGAAAGTGGATATCACCAGATTAGGATGAGAGAGGGAGATGAGTGGAAAACAACTTTCAAAACTAAGTATGGTTTGTATAAATGGCTTGTTATGCCATTTGGTCTCACTAATGCTCCAAGCACTTTTATGCGACTAATGAATCATGTTTTGCATCCATTCATTGGTAAATTTGTGGTTATGTATTTTGATGATATTTTGGTCTATAGTAAAAGCCTAAAAGGGCATCTTGATCATTTACGTTCTATTTTAATTATTTTATGTTCTAAGAAATTGTATGCTAACTTGAAAAAATGTTCCTTTTATATTAATCAAATCACATTTTTTGGCTATGTTATGAGTGCTAAAGGTATTGAGGTTGACGAGGAAAAAGTTAGGGCAATTTGTGATTGGCTTACACCTAAGTCGATTAGTGACGTGCATAGCTTTCATAGTCTAACTACTTATTAGGGACTTTAGCACCATTGTTGCACCACTGAGTTTATCAAAAAGAACATGAGTTTTAAGTGGAGTAGTGATTAAGACAAGACTTTTAATTGCATTAAGGAAAAATTAAGTTATGTACACTTACTTGTTTTACTTGACTTTGCAAAAACCTTTAAGATTGACTATGATGCTTCAGGTATTGGTGTTAGAGTTGTTTTGATACTTGAAAGGTACCCAATTACCTACTATAGTGAAAAGCTAAGTGGAGCAAGCCTAAATTATCCAAATTATTGGTATGTATCAAGTAGATTCAATTGCAAGAAGAAATTCCCCAATGGTGGGACCACAATTTGTGGTTTCAAGTAGTAAAATATATGTCAATCCAAGTATCAATATCTTAAGGAGGAAATTGAAGTACCAAATTATGCAAATTTTCTATATTATCTAGATAAACTAAATGAAAAGGGATTGATCTAACTATGAAATTAAAAATCAATTTTTAAAATGTAATTTAAAAATCAATAAACAAGGGTTCTAGGTCTTAGATTTCATCAATTAAATATTAATAGCAAATTTAACATCTCATTTTTAGAATTAAACTTGTTAACAACAATGACTGAATTCCTTAAGGTATATGATGATCACTTTAAGACTTAACAACTATACTCATATTTATCCTATATCTACTTTTGTGATTACAGAAACTAACATAAGTTCCTTAAAATTTATGGAATTCTTGACAGTGATCCCAATGATGTGGATTTATTAGTAAACTACACAATCTAGGTTTAATGCTTTTAGAAACTAATATCAAACTTTCACTTTTACTTCATCATTTGATACCCTAAACATGCATATAATGCTCAATTACTCACACAAATGAAAATCAAAAGTATCAAATTGAATTAACTAAAATCATTCAAAACAATTGGAATGTCAAGTTATAACAAAATTTAATGACTACATCCTTACCCAAAAATAAAAGTTTTAACTACTTATATTTGTCAAAATGATAGAATGTTGAGTTGGGCTCTTCATGAAAGTTGTAATCCTATGTCTTAGCTTTCCAAAAAGCTAAAGGACCCCCAATCCAAAGTCTATAGCTCTAGTTATAACCCAAAATCCGAATTGTGTCCAAACTGCTAGAATAAGAATTCTAGCTGAAATATGAGAGGCTTCCTAGTCCAAATGCTTTATCTCCTTAATCCCGTTTAAAACCTAGTTTATCACTTAAACTGACAAAATAAAAATAAGAAAAAATAGGATAAATGCAATTAAAAGCCAAAATATTAAAACTAACATAAGAACTAGAAAAATACCTAAATTATGATACTTGATATGTGAAATAATTTCACACATCAAATACCCCCAAACATGCATAATTGCTTGTCCTCAAGTAGGTGAAATATCATATTCAAAGCAAAGAATAATGAGCAATTTAGAAACAACTATCACCCCCAAGGTACCTCCCACACAAAACATCACATTTTCAACTTAGAGCAACATAATAGCAAATAAATAAAAACTAAGCATACTCAAATTCTCAATCTCACATATCAATACACAATTCCAAGCTCAATCATGTTTGTTATGCTACCTACATAATCAAATCATGAAACTACTACTCTTGCAATCACCTCTTTTCACTACTACAATCATCTTCTCCTGTTCTTTTTTTTTTCTTTTATTTTCTTCAAGTTTGTACACTTGTCTTTGGATCCAAATACAAACATTTTGCAATGAATGCACATGGTTACTCCATGAATTACACACTCAAAATGATTTTTGCATACTGATAATTCAAGCCACCATTTGAAGTAAAAGAAAACATTTTATAATGATACTTCACAATTACTAAGCAACTCAAAATAAAGTTTATAGGAATTTCAACTTAGGCTTATCTCAAAGGAGAAATTCACAAGAGAAGTAATACACTTAAATCTTATGCATAGTCACATAACTCACACAATTTTCATAAGGAACATGCATTTCTATAATCTTGAAAATCCAAGCATGCTTAATCTCACTTTATAAGATATTGTCCAACCTAAACAAAAAATTGCAATGGTTTAACATGACAAGTGATTTGAATGTAAATGATGACACTAAATAACACGTTTATTCTTCTTTCAAAGTAAATTTTATGTTTAAAGTGTAGCCAAGGATGCAAAATTTTTGAACAATTTGCAAATATCATACCAAGGTGCTAAGTGCCTCACTATACACCTCAATAACTAAATAAGGCTTCAAATATTCCCCATTCACCTTGAAGGTGCTAAGTGCCTCACTATACACCTCAATAACAACATGTGGATCCCCCTTTGTCACCATTAATAGACTAGACCACTCAAACCAAAGCTTACTTGAGAATAGCTTAAGACATTAATTGAAGAGTAGCACTTGTTGTCCAATTTTGCCATTTGTTATCTTGTTCTCCAATTTGTTCAATTCTACACCATTTATCTTATTTTGTCCAAAATCAATCCTCTTGATTTAGTTTGTTTAGTTCTCTAAAGAGTTGAAAGGGGAAATGATGCGAAAAACCCCAAAAAGATGTGGCTTAGGGTCCCAATGCACACAAGGAATAAAAAAATATCCAAAAAAGCTAAATCAAAGTGTAATTACACGAACCCTAGATCCAACATTCAGAGGAACATGAACCTAGGGTATTTAAGAAGGATATGGATGCCACACTCTAGAAAAGAAAAGAATTGAGAGTGATAAGTTTAGTTGAATGCCACAAGAAAAGATATCTTTTGATAAATTTATCAATTCTTGAAAGAACCAAAGGAGAAAACCCTTACTTTTTATTTCTCTCAAAGTTGTTTATGGTCCAAAGCATACAAAGAGGTGCCTATTTATAGGCTAAGATAGCAATCCTAAAGAGGCATATATTTTTACTTAAGAAAAATTCTTATTTAGGAAGAATTCCTATCTAGGGACAAAATTTTACACAGATAATAAACTCTTAATTAGGAGTAAATGCTATTACTTAGTCTTGACCCATTGAGTACTCCAATCATATTAATAAGACTTGGACTCTCTTTCAATTTTAAATTCGTACCATTTGAAGCTTGGCTTGCCCGAATGTCCTTAATCACCCCATTTAGTGCTTCTTTCATCTTTTTGGCTCTAGTTCATGTTATTAGGCCTTTTAGAATGTCTAATGGACCTCTCTAAGGTTCTTATTAGGAAATTTGAGTGGTACAAGGTAAGAGTGCAAATTCATATTAAGAAAAAGCCATAAAAAGTGTAAACATGAGGGAGAGTGACATCTCTTCTTTTGAGTGAAACACATGAGGGAGCCTTCTGTGAGGTATCCTAATCATTTTGTGTAGAAGTAATACTATGACTTCCATAGAAAAAGGTGTAGCTTAGGAGGGAGTTTGTGATGTGTCCTTTATGATTAAAGCTATGCAACAACAATTTTAGCGCATGAATACCAAATTTGATGATATAAGGGAGAGGATGGAGGAGCAAGCTAATACAATAGCAAAGTTACAAAGGAGGCATGAGGAATATGAGGCTCCAAAAACAAGAAGGCAATTGAGACATGCTTATAAAGATGATGAATTTGACGATCAAACTACTGTGGTCAGAACTGCCAACAATAGAAGGGATCAAAGAGATTTTGGGTGGCAAGGAACCTAAGACCATGATTTAGGCAATATTAAAATGGAAATTCCTCCATTCCAAAATAAGAATGATCTTGATGTATACCTAGAATGGGAGAAGAAGCTTGAATTGGTTTTTGACTGCCACAACTATTCCAAGGAGAAAAAGGTAAAACTTTCTACTATTGAATTTATTAATTATGTTGTTATTTGGTGGGATTAACTTGTTTTGACTAAGAGAAGGAATTGTGAGTAGCCTATTGATACATATAAGGAGATGAAGGCTATCATGAGGAGGAACTTTGTCCCTAATAACTATATAGAGAGTTGTACCAAAGGTTGTAAGGGCTCCTTCAAGACACCAAAAGTGTGGAGGACTACCATAAGGAGATGAAGATTGTCATGATTGAAGCAAATGTATAAGAAGATAAAGAGGCAAACATGACTCAATTTCGCCATGGTTATGTATTTTGATAATATTTTGGTCTATAGTAAATGTCTAGAAGAGCATCTTGATCATTTACATTCTATTTAAGTGTTTTACGTTCTGACAAATTGTAGGCTAACTTGAAGAAATGTTCCTTTTCTACTAATTAAATCACATTTCTTGGCTATGTTATAAGTGCCAAAGGTATTGAGGTTGACAAGGAAAAGTTAGGGCAATCTGTGATTGGCCTACACCTAAGTCAATTAGTGATGTGCGTAGCTTTCGTGGTCTAGCTAGTTTCTATAAATGCTTTGTTAGGGACTTTAACACCATTGTTTTACCACTTATTGTGCTTATAAAAAAGAACATGAATTTTAAGTGGGGTAGTGACAAGACAAGGCTTTTAATTGCATCAAGGAAAAGTTAACTTCTGCACCTATACTTGCTTTACCTAACTTTGCAAAAACTATTGAGATTAAGTGTGATGCTTCAGGTATTGAGATTGGAGCTGTTTTGATGCAAGAAAGGTGCCCAATTGCCTACTTTAGTGAATAGCTAAGTGGAGCAAGCCTTAATTATCCTACCTATGATAAAGACATGTATGTATTGATATGGGCTTTGGAGACATGGCAACATTACTTTTGGCTTAAGGTGTTTGTCATCCATACTGACCATGAATCCTTAAAGCAATTGAAGGGACAAGGAAAGTTGAACAAAAGACATGCCAAGTGGATCAAATTCATTGAGACCTCTCCTTACATCATTAAGTATAAACAAGGTGATGATTCAAGGATGAATCCTTTTGAGGAGAGGGGGAATAATGAGAACCTTAAAGATGATGGGTGGAAGGTTTCAAATAATACAAGAAGTCCATTGTACATTCTAGAAGGCCCAATAATACAAGCTAGAGTCAAAAAGATGAACAAAGCATTAAATTGGTTGATTAAGGACATTCAGACCAACCTAGTTACAAAATGGTGCAAATTTTGGCTTGGAAGAGAGTCAAAGCCTTATTAGTATGATCAGAGTACTTAATGGTCTAGGACTAAGCAATAGCATCCACTCCTAAATACAAGTTCCTCCTAAATAAGTGATTATATAAAAGTGAATGTGTTTTGCGTAAGAATTTGTCCTAGATAGGAATTCCTGCTTAATAATGACTTGTCCTAAGTAGACATTTATGCCTCTTTTGGATTGCTATCTTAGGCACCTCCTTGTAAGCTTTAGAAGATTAGACAATTTTGAGTAAAATAAAAAGCAAGGATTTTCTCCTTTGGTTCTTTTGAGAACTAAAGAACTTATCAAGAAGTACTTATTTTTATGGCATTCAACTTGACTTATCACTCCTAATTCCTTTCTTTTTTTTGAGTGTGGTGTCCATATCCTTCTTAAATATCCTAGGTTTGTGTTCCTTTGAATGTTGGGTCTAGGGTTTGTGTTATTAAAATTTGATTTAGCTTTCTTAGATATTCTTTGATTCCTTATGTGCATTGGGTCCCTAAGCTATGTCTTTTTGGGGTTTTCTACATCACTAACCAAAGACCTAAAGACAAGTGAGAATTGTACTAAATAGTAGCCAAACACTTATGGAAAACCAATGAGATTATCCATACCTAACTTGAAGCAATGGTTACAAATGTTCATCTTATCATCAACTAGCTAATCATAAAGTAGCTTTACAAATTTAAGGCAAAATTAGTTAGTTTGAAAGGGCTATTTTTGGATAAAAACAAGAAGAGAAAAAGGAGAAATAAAAAAAAGGTAAAGGGAATGATAGTTATACTATATAGACATTCCTCTAGATACACTTATCTACATAGCTTTAAAAGCTTGACAAAACTGATCATAAACACTCCCCATATTATGCAAAACTCACTTTTAAGTCAATAAACAATCAACAAATATAGCAATTACAAAATTAATAATCCAAATAATAATTGAACAAGAACAACTAGGAAAAGAAGAGAGCACTTATCTAAAGAGGGGAAGGAGCTATCATTGCTACTGGTAAAATGGAGCTAAATTTGGTTAGTATCATTTTTTGAGCATTTAATTGATTTTTAAAACATTAAATTAGCTTACAATACTTGTATATGTGTAGAAGTAAATTATGTAAAAAAAAAAACCAAAAAAGTAAAGGGAAAATAAAGAAAGAGCAAAAGATTTTACCTTAATTATCCAATTTTGGACCAACTTGGTTGAATTGAGTTAACTTAATCAACCTCAAGTAAAAGGGTTAACTCAGGCCATATACACGTAACTTTACTCGAGCCTGGTTGAGTTCATGATAGAATCCATAGCTCACATCATTTACATGCATGTCTAGATCACACTAATATCACTAAGAGAATCAAGTTAAATGCACCTTAATATAATGATTAATTAAATGCTAATGTATTCATGAATTGGCTTGATAGCTTATAAGATTATTTTGATTCATATGGTATGAATGATCATGAGCTTGTTCACTTTGTTAAAATGAAATTAGCTTTGCTTGTTAGAGCATCTAGTTGAGCCCCTTGTCACCTAATGGGAAGTCATGAAAATGCAATTAAATGCTAAATACATTTCCACTTACCATGGGAGTCAGCACTTTAATTAACTCTTAAATCATAAACAACTAAATTCCAATGTCACAAATTACATGTCTATATTTAGGGAGTTTCTTCTTAGTTATGCATTATATAAAGAGACTTTTTTCATTGTTTGTCATTTTATTAATGGTTTTAGGTTGGATATCCAGAGAAAGATCTCTTTAATTATTTTGGAGTTCTTAGTGGAGGCCTACTATTAGCCCCTTAGAGTCCTTGATACAAAAATGCAAACATTGGCAATGCCTTATGCTAGTGCTTGGCATGGAGTCAGCGTGAGTTAGGCACGTCGAAGGAAATAAGGCAGCATTATAGGGCATTGGCGCAAAGGAGAAGGATGTTAGATCACTGGTTGGGTAGCAGGTGGTGATAGTAGCCTGCCAACTAAGGGAGTGATCACTCAAGTACTCTATAGTGTCCTCCTACCAGAAGGCCAGGTTCCCTAATGCTCTATAGGGGGGTGTGCATGTCTCCCTTGAGAGATTGGCCAAGGAAAGAGTGGCTAACAGGAGCCCCGCAGGTTGGTTACAGCAACACATGAGACTGGTGCATGGGCAGGGGTCCAGGCCAACAACACACGGGGCTGGCGCACAAGCAAGGGTCTGGGCCAGCAACACAGGAGACTGGTGCACGGGCAGGGGTCCAGGTCAGCACACAAGCTGGGCAGCAGAATGACGTGTGGCAGCACCGGCAAGGTTCTGCCCATGCACCATGAAAGGAGGAGTTCATGGGACGTGGGGAAGAACTATCAAAGCCTCTGCAACCTTATCTGCAGAAGGAATAAATGCATGGGTCTGATGTGCTGGTAGACTCTCCTTGAAGCAAGGAGAATGTGGGCAGACAGCAGATGAAGGTTGAACCAGTCCAACATGAGGTGGGAAGCTCTCCAAGATTGCAGACCCATGTTCTGCCTAGTTTGTGGGAAGTGCTTTTAGTTGTGGGGGATGCCCCACTAAACATGATTGGCTTGGCAATCAAGTCATGCAGCCTATATATATGTGTGTATAAGGTGTCAGCCAAGGGCACCAGAATACTAGCATATCAGACACAAGAGAGAGAAAGTGTAAAGAGAGAAACACTTGTAAGTCTTGACAGTCCTTTGTACTTTGTGTAAAGTAGTAAAGGTTGGGAGGTTTTCTTGTAAGTGTGATGTTGTCTCTCTGTGTGTGTGAGTTTGGTTGAGACTAAGTGGGTTACTTAGTGCCATCACAAGGCCAAAAATTTGTGTGGGACAGTTGGTCCTGTGACACCTACCATAATGCCTTAGAGGTTGAAAGGTACAATTGGACTTCATCATTCACTCATGTATCCCCCTCTGCTGTGGGTCTGACAAAACCTGCATTTTCTTATGGTTCTACTTCCCAATCTAAGCCTATCCATCAACCACTCTTGTTGAGGAAAAGAACTCTTTTACTACCAACTCTTGTTCTATAGGATATTCCTTTGAGTCTCATGCTAGTAACCCTTCTTTTAAGTGTCATCAATGTCATAGTGGCCTCCTATTGCCTTAATCATGCCCTTGTTTAGGGGAAAAAGTTTGATGATCTTTTAGAGGGTGAACATCTGGTAGTTGATTCTATAGAGTACTCTAGGAAAAAGAATGTGAATGGAAAGTATTTTAAGTAAGATGAGCAGCAGTGTGTTGTAGATAAGTGCATTTTGCCTACTATCGTGGAAAATAAAACATGGAAATGTCTTAGTATTTTTCATACCTACATCAAGTTGGGAGAAGTAAGTTGTAAGCTGGTCATTGATGGAGGAGGTACCATGAACATGGTTTTTTGGTTTGCCCTTTTTAGGTCAAACAACCACACCCACAACCTTTTTGAGTTACTTGAGTCAAGAAAACCACCTTACCAATCACTAAGCAATGCCTAGTTTTGTTTCAATTAGTTGACTATAAGGATAAGGTTTGTTGTGATGTTTTGCCCATCGATGTAGCTCCTGCCCTCCTTAGTTGTCCTTGGCTTTATGACCCTAATATGACCAACCATGGTAAGGAAAATACATATATGTCATCATTTTGAATCCTACAAAATCCTTTATTAAGGACGCCAAGCCAAAGCCCAAATCTTCCCACCTTGTTTTTGTCAAGAAAGGTTTTTACATCTTAGATCATTGCACTTTTGAGGGGGAGTGAGAGAGGAATGATTGTTTAGCAGCTATTATTGCCAAAAAGATAATTCCATAATTTAGTATACTTAGAGCCAACCTTCCCTCTTAGCTTGATAGGTTGTTCGCTGTTTTTGGGGCTGTTATGCCTAATGATCTTCCTATCGAGAGACATACAACATACCATTAACATAGTTCATAGTTTATAGTTAATACTTTTCCACACAATGGGATGAATCCTTAGGAATATCCTAAGCTAATTAGGCAAAGAATAACTTTTTAAGGTTTTTGTGCATCATAATCTTAATCCTTGTGCTATTCTCACTTTGTTAACCCTCATAAAAGATGACTTTTAAAGGTTGTATGCTGATAGTAAAATCATTAATAAGATTATTGTCAAGTACAAATTTCCCATTCCTAGACTAAAGGATATGCTGGACTTATAGCTAGTTCTAGTTAGTATTCCAACATAGACCATGGTAATGGGTACCACTAGATTCACATTAGGTATAAGAATAGGTAGAAAACCATGTTTAAAACTCAAATGAGTTGTTTGAGTGGCTACTCATGCCTTCTAGGTCTGATGAGAAGCTTAGAGATGATGCGTGGAAGGCTTTAAATAATGCAAGAGATCCATTGCACATTCCAAAGGTCTAATAATGCAAGCTAGAGCCAAAAAAATGAAAAAAGGACTAATTAGGTTGATTGAAGACATTCGAGCCAACTAAGCTACAAATGGTAGAAATTCAAGTTTGAAAGAGAGTTAGAGTTTTATTAATATGATTAGAGTACTTAATAGTTCAAGGTTAAGTGATAACATTCACTTCTAGTTGAGTTGTAACACTACATGAAATTAAAAGACATGGTGCACATGACAATGAAAGTTGAAAGACAATTTAAATGAAAGGGTTCTACACAGTTTAGGCAGAATTTAGGCTCTACTTCATCTTGGAAGCTGAATTAGAGTAAAAAGTAAAAGGTCAATTACAAGTCCAAAGCCAAGCTATCCAAATGCAATAATATGGGTTCGAATAAAGAGATAGGTAATTCTAATCCCTAACCAAGTAAAAAATAGAGATGTTAAATGTTTAGGTGTTTAGGAAGGGTCACATTACAACTCAATGTCCAAATAAGCATGCAATGGTCTTAAGAGGTAATGGTGATGTAGAGATTGCAAATGAGTCAGATGATGATTTTGTGTCATTATTAGAGGGTGAAAGTGATGGAGAGGAGTATCCAATTAATAAAGTAGCTCTCGTCATATGACAAGTATTGAGTATGCAAGTGAAGGAAGAGAACAAGGTGCAAGGAGATAACATCTTTCATACGAGGTGTCTCGTCTAAGATAAGGTATGTAGTATGATTATTGATGATAGGAGCATCTTAGGCCATATAAGTTTTAATGGTTGAATGAGAGTGGTGAAGTAAAGGTAATTAAGCAAGTGATCATGTTATACCTAGTTCATTTTTCAATACATTGCCGCACCTTTTCATGCAATTTCTTCACCATGTCAGCCTTGCGTTCACCATCAAAACTAGCATACTTATCAATAGGTATGGGCACTAAATCCAAAGGGAGTCAACAGATTAAAATCATATATAATTTCAAATGGAGAGTAACTAGTAGTAGAATGAACACTTCTATTATATGCAAACTCAACATACGGTAAAGAATCTTCCTATGTTTTCAAATTCATTCAAATAATAGCACGTAAAAGAGTAGAAAGAGTTTGACTAACCACCTCAGTTTGCCCATTAGTTTGTGGATGAAAAGTAGAAGAAAACAATAACTTAGTACTAACTTACCCTGTAAAGTCTTCCAGAAGTAGCTTGTGAACTTTGTATCCCGGTTTGAAACAATGCTCTATGACGTGCCATGCAAACATACTACTTCTCTAAAGAATAAGTCAACCACATTGTTAGGCATCATCAGTTTTATGGCATAGGATAAAGTGTGTCATCTTTAAAAATCTATCAACAACAACAAATATAGAATCCCTACCCCTTTTTGATTACAGCAATCCTAATACAAAATTCATAGATAAATCAACCTAAAGATAGCTAGGTATAAGTAAAAGGGTATACAAGTCATATGGTAAAACTTTAAATTTAGCCTATTTGCATGTTATGCATCTCTCACATACCCTCTTAACATCTCATTTCATATGTGCCAAAAGAAATGTTTAGTTAGGACATCTAAGGTCTTCTTAACTCTAAAATGACCCATTAGACCACCCACATGAGCTTCTCTCATAACCAACTCCCTCAAAGAGCTCATAAGTACACAAACAATTTTTCTTAAATAAGAAACCCTTATGCCTATAAAACTTCTCAAAGGCTGACTTCTCACATGCTCTATACACATTAGCAAAGTTAGGATCTTCCACATATGAATCTTTAATATATTCAAATCCTAATAATTTTTTAGTAAGTGTAGAGATAAGGGTATACCTATGAGATAATGTATTAGCTACCATGTTTTCCTGACCATGTTTATATTTGATTATGTAGGGAAAGGTCTTAATGAATTCAATCCACTTAGCATGTGTTTTGTTTGACTTTCCTTGTCCCTTCAAGTGCTTCAAGGATTCATGGTCAGTATGGATGACAAACTCCTTGAGCCAAAGGTAATGCTGCCATGTCTCCAAAGGTCATACCAATGCATATATATATTTATCATAAGTAGGATAATTGAGACTTGCTCTACTTAGCTTTTTGCTAAAGTAGACAATTGGGTGGCTTTCTTGCATCAAAACAGCTCTAATGTCAATCCTTAAAGCATCACACTCAATCTCAAAAGTTTTTGCAAAGTTAGGTAAGGCAAGTAAGGGCGTAAAACTTTATTTTTTCTTATTGCAATTAAAAACCTTGTTTTGTTCACTACCCCACTTAAAACTCATGTTCTTTTGGATAACCTCAATTAATGGTTCAGCAATAGTGCTAAAGTCCCTAACAAAGCATTTAGAGAAACTAGTCACACCATCAAAGCTACACACATCACTAATTTACTTAGGTGTAGGCCAATCATGAATTGTCCTAACTTTTTCCTCATCAACCTCAATACCTTTAGCTCTCACAATATAGCCAAGAAATGTAATTTGATTAGTACAAAAGGAACATTTCTTCAAGTTTGCATACAATTTCTCAAAACGTAAAATAATTAAAATAGAACATAAATAATCAAGATGTTCTTCTAAGCTTTTAATAGAAACCAAAATATCATCAAAATACACAACCACAAATTTACCAATTAATGGACACAAAACATGATTCATTAGTCACATAAAAGTGCTTGGTGCATTAGTGAGACCAAATGGCTTAACAAGCCATTCATATAAACCATACTTAGTTTTGAAAGCTGTTTTCCACTCATCTCCCTCTTTCATCCTAATTTGGTGATATCCACTCTTCAAATCAATTTTAGAAAAGACACATGAACCATGCAATTCATCCAACATGTCATTTAACCTAGGTATGGGGTGTTGATACTTTACATTGTTTTTGTTAATTGCTCAACATACAACACACATCCTCTAAGTTCCATCTTTCTTGGGTACAAGAGGATAAGAACCACACAAGGACTCATGCTTTCCCTCACATATCCCTTCGAAAGAAGTTCCTCAACCAGCCTTTAAAGCTCCTTTGTCTCCCTGGGATTACTCCTATTTGCTGGCCGATTTGGGATGGATGCACCAAGGATAAAATCAATTTGATGCTCAATTCCTCTCTTAGATGGCAATCCACTTGGCACATCATCAAGGAGTACATCTTCAAATTCTTACAAAAGAAAAATAACAACACTAGGCAAGGACGGGTCAAAGTTGTTAATGTTAAAATAAGCCTCTTTGTACAAAAGTATGATCATAGGTTGTTTGGTATAAGATGCTCTTTTGACATCACTTTCTTTTGTATTGAAACTTTTTGTTTTCTTCTCTCTTTGTAAAAAAGCATGATTATAGGTTGTTTGGGTTTTCCATTCATTACAAAGGAATATCAATTCTTGAAGCCATAATGCATAACTTGCCTATGAAACTGTCATGACCTTCTTAATAGAACATGGCCCATATGCATAGATACAACACATAAAACTTCATCATGGTACCTTCTGATAGAAAATGACACGAGTACTTGCTTATTTACCTTAACTTCACCACTCTCATTCAACTGTTGAAGTTTTTATGGCCTAGGACGCTTCATAGTAGGTAAATTCAGCTTTTCGACCATAGTTGTGCAAGCAATATTAGTGCAACTCCCACTATCAACAATCATACTACATACCTCATCTGATGAGACACTCGTCTAAAAGATGTTATCTCGTTGCACCACATTTTCTTCCTCTACTTGCACATTCAATTCTTGCCTTGTGATGAGAGCTACTCCACTAGTTGGATACTTCTCTCCATCACTTTCACCCTCTGATAATGCCATAGAATCATCATCTGATTCACTTGCAGTTTCAACATTATCGTTACCTCTCAAAATCATTGCACACTTATTTGGACATTGAGATGCAATATGACCACTGCTTAAACACGTAAAACCTTTAACATCTCTATTTCTACTTGGTTAGGGTTAGAATTATTTGCCTTTTTATTAGAACCCACATTATTGCTCTTGGCTAGTTCTGCTTTAGACTTGTAATCAGCCTTCTCATCCCTTTTACTCCAATTTTACTCTAACTGTGTGGAACCCTTTTGTTTAAATTGTGTTTCAACGTTCATTGTCATGTGCATCATGTCTTCTAATTCCACATAGTGTTGCAATTCAACCACGTTGGCTATGTCTTTATTTAGCCCTTATAGAAATCAAGCCATGGTTACCTCTCTATCTTTTTCTACATTCGCCTTAAGCATGGCAATATCCTTCTCCTCGTGATAATCCTCCACACTTTTGGTGCCTTGAGTGAGCCCTTGTAGCCTTTGGTACGACTACTTGTAATAGTGATTAGGGACAAACCTCCTTTTTATGATAGCTTTCATCTCCTCCCATGTATCAATAGGCTACTCATGATTCCTTCTCCTAGTCAAAATAAGTTGATCCCACCAAATAATAGCAAAATCAGTAAATTCAATGGCAGCAAGCTTTACCTTTTTCTTCTTAAAATAGTTATGTTAATTAAAAACCAATTCAACCTTCTTCTCCTATTCTAGGTATGCATTAGGATTATTCTTACCTTGGAATGATGGAATTGTCATTTTAATATTACCTTGGAACGGTGGAATTGATCATCTTTTACTTAATCTTTATAGTCATAGGCATGTCTCAATTGCCTTCTTGCTTTAAGAGCCTTATATTCCCCATGCCTCCTTTGCAACTCTACTATTGTATTAGCTTGCTCCTCCATACTTTTCCTTATATCATCAATTATGGTATTCATGCGCTCAAATTGTTATTGCATGGCTTTGATCATGAAAGACACTTTCTATGGCTTTTTCTTAATATGAATTTGTGGCCAATATGACCAAACCATTTAACTTTTATCAATAACTTGAAGTTGATGCCTTTTTTTCTTTTGTTCCCCTTTTTTTCTTTTTGTTCCTCTTTTTCTTTGTTTTTTTTTTTTTGGCTCAACATAAAACAACAGTAGAATGTTTGAAGACAGTAATTGGTATTGAAATTAGCACATTTTTTGATAGTTATGATCTCAAACAAATGAGCAAAGTGAGAAGGGTTGCAAATGGACAAATTAGTAACTTTGAATGGTATAGGTAAACTAAGCATAAATAAATAAATCACAAGGTAGCAAATTGAATAATTAGTTAATGCAACCTGATTTAGAGCTACGCTCTAATGGCAACTAATGTGGAAAACCCCAAAATATGTGGCTTAAGGACCTAACACATATAAGGAATCAAAGAATATTTAGGAAAACTAAATCAAACTTTAATAACACAAACCATAGACCCAACATTCAAAGGAACGTGGACCTAAGGTATTTAAGAAGGATATGGATGTTACACTTTAAAAAGGAAAATAATTGGGAGTGATAGGTCGAGTTAAATATCACAAGAAGAGGTACCTCTTGATAAGTTCTTCAATTCTCAAAAGAACCGAAGGAGAAAACTCTTGCTTTCTATTTCTCTCAATGTTGTGTGATGTTCCAGAGCTTACAAAGTGGTGTTCATTTATAGGTTAAGAGAGCAATCTTAAAAAGACATAAATTCCTGTTTAGCACAAATCTTCATTGAGGAGGAATTCTTATCTAGGACAAATTCTTATACAGAAAACTTACTTTTATGCAATCACTTATTTAGGATAAACTATTATTTAGGAGTGAATGTTATTACTTAGTCCTAGCCCATTAAATACTCCAATCATATTAATAAGGGCTTAACTCTCTTCCAAGTTTGAATTTGTACCATTTAAAGCTAGGTTGGCCTGAATGTCCTCGATTAGCCCATTTAGTAATTATTTCATCTTTTTGGATCTAACTCATATTATTGGGCCTTCTAGAATGTCTAGTAGACCTCTTTCATTGTTTGAAACCTTCCACCCATCATCTCTAACGTTCTTATCAGGTAGAAATCTAGTTACTAATGAGCATGGATGGATAGTGAGTGAATTTTTAACTTTTAATGGTGAGAGGAACTGACATTTCTTGGATTTGAAAATTCTAGCACATGTTATAGGATAACTCATTTGGGCTTTTGAATCAAGACATTTCTATGTCATGGTGGCTTATGTAACTCTAATTGAGGTTGACATAGTTGAAGATTGAAAATGGATCTAGCAACTTTTGTAGGAGAAGAAGAATTATATTAGGGGCACAACAAAATCAGTCAATTGTACATTTTGCTTCACAAATTTTAAATTGTTTTTGCTCCAATCAAGTTAAGAAAGAATATTTCATTTGATTGATATAGGTGTAAATTCCATTCATCACTCTAAGTAAATAGTTTAGTGACTATCAAGTTATGCTGAGCAATTATGATATTTTAAATTGTTAAAATTTATATATTGTAATATTATTATCATACCAAGGATGTGCCTTTCAAATATTTGTCCAAAGCAACATCCACTTAGACACAAGAAAGTCTATATGCATTATACACAAATGGTAACATAATGCTCATGTGCCAAAATTGGACAAAAATATTACTTTTCACTCTTTTTCCTTTTTGAAATAATGCATTCTTATGGAAAAACTTTTAGAATTGGTTTTTAAGTTTAATGGGCATACACATATAATACTTATAACAATATTATTTCTAGTGTTAAACTTTTCAATATTTTCATTATAGTCCTATTATTTCAATTTACCTTAACTTATTGTTAAATTTAATTAAATTGCATCGGTTTTAGCTAAATTATATTATTGTATTTATTTTATTAATGAAAAACAAAAGGTATGGTAGGAATTACATAACAAAAGGTTTAGGATTCTTTTTTGTTTTTACTTTCAAGCAAAAAATTAGATACTACATAAAAAAATATTGGATTACAATACTAATTTATTCCAATCTTCCATATGTTTACAAATTTTTCACACATTTTAAAAACTAGCAAAATAATAGTTGTGGAAATTTTTAAGTAAAAATTGGGTACAAGTTCAAGTCACTCAAATGAAATTTGTTAGATCTCGTGATGTATCATATTTACATTGAAATATAATTAATCTACACTTAAAAGAAAGTGAATGACTAGGATCTAGGAGGTACGGATACAGAGAAGGGACAACACAAACACCAATACACCCCAATCTTGGAAAAATTAGAAAAGGAATAGGACATGCCATAGATACACACATGCACACAAACACATGCATTTATGTCTACTTGAGCATTAAATATATTATATAATTCTTGTTATTTAATAATTTTGATAAAAATTATTAATATAAGTCCAAGCAAATTTTATTCTTCAAAATATATATTATTTTCTAATATGTATTATTGCGTTATTTACAAAAGGTACGTCCACGACTTGTTGGATTTTTTTTTTATATTTTTTTCATGGACACTGTGTCCATATCATATCTGACATGTGCATGTATCGAACATGTGTTCAACATGGCATCAGGCTCTTCCATACCTTGCATACCCTAGACTAGGATTGACGACATGCGGCTAGATCCATTAAGCACAATGATCCAAAAGACTCCTCATAGTCGATCACATGCAGGTGTTCTCCTTTTTCCCTTCTCTCTCCTCTCTCTCTCTCTCTCTCTTAAAATAGTTTAGACAGTTTGAGAGTTATCTCCACTATTTTTTGTATACATATGTCTAAAAATTGGAAATTTAAACATTAGTAATTTGCAATGAACCACTGCGATTACATCAAGAGAATAGAAAGGGATACTTGTTCTATTGGTTGTAATCTTGTCTTTTATGTTAGATTCTGATTATGTTTAGCAAACTTCCTAATTTATTTCTAGGAATAAAAAATTTTAAACATTTATTTTATTATGTGTTTATTTCATAAACATCCATTTGATTCATAATAATAGGGGTAGTAAATAGTTCTTTAAATGGTTGCTTTGTCTAATATTTGTTCCTATGACAATTATTAACACAACTGTGCAATTGTCTTTCGAAAATAATAGACAACACAACCTAATTTTATACTAATAAGGAATTATTTTCATAAACACAACTAACAGTATGTGTATGTAATTAAATTAGCCCTAATAATCCTTTAGGGGACACCTTGGTAGTTTAGCTCTTAGACTTGTATTTTACAAGTTTTAGAATATAATTATGAGAAGAAGTATGAGGTTTATAGGAATTAGAAGAGTTTTATATAGTTCAAGGTCCAACAGACCTCAAAATTAAAAAATAAAAAAAATTAGCATCCACATATTCAAGAAGAACGTAACTCTTGCAGCAAATGCTTTTAAGTCCGAATTAGCCTTCCTAATATGTTTCTTTAACTTGTGCATGTACTATCCTCACAAGGTTTGGTCAAATGGGCATCAACTATTTGAGTCATTTCCAGTTTACACAAAGCAAAACTAAAATGTATAATAAAAGGAGCCTATGAATTGTAAAGACATCAAGGAGTGTCACTCCAATATTCCTTGCATAGACTTTCTTTTGTTTATGACATTTTGTAAATCCCATGACTAGACTCCAATTTGTCTTTTATACATATACACACATACATAGGCATAGGTATATACAAGATAGAGACTTAAACATTTTAAATCGTCAACTGCCATAAAAATTATGAATATGATCATAATTGTTGCTCTTATTAATTATGACATCCCAATTGACCTTAATTGTAGTGTTTTTTAGAATTTCCCAATTAATAATGTTAGAATATTTCTGAATAATATTTTTATTACCAACTCAATTACAATGTGACCTAATTAGTAAAAAATAATTCTATATGTTATTACTCTATCTAATAACTTCAAATGTAATTCAAGCATGGATGCATACACCTAATTTGACCTTTACAATTGTGCATGTATATAATTGGTCCTCTCTCTCGCTCACACACACAAAAACTACATCTAAAGGCGTGTAATTAGAGTAAAGGTTAGGAGAGAGAAATTGGTTATTAGGTTAAGGCAAACTCTCCAAATATATCAATAGTTTCAACTTTTGCAAAGTCAAATTTGTTATTTATGACATTATTTATATGACTACATGTACTTTTAACATCCAAAAAACTAACATTTATGATAATAGATTTATTAACAAATCTAGCAAATGATATCAAAGATCAGAACATATACCTAATTTATGTTTTTTTTTTATCTAAAATGATAAGGCTTTATGATTAATTTTCCAAAATTGAGAATTAATTGTTTGGCTTGACAAAGGAATTGAAATTCCTTTTTAATGTAGCCAGGGAAAAAAAGGGTCAAAAATGACCAATGACAGTCAAGGAATTAATGGACATTAAGGTCCATACGAGTTGTTTCAATAAGAAGGACTATTGGTTTAAAGAATTGCATTGTCATAAGTCTTACTCACCTATTCAGCTGAGGAGATTTTCTTTATACATGGTATATAATAATACAAGAATATATGGTATTTACACTTTATGTGAAGGACACTAGAAAAAAAATGTGTTTATTGGACAACCATTAAGCTTAATTGAATTATTAATATAAAGCCATGCAATAATTTTAATTTACAATTTGACTAGATTTATTACCTTATGTAACAAGTTGTTAAAGAAGGTGTGCAAAGGAGTTATTTCAATTTCTTATAAGGACATTAACATTTATGTGATAGAAGTGTGCATAAGTTGTGTCCACTAGTGTTATTTATAGACCTATACCTAATGAATTGTAAAGCTGAATTTTATGATCTTTATTGATGTAGAAAACCCCAAAAAGACATAGCTCAAGGACATAACACACATAAGGAATCGAAGAATATCTAGGAAAGCTTAATCAGATTGTAATAAAACAAACCCTAGGCTCAACATTTAAAGGAACACAAACCTAGGTTATTTAAAAAGGATATGGACACCACACTCTAGAAAAAAAAAGAATTGGGAGTGATAAGTCAAGTTGAACGCCACAAGAAGAGGTACCTCTTGATAAGTTCATTAGTTCTCAAAAGAACTAAAGGAGAAAAGCCTTGTTTTCTATTTATCTTAAAGTTGTCTGATAATCTAGAGCATACAAGGAGGTGCCTATTTATAAGCTAAGATAGCAATCCTAAAAAAGCACAAATTCCTACTTAGGAAAAATTCTTATTTAGGAAGAATTCCTATCTAGGGACAAATTCTTACATAGATAATGAACTCCTAATTAAAAGTGAATGTTATTACTTAGTCCTAACCCATTAAGTACTTCAATCATATTAATAAGGCATGGACTCTCTTTCAACCTTGAATTTGCACCATTTCAAGCTTAGTTGGCTTGAATGTCCTTAATTAAGCCCATTTAGTTATTCTTTCATCTTTGTGGCTTTAGCTCGTGTTATTGGGCCTTCTAGAATGTGCAATGGACCTCTTGTATTGTTTGAAACATTCCACCCATCATCTCTAAAGTTCTCATCATTTATTGATAATGGATAATGAATTGTTTTAATATGCATGTATTATTATTATAGTTTATTAGCCATTAAAATGATCAAATTGATATATTTAACATTATGCATTATAGTTTGATTGTCTTTAAAGTGACCAAATTAAAATGTTTGAACTAACATATGTGCATTATTATTATACTTTGGTAGTCACCAAAGTGGTCAAACTAGTATATTTAACAACACATATAAATAAGTCTTTTATTTATGATTTTAATAAATTACTTACGAATGAAAAATGATTGGATAAATTGATATTATTAATTATTAGAATTCTAGGATTTACCCAAAGGTAAATTACTATTATATTATTAATAACATAATTGAGATATATTAATATTTCAATTAAATATATTTGTTTATTGAAAGATATCAAATATATTTGATTGAAAATATTTAATTACCTATTAAAGTTAATAATACTATTTATGATAGTATATTGTAAGATTTCTCAAAGGAGAACTACAATATACTCTGGTTATTTTATCTAACTTATGATTAATTATGAGCATTTATAGTTATACAATTATTATAATTCACTAGCGTGTTTCAATTGTTGTTTCATTCAATGAATGAAGTTCTCAAAATAGCATAAATAAGTCAATGTTTACTTAAATATTATAAATATTGACTTGTACTATTAATGAATAGATCTGTTATTATTATTGATTCAAGTAGTGAGTAAAAAAAGCTACATGAAAAAGTTTAGAAATAAAATAACATATTGAGTTTTATATTTTTGAAAGTGATTGTTTGTGAAATAGTTTTCTTATTGTTACCAATAACAATAAGAAAACTATTTCACAAACAAAAGGTGTAAAAGACTATTTGTAATTTGTAGAAATATGGTTCTATTTTAGGGATAAGTTACGATTGTGAAGTTTATTAGGTTGCAAATTATAAAAGAGCATATTATTAAGATGACCAATTTTGTAGTAATATTTAAGATCTTAAAATCAATGGTAGATGACTGTTTTATAAGTGCAGTTCATTTTGAACTTATTATTTCCTAAGTATACGTCATTTTATATTCATTAGAACACTATAAAGGAAAAGTGAAAAGTTAATGAATTGGCTAGTATGCTTGTTTAAGTGAAAATGAGACAAAAAAAATTGAGTTACTTTAATAATCTTATAAACAAGAAAGCTAGCAGAAAAATGAAGGTGAAAGTCAACAAATTAAGAAAGGAAAGAGTTTGCGTGTGTTTCATAGGCTGAAAAGAAGGAACAAAAGGGTGACGACATTCATTTATGTAAAAAAGGTTGGACATTATCAAAAAGATTATACGAAATGTAAGGTTTGATTAAAAAATGAAAGGAAAATTAAATATCTTAATATATTTTGAGTCAAATTTAATTAAAGTTCCTTATAATACTTGGTGGCTTGATTTTAGTACTACTAGTCATGTATCTATAATGATACAAGAATTCATCATAATTTGATTGTTTTAATTGATATAAGAATACAAATATTTTTTAATATATTCTTATTAATATTTTATATCAACTAACACATGATAAATTTTAAAAGAATTTGTATTTACTTGTGACATAAACATGATATGGCAAACTTTTTAAACATATTGATAGTTTCGACTTTCACAAATTTAGATACATCATTTACAATATTATTTACAAAAATCTATTCAATTTTAAAATTTAAAAAATTAACATTTATTATGATAGATTTATTAAAAAATTTAACAATGTTGTCCTTTAGTTGACCCTATTCTTCTTCTTCTCTCTTTAGTGGAAGTGGACTTTGTTTTTTAATTTTTTTGGTTTTGTAAGTGAAATGTGCTAGTTATTGTATGAGAAATTCTAATAAACTTTTTTCTTTCTAATATTTTCCATTTGGTTAAATGGCAAACAAATAAGGTTGTGTTCCCAAAAGAAATGATAAATATAATTAAATTATACGAGCATAATTAGAATACAAAAAATTAGACATATCTTTCTTCTACTTCGAATTTCAATTTAATGTTGAGTCTGTTAGTAACCGTAAAAAATGTAAATGAAATTACTGGAGTTGACTACATTGTCAAAAGATTAAGATAATAGAAAGTTTTATTTCTCCTTCAATTGAAATTAATTATTTGATCATGAATCAAACATCTTATTTAACAATCTCTATTTTTTTTATCCTTTCAAGTGACAATATAATAACCTCTTTTAGGCCATTAAGAATTACAATCACATATGCATTTTCCATTTAAACATCATGGGTTGCATATTGGGATACATTCAGCATAACAATTAGTAACTTGTCTGCATGGTGGACCAAAGTGTGGAGCCTTTGAAGACAGTGATTTAGTTTAAGCCTCAATAGTTGCTTTAACCCTTATAATCTTTGTGCATAACACATCTGCCAACATTATTATTTTCCACTCTATTAATTTTTGAAATTCACATAATTAACATATCACAAACTAAAAAATATGAGAAAGTAAGAGGAACTCACAAAGATCAAAGACTGAGATATTCTTTTTGGTTAACACTTATCATTGTATTTCTAAGCTTCTTATTGTTGTATTTCATATTTTTTAGGCACATAAAAGGAAATATGTCATTAAGAAAAAGGCAAAGTTACTTATTTGCCACACTTGCAATGAAACTGGCAAGAGTGTATAATTTAATAAGAACCCCACTACAAAAGGATGGGGAGAAGGGATAAGATGTAGGTATGATGTGGGTCCCATGCATAATTTTTATTTATATATTTATTCGTGAAAAATATATGATGTGCAAACAAACAAGGTAAATGTACAAATAAAAGTTTTTGATAGTTATATGCACATCTTATCACTCCTAATTCCCTTCTTTTATGGAGTGTGACATTCATATCCTTCTTAAATACCTTAATTTTATGTTCCTTTGAATGTTGGGTCTAGGGTTTGTGTTATTAAAATTTGATTTAGATTTTTTGGATATTCTTTGACTCCTTGCATTAGGTCCCTAAGTCACATCTTTTTAGGGTTTTTTGCATCTGTTGGAATTTGAGCTTGACTCTAAATTAGCTTGGATCAATTAATTCTTTAACTTGCTTCCTTATGATTTATTTTCTTTCTATTTAGTTTGCCTATTAAGTACATTATCACTCAAATTTGCTAATCTGTCCATTTCCAACCCTTCTCACTTTGCTTGTTTGTTTGAGATCATAACTATAAAAAATGTGCTAATTTCAATTCCAATTGCTATCTTTAAGTATTTTACTATTGTTTTGTGTTAAGTAAAAGAAAAAAAAAGGATCGAGAGAAAAAGGGAGGAATAAAAAAAAACATCAAATTCAAGTTATCGATGAAAGTTAAATAAGTTAGTCATATTGGCCATAATAATAATATAGTTTTCTTGCTCAACTCCAATTTTGCTATCTATTTTCTTGTTATGTTATCCAAATTTGTCCTTCTAAGTTTAACCCCCCATCCTGATTTTTGTGAGTTTAGTTCATTAAATTCGTTTACCTTGATATCCTTTTTCTTTTTCTTTTTTACTCCTTGTTTTCCAATTACTTCAATTTTACACCATTTATGTTATTTTATTCAAAATCAATCCTCTTGATTTAGCTTGTTTAGTTCCTTAAAGAGCTGAGAGGGGAAATTTACGTGGTAAAAGGCAAGAGTGAAAGTTTATATTAAGAAAAAGTCATAAAAAATGTAAACATGAGGGAGTATGACACCTTTTTCTTTTGAGTGAAACACATGAGGGAGTATGACATTCGTCTCTCTCCCAATTCCTTCTTTCCTATAATGTGGCATTCATATCCTTCTTAAATACCCTAAGTCTGTCTTCCTTTGAAAGTTAGGTCAATGGTATGTGTTATTATAGTCTAATTTAGCTTTCCTATATATTCTTTGATTCCATGTGTGCGTTGGGTCTCTAAGCCATGTCATTTGGGGTTTGCATCAATACACATGACAATGAAAGTTGAAAGACATCTTAAATTTACTAATTATGCTAATATATGGTGGGATCAACTTGATTTGACAAGGAGAAGGAATTGTAAGCAGCCTATTGATATATTGATACATAGGAGGAGATGAATGGTATCATGAGGAGGAGGTTTGTCGCTAATCACTATTATAGGGAGTTATACCAATGGTTGAATAGGCTCACTCAGGGCACTAAAAGTGTGAAAAACTACCACAAGGAGATGGAGATTGCCATGATTAAAGCAAATGTAGAAGAAGACAGAGAGGCAACCATGGCTTAATTTTTGCAAGGGCTAATATAGTGACATAGCCAACGTGGTTGAATTGCAACACTATGTGGAATTAGAAAACATGGTGCACATGGCAATGAAAGTTAAAAGATAACTTAAACAAAAGGGTTCCATGCGATTTGGTAGAATTTAGGTTCTACCTCATCTTGGAAGCCAAATTGGAGTAAAAGGGATGAAAAGGTTGATTACAAGTTCAAATCAGAGTTATCCAAGAGCAATACTATGGGTTTTAGTAAGGAGGTAGGTAATTTTGACCCCTTAACCAAGTAGAAATAGAGATGTTAAATTTATTAAGCGTTTAGGCAAGGGTCACATTGCATCTCATTGTCCAAATAAGCAAACAATGATCTTGAGAGGTAATGGTGATGTTGAAAATGCAAGTGAATCAAATGATGATGTTGTGCCATCATCAAAGGGTGAAAGGGATGAAGATGAGTATTCGATTAATGAAGTAGCCCTCTTCATAACATGAGCATTGAATGTGCAAATGAAGGAAGAAAATGAGATGCAATGAGATGACATCTTTTAGATAAGGTGTCTTATCAAAGATGAGGTATGTAGTATGATTATTGATGGTGGGAGTTGCACTAATGTTGCTAGCACAACTATGGTTGAAAAGCTGAATTTACCTATTATGAAGCATCCTAGGCCATATAAACTTCAATGGTTAAATGAAAGTAGTGAAGTTAAGGTAAATAAGGAAGTGCTCATGTCATTTTCTATCAATAGGTACCAAGATGAAGTTTTATGTGATGTTGTACCTATGCATGCAAGCCTTATTCTATTAGGAAGGTCATGGTAGTTTGATAGGTGAGTTATGCATGATGGCTTTAAGAATCAATATTCCTTTGTGATGAATGAAAAGCCCATCACTCTTGTACTATTATCACCTCAAAAAGCTTATGAGGATCAGTTAAGGATTAAAAATGAGAGTGTATAGAAAAGAGAGATTAAAAAAAAGAGAAAATAGGGGTTGATATTCCTTTGTATGCACTACCTCGATCAATTAAATAGGATTGATCAAAGAGGGGTTGCTATCATCCAAACTAGTGTCACTACTACCCTCTTTAGCCACTAAGACACTCAATTTCTCCTTTTTTGGACACTCTTTTGCCTTATATGGACTACTGCAAATAAAACAACTAGAATTTGATTTGCTCTTACCTTTGATTTAAGTAAGAGTTGTGCCTTTCCCCTTACTATCCTCCCTTTGCTTTAATTCTTAAGAGTCCTCTTTCTTCTTCTTGCCTTTGTATTTGGGCTATTTTCCATTAGAAGAATCAAAGGTGTTGATTTGAAAATCAACCAAGCCATTAATAGCAACAATTTCAAAGGGCAAGTCCATCACACCTTGAAATTGAAGAGCTTATCCCCATCAAACATATTATGAATGTTAAGCATCAAAGAGCTAAACTCCTTGACATAGTTATGGATTGTAGCATTATACTTCAATCTCTTTATTGACTCCCTTGCAATCCATGATGTGTTGCAAGGTAGGAACTTCTCCTTCAATTCCCTTTTCAGCACATCCCATGTCTCAATCTAAGGTTTGACTATGCTTACATTGTCATCAGGTCTAGTCTACCACCCCAACTTCACATCATTGGTAAGATACATGCCAGTAAGGGTCACCTTTTTCATAGATAGTACATAAGCAGCTTTGAAGTATTGCTCCATGTCCTAGAAGAAGTTCTTAATGGCTTTAGCATCATGTTCGTGCTCGAAAGTCTTCGATTTAGGCACCTTTATCTACAATAAGACACCTCGTCTAAAAGATATTATCTCGTTACACTTCATTTTCTTCCTTTACTTACATATTCAATGCTCTCACCTTGTGACAAGAGCTACTCCATTAACCAGATACCCCTCTCTATCACTTTCACCCTCTAATGATGGCATAAAATCATGAGCTAATTCACTTGTAGTTTCAACATCACCATTACCTCTTAAGATCATTGCATGCTTATTTGGACATTGAGATGCAATGTGACCCCTGCCCAAACACTTAAAACATTTAACATCTCTATTTTTACTTGGTTGAGGGTCATAATTACTTGCCTCCTTACTAGAACCCACATTCTTGTGCTTACAGAGCTTGGCTTTGGACTTGTAATTGGCCTTCTCATCCCTTTTACTCCAATTTAGTTTCTAAGATGAGGTAGAACCCGAGTTCTACCCAAACCTTATGGAACCCTTTCATTTAAGTTGCCTTTCAACTTTCATTGCCATGTGCACCATGTCTTCTAATTCCATATAATGTTGCAATTCAACCATGTTGGCCATGTCTCTATTTAGCCCTTGCAAAAATCGAGCCATGGTTGCCTCTCTATCTTTTTCTACATTTGCCTTAATCATGACAATCTTCATCTCCTTATGATACTCCTCCATACTTTTGGTGCCTTGAGTGAGCCTTTGTAACCTTTGGTATAACTCCCTATAATAGTGATTAGGGAAAAACCTCTTCCTCATAATAGCCTTCATCTCCTCCCATGTATCAATAGGCCACTCACGATTCCTTCTCCTAGTCAAAACAAGTTAATCCCACCAAATAATAGCACAATCAATAAATTCAACAACAACAGGCTTTACCTATTTCTCTTCGAAATAGTTATGGTAGTAAAAAACCAATTCAACCTTTTTATCCCATTTAAGGTACACACCAAGATCATTCTTACCTTGGAATGGAGGAATTGTCATTTTTAATACTGCCCAAATCATGGTCATAGGTGCCTTGCCTCCCAAATTCTCTCTAATCCCTTCTATTGTCAATAGTTCTAACCACAATAGTTTGATCATCAAATTCATCATCTTCATGGTCATAGGCATGTCTCAATTGCCTTCTTGCTTTAGGAGCCTCATATTCCCTATGCCTCCTTTGCAACTCTACTATTGTATTAGCTTGCTCTTCTATCCTCTCCCTTATATCATTAAATCTGGTATTCAAGGGCTCAAATTGTTATAGCATAACTTTGATCATGAAGGACACATTGCCATCTCCCTCATGAGCTGCACCTTTGTCTTTAGATGTCATAGTATTACTTCTACACAAAATAGTTAGGATACCTCACAGAACACTCTCACACATGTCTCACTCAAATAAGGTGTCACACTCCCTCATGTTTACACTCTTTATGGCTTTTTCTTTATATGAACTTTAACTCTTGCCTTTTACCACTCGGATTCGCCTTTTAGCTCTATCAAGAACTAAGCAAACTAAATCAAGAGGATTGATTTTGAACAGAATAAGATAAATGGCGTAGAATTGAACAAATTCAAGAACAAAGAGTCAAAAACAAAAAAAAGAAAAACAAAAAAAGGATAGCAACGCAAATGAATTTAATGAATTAAACTCACAAAAATCAGAATAAAGGATTAAACCTATAGGACAAACTTGGATGACACAATAAGAAAATAGATGATAGAATTAGAGTTAAGTAAGGAAACTATATTATTGTTGTAGCCAATATGACCAAACTGTTAACTTTTCTCTATAACTTGAATTTGATGTCTTCTTTCTTTTGTTTCTTTTCTTTTCTTTTTCTCTTTTTCTTTTTCATTGCTTTTCTTTTTATTTCTCTTCTTTCTCTCAACACAAAACAACAATAGAATACTTAGACACAACAATTAGGATTGAAATTAGCACATTTTTTATAGTTATGATCTTAAATAAACAAGCAAAAGATAAGCATTGCAAACAAACAGATTAATGCATTTGAATGGTAATGCACTTAAAAGATAAACTAAATAGAAATAAATAAATCACAAGGTAGAAATTTGAATAATGAGTTGATTCAACCTGATTTAGAGTTAGGCTTTGATACCAACTGATGCAAAAAAAACCCTAAAAAGGCATGGCTTAATGACCCAATGCACACAAGGAATCAAAGAACAACCAAGAAAACTAAATCAGACCTTAATAACACATGCCCTAGACCCAACATTCAAAGGAAGACAAACCTAGGGTATTTAAGAAGGATATGAACACCAAACTCTAGAAAAGAAAGGAATTGGGAGTGATAAGTCAATTTGAACACAACAAGAAGAAGTACCTCTTGATAAGTTCTTTAGTTCTCCAAAGAGCCGAGGGAGAAAAACCCTTGCTTTCTATTTCACTCAAAATTGTATAATTTTCTAGAGTTTGCAAGGGGTGCCTATTTATAAGCTAAGAAAACAATTCTAAAGAGGCACAAATTTCTACTTAGGAAAAATCCTTATTTAGGAGGAATTCCTATTCAGGGACAAATTCTTACACATACAATAAACTCTTATTTAGGAATGGATGTTATTACTTAGCCTTGACCCATTAGGTACTCCAATCATATTAATAAAGCTTGGACTTTTGAATTCGCACTATTTGAAGCTTGGTTGGCTTAAATGTCCTTAATCAGCCCATTTAGTGCTTTTTTCATCTTTTTGGCTCTAGCTCATATTATTTGGTCTTTTAGAATGTGCAATAAACCTCTTCTGTCCTTTGAAGCCTTCCACCCATCACCTCAAAGGTTCTCATCAAGTTCTTGCCCTACTTATACCTATGAAAGATGGAACTTGGAGGATGTGTATTGATTGTTGAGTGATCAACAAAATCACACTAAAGTATCATTAGCCCATACCTAAGTTAGATGAGATGTTGGATGAATTGCATGGTTCATATGTCTTTTCTAAAATTGATTTGAAAAATGGATATCACCAAATTGGGATAAGAGAGGGAGATGAGTGGAAAACAACTTTCAAAACTAAATATGATTTGTATGAATGGCTTGTTATGCCATTTGGTCTCACTAATCCACCAAGCACTTTTATGCCACTAATGAATCATGTTTTGTGTCCATTCATTGGTAAATTTATGGTTGTGTATTTTGATGATATTTTGGTCTATAGTAAAAGCCTAAAAGAGCATCTTGACCATTTACGTTCTATTTTAATTGTTTTATGTTTTGAGAAATTGTATACTAACTTGAAGAAATGTTCCTTTTGTATTAATCAAATTACATTTTTTGACTATATTGTAAGTATTAAAGGTATTGAGGTTGACGAAGAGAAGGTTAGGGCAATTCGTGATTGGCCTATACTTAAGTCAATTAGTGACATGCATAGCTTCCATGGTCTAACTAGTTTTTATAGATGCTTTGTTAGGGACTTTAGCACTGTTGCTGCACCATTAATGGAGATTATCAAAAAGAACTTGAGTTTTAGGTGGGGTAGTGATCAAGACAAGGCTTTTAATTGCATCAAGGAAATATTATGTTCTACACCCTTACTAGCATTACTTGACGTTGCAAAAACTTTCAAGATTGAGTGTGTTTTGATGTAGGAAAGGCACCCAATTGCCTACTTTAGTGAATAGCTAAGTGAAGCAAGCCTTAATTGTCTTATTTATGATAAAGAGATGTTTGCATTGGTATGGGTTTTGGAGACATGGCAACATTACCTTTGGTCCAATAAGTTTGTCATCCATATTGACCACAAATCCTTGAAGCACTTGAAGGAACAAGGAAAGTTGAACAAAAGACATGCCATGTGAATCAATTTCATTGAGACCTTTCCTTACATCATCAATGATAAACAAGGTGATGATTTGAGGACAAATCCTTTTAAGAAGAGGGGGAATGATAAGAACTTTAGAGATGATGGGTGGATGGCTTCAAAGGATGCAAAAGGTTCATTGCACATTCCAAAAGGCCTAATAACACGAGCTAGAGCCAAAAAGATGAAAGAAGCACTAAATGGGTTGATTAAGGACATTCAAGCCAACCAAGTTTCAAATGGTCCAAATTCAAAATTGAAAGAGTCTAGACCTTATTAATATGATTAGAGTATTTAATGGGTCAAGACTAAGTAATAGCATTCACTCTTAATTAAGAGTTTATTGTTTGTGTAAGAATTTGTCCCTAGATAAGAATTCTTCCTAAATAAGGATTTTTCCTAAGTAGGAATTTGTGCCTAATTTGGATTGTTATCTTAGCCTATAAATAGACACCTCCTTATATGCTCTAGATCATTAGGCAACTTTGAAAGAAAGAAAAAGTAAGGGTTTTCTCCTTCAGTTCTTTCAAGAACTAACAAACTTATCAAGAGGCACTTCTTTTTATGGCGCTCAACTCGACTTATCACTCTTAACTCCTTTCTTTTCTTGAGTATGCCATCCATATTCTTCTTAAATACCCTAGGTTCATGTTCCTTTGAATGTTGGGTCTAGGGTTTGTGTTATTGTAATCTGATTTAGCTTTTTTTGGATATTCTTTAATTCCTTGTGTGCGTTAAGTCCCTAAGCCACGTCTTTTAGGGTTTTCTGTATCAAAACACTACCTTTGGCCCTAGGAGTTTGTCATCTATACTAGCCATGAATCCTTGAAGCACTTGAAGAGACAAGGAAAGTTAAACATAAGGCATACCGAGTGGATTGAATTCATTGAGACCTTTCCCTACATCATCAATGATGCAAAAAATCCCAATAAAATGTGGCTTAGGGACCCAATGCATGCAAGGAATCAAAGAAAATCGAAAAAACCTAAATCAAATTTTAATAACACAAACCCCAAACCCAACATTCAAAAGAACATGAATCTAGTCTATTTAAGAAGAATATGGTTGCCACACTCTAAAAAAGAAAGGAATTAGGAGTGATAAGTCAAGTTGAAGGCCATAAGAAGAGTTACCTCTTCATAAGTTTTTTAGTTCTCGAAAGAATTGAAAGAGAAAATCCTAACATTTTATTTCTCTCAAAATTGTCTGATGTTCTAAAGCTTACAAGGAGGTGCTTATTTATTAGCTAAGGTAGCAATCCTAAAAAATCATGAATTCCTATTTAAGACAAATCCTTATTTAGGAGAAACTCCTTATTATGACAAATTCTTATATAAAAAACTTTTACTTTTATAACAATCACTTATTTAGGATAAACTCTTATTAAGAAGTGAATGTTATTACTTAATTCTTCCCCATTAAGTACTCCAATAATATTAATAAGGCCTTAACTCTCTTTCAATCTTGAATTGGAAACATTTGTAATTTGATTGGCCTGAATGTCCTCAATTAGCCCACCTAGTGTCTTTTTCATCTTTTTGTCTGTAGTTTATGTTATTGGGCCTTTTGGAATGTGCAATGGACCTCTTGCATCCTTTGAGCTTTCCATGTGTCATCTCCAAGCTTTTAATCATTCCCCCTTTCCTCAAAATGATTAATCCTTAAATCATCATTTACATTAAAAAGAGAAAGATTAGAAATATTAAATGTTGCACCCACATTATACTCACCAAGAAGGTCTAACTTATAGTCATTGTCATTAATTTGTGCTATAACTTGAAATAGACCATCTCCTTTAGGCTGTAGCTTTTAACACCTCTAAGATGGGAACTATCCCTTGCGTATATGCACTTAAGCCCAATCACCAGGCTCGAACACCACCTTTTTTTACCCTTTGTTGACCTGGGATGCATATTACTCATTTTGTTTTACAATATGTTGTTGCACATTCTCATGCAATTTCTTCACCATGTTAGCCTTGCGTTCACCATTTAAGCTAGCATACTCATCGATAGGTATATGAACCAAAGCCAAAGGAGTCAAAGGATTAAAACCATATACAATTTCAAATAGAGAGTAACTAATAGCAGAATGAACACTCCTATTATATGCAAACTTAGTGTTCAATAAATAATCTTCCCATGTTTTCAAATTTATTCAAATAATAGCACACAAAAGAGTAGAAAGAGTTTGATTAACTACCTCAGTTTGCCCATCAGTTTGTGGATGACAAGTAATTGAAAAGAATAGCTTAGTACCTAACTTACCTTATAAAGTCTTTGAGAAGTAGATTAAGAACTTTGTACCCAGTCTCAAACAATGCTCCATAACATGTCATGCAAACGTACTACTTCTATAAAGAATAAGTCAGCCATATTGCTTGCATCATCGGTTTTATGGCATAGAATAAAGTGTGCCATCTTTGAAAATCTATCAACAACAACAAATATAGAATCCCTACCCCCTTTTCATCGCAATAACCCTAGTATAAAGTCCATAGATAAATCAACCTAGGGATAGTTAGGTATGGGTAAAGGGGCATACAAGCCACAGGGTAAAACTCTATATTTGAGCCTATTTGCTTGTTATGCATCTCTCACATACCCTCTTAACATCTCATTTCATTTATGACCAAAAGAAATGTTCAATTAGAACATTTGGGGTTTTCCTAACTTTGAAATGACCCATTAAACCACTCTCATGAGCTTTTCTCATAACCAATTCCCTTAAAGAATTCATAAGCATGCATAAATGATTTTTCCTAAATAATAAACCCTCGTGCTTATAAAACTTCTCAAAGGCTGACTTCTCACATGCTCTACACACATTAGCAAATTCAGGATCTTTCACATATATATCTTTAATATTTTCAAATCCTAATAATTTTGTAGTAAGTGTAGAGATAAGGGCCTAAGTGTGAGATAATGCATTAACTCCCACATTTTCCTTATCATGTTTATATTTAACGATGTAAGGAAAGGTTTTAATGAATTTGATCCACTTGGCATGTTTTTTGTTCAACTTTCCTTATCCTTCAAGTGCTTCAAGGATTCATGGTCAGTATAGATGATAACCTCCTTAAGCCAAAGGTAATGATATCATGTCTTTAAAGCCTATACCAATGCATACATCTCATCATCATAAGTAGGATAATTAAGGCTCGCTTCACTTAGCTTTTCACTAAAGTAGGCAATTGGACACCTTTCCTGCATTAAAATAGCTCTAATGTCAATACCTGAAGTGTCACACTTGACCTTGAAAGTTTTTGCAAAGTCAAGTAAAGCAAGTAAAGGTACAAAACTTAATTTTCCTTAATGCAATTAAAAGCCTTGTCTTGATCACTACCCCTCTTAAAATCCATGTTCTTTTCGATAACCTCAGTTAGTGGTATAACAATGGTGCTAAAGTCCCTAAGAAAGTGTCTATAGAAATTAACTAGTCCATGAAAACTACGCACATCACTAGCTAACTTAGGTGTAGGCCAATTATGGATTGTCCCAACTTTTTCCTCATCAACAGTAATACCTTTAGTACTCACAATATAGCCAAGAAATATGATCTTGTTAGTACAAAAAGAACATTTTTTGAAGTTAGCATACAATTTCTCAAAACGTAAAACAATTCAAATAGAATGTAAATGACCAAAATGCTCTTGTAGGCTTTTGCTATAGACCAAAATATCATCAAAAAACACTGCCACAAATTTACCAATAAATGGGCATAAAACATGATTCATTAATCCCATAAAAGTGATTCGTGCATTAGTGAGACCAAATGGCATAACAAGTCATTCATGCAAACCATACTTAGTCTTGAAAGTTGTTTTCAACTCATCTCCCTCTCTCATCCTAATATGATGTTATTCACTTTCAAATCAATTTTAGAAAAGACAAATGAACCATACAACATATCATCTAACTTAAGTATGGGGTGACAATACTTTATAGTGATTTTGTTGATCGCTCGATAGTCAACACACATCCTCTAAGTCTCATCCTTCTTAGGTACAAGTAGGACAAGAACTGCACAGACACTCATGCTTTCCCATGCATATCTTTTCAACATAAGTTCTTCAACCTGCCTTTGAAGGTCCTTAGTCTTCTTAAGATTACACCTATATGTTGGCTGGTTTAGGATGGATGCACCAAGGATAAAATCAATTTGATACTTAATTTCTCTCTTAAGTGGCAATCCACTTGGCATATCCTTAGGGAATACATCTTCAAATTCCTAAAAAAGAGAGATAACAACACTAGGGAAAGACGGGTCAAACTTGTTAGTTTTGCATATAAACTTTCTGTTTTCTTCCTTCTCTCTTGTATCCTTATGTTTTCTCCTCTCTTTTCTGTTTTGACTATCCCTCATTTTTCAATCTCTCTTTTTTGTTCACTCTTTTTGTTTAGTTTGTCTATTCAATGCATTACTATTCAAAAGCACTAATTTGTTTGTTTGCAACCCTTCTCACATTGCTTGTTTGTTTGTGATCATAACTATCAAAACATGTTAATTTCAATTCCAATTGTTGTCTTTAAGTATTTTACCATTATTTTGTGTAGAGCTAAAAAAAAAGAAAATAAAAAAATAGAAGAACAAAAAAGAAAAGAGGAATAAAAGAAAAAAGGCATCAAATCCAAGTTATTGATAAGAGTTAAACAGTTTGGTCATATTGGCCATAAAAATAATATAGTTTTCTTATTCAACTCCAATTCTACCATCTGTTTTCTTGTTATGTCATCCAAGTTTGTCCTCTAGGTTTAAACCCTTATCTGGATTTTGGTGAGTTTAGTTCATCAAATTTGTTTGCCTTGATATCCTTTTTCATTTTTTGACTCCTTGTTCTCTAATTTGTCCAATTCTATGTCATTTATCTTATTTTGTTCAAAATCAATCTCTTAATTTAGTTTTTTTAGTTCTTTAAAGATCTAAAAGGGGAGATTTGAGTGGTAAAAGGCAATAGTGTAAGTTCATATTAAGAAAAGGCCATAAAAAGTGTAAATACGAGGGAGTGTGACACCTCTTCTTTTGAGTGAAACATGCAAGGGAGTGTTCTGTGAAGTATCTTAATCAATTTGTGCAAAAGTAATACTATGACTTCCATAAATAAAGGTGTAGCTCAGGAAAGAGTTAGTGATGTGTCCTTTATTATCAAGGCTATGCAACAACAATTTGAGTGCATGGATATTAGATTTGATGATATAAGAGAGCAACCTACTACAATAACAACGTTGCAAATAAGGCATGGGGAATATGAGACTCCTAAAGCACGAAGGTAATTGAGATGTGCCTATGACCATGAAGATGATGTAGGAGATAATGAATTTGGCAATCAAACTATTATGGTTAGAACTACCAATAATATAAGGGATTAGAGAGATTTTGGGAGGCAAGGCACCTATAAACATAATTTGGGCTGTATTAAAATGACAATTCCTTCTTTCCAAGATAAGAATAATCTTGATGCATACTTAGAATGGGAGAAGAAGGTTGACTTGGTTTTTGACGCCACAACTATTTTGAGGAGAAAAAGGTAAAGCTTGTTGTCATTGAATTTACTGATTATACTATTATTTGGTGGGATCAACTTTTTTTGACTAGGAGAAGGAATCATGAGTGGCCTATTAATATATGGGAGGAGATTAAGGCTATCATGAGGAAGAGGTTTTTCCTTAATCACTATTATAGGGAGTTGTACCAAAGGCTACAAGGGCTCACTTAGGGCACTAAAAGTGTAGAGGACTACCAAAAGGAGATGGAGATTGCCATGATTAGGGTGAATGTAGAAAAAGATAGAGAGGCAAGGGCTAAATATAGACATAGCCAACATGGTTGAATTGAAACACTACGTGAAATTAGAAGACATGGTGCACGTGGCAATGAAAGTTGAATGAAAACTTAAATGAAAGGGTTCCACACAATTTGGGCAAATTTTGGGTTTTACCTCATCTTGGAAGCTGAATTAGAGTAAAAGGGACGAGAAGGTTGACTACAAGTCTAAAACCAAACTATCCAAGTTTAAGAATGTGGGTTATAGCAAAAAGGCAGGTAATTCTGACACCCAACCAAGTAGAAATAGAGATGTTAAATGTTTTAAGTATTTGGGCAGGAGTCACATTACATCTCAATGTTTAAATAAGTGTGCAATGATCTTGAGAGGTAATGATGATGTTGAAACCACAAGTGACTCAGATAATGATTTTGTGCCATAATCAGAGGGTGAAAGTGATGGAGAGGAGTATCTAGTTAATGGAGTAGCTTTCATCACAAGGCAAGCATTGAGTTTGTAGATGAAGGAAGAAAATGAGGTGTAATGAGATTACATCTTTCAGATGAGATGTTTCATCAAAGATAAGGTATGCAATATGATTATTGATGGTGGGAGGTGCACTAATGTTGTTAGCATAACTATGGTTGAAAAGTTGAATTTACCTACTATGAAGCATCTTAGGCCATAAAAGCTTCAATGGTTGAATGAGAGTGGTGAAGTCAAGGTAAATAAGCAAGTGCTCGTATCATTTTCTATCAGAAGGTACCGTGATGAAGTTTTATGTGATGTCATACCTATGCATACAGGCCATATTCTATTTAGAAGGCCAAGGTAGTTTGATAGATGAGTTATGCATGATGGCTTCAAGAATCGATATTTCTTTATAATGAATAAAAAACTTGTCACTCTTGTACCATTATTACCTCAACAAGCTTATAAGGATCTAAAATGAAAATGAACATAAAAGAGAGATTGAAAAAAAAGGAAAGAGAGGAGAAAATGTGAGGGCATGAGAGAGAGAAGAAAACAAAAAGTTTCTACGTAAAAGAAAGTGATGTCAAAAGAACATTTTATGTCAAACAGTCTATGATTGTACTTTTATATGAAAGGGCTTATTTTAACACTAACAAGTTTGACTCGTCTTTGTCTAGTGTGTTCCATCCAAGAGCTGCCAATTCTACTCCCTATTAGAAGATGCATGCAAACATCACAGTATTCCTTTGAAACTTAAGGCTCAACTTGTGAGTTTGAGGATTTGTAGGTACCTTCTCCATCAGAAGAACAAAATTGAGCATTTGGTGCAGGAGATGCTGAGTTCTTCAATTATATAGCCCAATTCAACTCCATTTGCTTCTCTTGTCTTATTGGTTAAGAAAAAAGATGGAACCTAGCACTTGGTTAAGAAAAAAGATGGAACCTAGCACTTTGGTATGGAACCTAGCATATGGACTGTTGGAGATAAAAAAATCTAAGGCTAAATAGATAGATAATGGCATGGGTTGAAACAAAAATGAATGAGAAAGAAGATAGTGGTTGTAAGGTAGACACCGCATTTAAACTTTTGTTAATTAATGTCTAGTTTCATTTTTTTCTTTTATTTTTCAAAATCCACCCACCTCCTTCACGCTGTCCATATAAATCCGCCGATTCCCGGCATTCTTTGCTAAATCATCACACTTGTCATCAAATGTTATGCCATGTTATCAAAGTCATGCAATGTCGGTTGCCATGATGCCATTAATTGATGAAGTGGCAATATTTTGAAGAAAAAATTGAAAATTGAATATATAATTTTTGAAATTATAATTTTATGTTTTTGTTTACACTTCTTTTATATTTTTTATAAGAATTTTCAAAATAAAAACAAGTAAACTGAAAAATCTCAAACGCTCTCTCTCTCTCTCTCTCTCTCTCTCTAGCGACCTAACTTCATTTGTGACCTTCATAATATCCATAATATTTTTGTTCATCTATCCGTGGCTATGGAGTTGCTTTAATTGACCTGTCTATTTTTTGGTTGTCTCCATTATAGCTATTAGTTATATGTGCTAGAGTATGGACTGCTGTAGATCAAAGATCTAAGGCTCAATAGATAAATAAGGGAGTGGGATGAATAAATAAAAAAGAAAGAGAGGGAAGAAAGAGGGTGGGGATGAGATAGACAAGATACTAGAGATAAATGGATAAAAAGAGAGAGTTTGAGATTTTTTTGGTTTTCTGTTTTCATTTTGAAAATTTTTGTAAACAAAATATTAAAAAAGTGTAAATAGAAACCAAAAAATATAATTTCAAAAATTATATATTTAATTTTCAATTTTTTTAAAGTTACCGCATCATCGATTAATGATGATGTGCAAATGACATAACATGACTTAGATGACATGGCATGCCATTGGGCGATTGGTGGCATTAGTTAGTGGAAAATGTTGGGAAAAGGTGAATTTATATGGATGGTGTAAAGGCAGTGGGTGGATTTTAAGGAAAAAAAAAAAAAGTTGACATAAATCAACAAAAGTTTGAATGTGGCGGCCAAATTTTCGTTTTCTGCCTAGTTACATCCGTCTAAGTAATAGACTTTAATTAAGTCATAAAGCGTTTGTATAGACACATTTATAAATATATAACTTATGATATTTAGAAATAAACAAGAAAAAAAATAGTAAATCCCAATTTTCTCTCTCTAAACAAATTTTCTCTCCCTTCTTAATCTTTTTTTTTCTCTTCTAATTTCCCAAACCTTAATGAGTTTCTACTAGTTTAGTAATGGTGGCAGCTTAAGGTTGTTGTTTTGGGTTTTTCTAGCAACAGGGCCTCTTTTTCTTAAGATTTTTGGCTTGATTTTTCATATTTTACCTAGGTTAGTGACAAATCCATGTTCAATGGGTTTGCAAATCACTATTTCATCCCTTAATTCTCAACTTTGGTATTGATCTACGATATTTCAAAATGATTTCAAAGCTATGTTGCTAGATTTGATTCTTAGTTGTGTTCTTTAATCCTTTACCTCAAGGTTGTGGACAACGACTCTAAAATCTATCTCTATTTTGCATTATTTGTCTTCTTCCTTTTCTTATTTTTTATTTATAAAAGCCTAGTTTTGTTTTCCTTTTGATCTACTATCCTTATTTCTTGTTTTTAGTTCCTCAACTGACTTAGTGGATTTCATTATTGATTTTGTAGGCTTTTATCCTTAGACTTCCTCTTGTTGCCCCTCCCCCTTGAGCCTTCTTCTATTTTTCCTTTTTTCTATGTTTTGCGCTCATGATTAAGTACGTGATTTGAGTCCAAGGGCTTTGTTATGTAAGACAAACACGAAAAACAAAGAACTAATGGGAATCCACTTGAAATTAAACTTTCAACTCAATATTCAATTACAATTAGCGATATTTATAATAAGTTTGATGTTAAAAACAACGAGTCCTTTTTGTAGAGATAGCTAAGAGATGAAATAGTAAATAACTAAATTAAATAAGAAATTAGATAAATATCAATAAATAGGAGAATCCTTATAAATTCCTAAATCTTATAAAATATTGCTTTTTGAAATATTTGCCTTTATCATCAACTGCATCATTCCTCTTCATTTAAAAAAAACTCAACTCCATCAAAGTTGACACCAAGTAAGCATCAAGTAAGGCAAGATCCAAGGAACAAAGCACATCCTTGGGCAGCCAAGTAGCATAAGAAAAAAGACATGCTTTCCATTTGACAAGATTGCAGCGAAAACCTTTGAGAGAAGAAGCAACGTGTTGATCATCTAAGATAGTATTAATCATCACGTTAAGTAAAAGATGGTGCCTTTGGCATAACAGTTCTTGTATAAAGACTTAAAGATAAAGAAGAAGGCTCAAAATTGTCTTAGTGGGGTGATTGATGTGTAAAAATAATGAATAGTAAATGCAATAGTCAATCAAGTAATATAGATAGTAAATAGAATATCATCCCATAAGGATTGGAAACAAACAAGTACCAAATGCTTTTAATCCTAACTTTATTGAGAAGTTTGGTTTCAAAGTTTAGGAAACTAAATAAAAATAAATAAAATCTAAATAGAAGAATAAAATGCTAATAAATAAAGTAAATAAGAATAGAAGAGATTAGGGTTTTAAAGACACTAAGGCATTAATTGACCATACTAATATTACATAAAGTTCTCAATTAACATGTTATCAAGAAGACAATCTATTATGGGATAGTGGAATTTCATATGTTATTCAACACTTTTTCTCAAATTATATTAAATTTACCTTTATTTATTAACCTACCATATCTCTATGTAGCTTTAAATAGGTAGAAGATTAATTTCCATTGTCTTCTTTAGTAAAATTTTTTGAAAAGAATACATCTTTAAACCACCTAAATTGAGATAGAGCCGAATATTTCAAATTAATGAGTTGCTTGTATGTTTTGTCTACTAATAAGGTAGTTGTACTAATAAAACAATTAATAATTGTATAAATCAATGTATTAACATTGTCAACTTGCTACATCCCTTACTTTAATTTTACAATATTAAATATTTGAAACTTACCTTCCTTTCTTACATTTCTGTTTTTAACCAGAGGCCTTAAAGCTCTTTCAGCTACTTTTTTTATTTTTTCTACAACTCTATTAAGCTGATTTCCTATAGATTTAAGATAANATTCAATTACAATTAGCGATATTTATAATAAGTTTTGATGTTAAAACAAACGAGTCCTTTTTGTAGAGATAGCTAAGGAGATGAAATAGTAAATAACTAAATTAAAATAAGAAATTAGATAAATTCCAATAAATAGGAGAATCCTTATAAATTCCTAAATCTTATAAAATATTGCTTTTTGAAATATTTGCCTTTATCATCAACTGCATCATTCCTCTTCATTTAAAAAAAAACTCAACTCCATCAAAGTTGACACCAAGTAAGCATCAAGTAAGGCAAGATCCAAGGAACAAAGCACATCCTTGGGCAGCCAAGTAGCATAAGAAAAAAGACATGCTTTCCATTTGACAAGATTGCAGCGAAAACCTTTGAGAGAAGAAAGCAACGTGTTGATCATCTAAGATAGTATTAATCATCACGTTAAGTAAAGATGGTGCCTTTGGCATAACAGTTCTTGTATAAAGACTTAAAGATAAAGAAGAAGGCTCAAAATTGTCTTAGTGGGGTGATTGATGTGTAAAAATAATGAATAGTAAATGCAATAGTCAATCAAGTAATATAGATAGTAAATAGAATATCATCCCATAAGGATTGGAAACAAACAAGTACCAAATGCTTTTAATCCTAACTTTATTGAGAAGTTTGGTTTCAAAGTTTAGGAAACTAAATAAAAATAAATAAAATCTAAATAGAAGAATAAAATGCTAAATAAATAAAGTAAATAAGAATAGAAGAGATTAGGGTTTTAAAGACACTAAGGCATTAATTGACCATACTAATATTACATAAAGTTCTCAATTAACATGTTATCAAGAAGACAATCTATTATGGGATAGTGGAATTTCATATGTTATTCAACACTTTTTCTCAAATTATATTAAATTTACCTTTATTTATTAACCTACCATATCTCTATGTAGCTTTAAATAGGTAGAAGATTAATTTCCATTGTCTTCTTTAGTAAAATTTTTTGAAAAGAATACATCTTTAAACCACCTAAATTGAGATAGAGCCGAATATTTCAAATTAATGAGTTGCTTGTATGTTTTGTCTACTAATAAGGTAGTTGTACTAATAAAACAATTAATAATTGTATAAATCAATGTATTAACATTGTCAACTTGCTACATCCCTTACTTTAATTTTACAATATTAAATATTTGAAACTTACCTTCCTTTCTTACATTTCTGTTTTAACCAGAGGCCTTAAAGCTCTTTCAGCTACTTTTTTTATTTTTTCTACAACTCTATTAAGCTGATTTCCTATAGATTTAAGATAAAAAGTAGTAAAATTTTCTTACTCCATAACAACATTGGTAGAGGGTTCTACTTTATATGGTGGACTTATAACCTTATGGTCTTCTATCTTAACAATTAGGTTAAATACAGATGAATGAATACTAATAACCCTTTTTTCCTTTTCCCATAACATATTCTTAACATATTCCTTTAGGGCCAAAAAATTTAGGAAAGGTTTTTCCTTCAGCTTATAGACCTTTTCCAAATAGGTGAAAATATATATAGCTTCCATACCATTGGTATATATCTTATAACATTTATACCATACTTCTCATTCCTTTTCATTAAAGGTCATAAAAATCTATTTTCTTTTTATAATATTCTTAGGAGAGAATAATAACTCTCTCACCTTTTCATCTAACTCATTAATAACCTCAAGGACATAGAGACTTCTATCTTTATCTTGATATCACATATCAGAGAGAGATAAAGACGTAGCCTAGAAGGCTGATTGGATGTTTCTAGTGGTTCATTAACCATAGAAGTAGAAGTTAAAGGGGGAAAAGTCAACTATATACTGAGGTTTACTAATTTGCTCTTTGGTTCTTCTAATGCCTTCCACCTTAGTAATGGGTACTGAGGAAGTAAAGAATCTAGATTTAACCTTTTCTCTTCCTTTTTTGAGCTTTAACATCACATTTCTAAATGAAGCAAATCAAATTTCAATATCCCTATCTTTAAATTCAATTACTTCTTCCATTTGTCTATTAACTTATTAAACAAGTTCAACAACCATCCCTAATATCTATTTCTTAAGTAATTTATCCTAATCTCAAGCAATTATTTTAGAAACTATAGCATTAGATTTTAACCTATTAGTCAAAAACAATGTAGTAGTCCCTTCATCCATATATCTTATTAGAATTTATTTAATTCCTTGGATAATAGTGTTCATAACCTTATAGTGCATCTTGTAAATAGGGATTAGATTTTCTAAAGTAGTCATCATATCAAATCCTTCAATTTTAATATTCAAATATAAAGTGTGCATCAAATTAGGATTTAATAATGATAAAGTAAAGTTCAGAAAATAAGAAAAGTATTGTTCCCACAGTCTTGTATGGGTTGTAATTGTTGTCAACCATATTTAAGTGTGCAAGCAGAAGTGGCTCATATCTCAGGAATTACAGGATAAGACTAACATGTCAAATAACCTCGTAAAGTGATCTCCTTGGAGTGAACTTGTAGAGGGAGTTTAGCATTGCTTAAGTCTTAGTATGACAGTGTGACAAAGTTGTATACGGATAATAAGTTCATAAGAAGTTAAATCTACAAGTCCGTAAGTCTGTCCTGAGACTAAGTCCAGGAGCAAAAGTCTGGAGGAAGTGTCCATAAAACAGTCTGCAGGAGGAGTCTGTAAGAAGATTCCATAAGGTGGTACGTAGGAGAAGTCCGAAAGATGAGTCCATAAGATGGTCCACAGGATAATTCCGTAAGAAGATTTTGTAAAACCGTCCGAAGGACAAGTCCGGAGGAAGATTCCATAACATTGGTCCGTAAGAAGACCACTTCACAGGATGAACAGTGGATTCCGGAGTTACGGAGTAAATTCCAAAAGTACGGAGTAATTCCGTAAGAGCGGAGCAATTCTGGAAGTGGATGAATAGTGAAGTTCGAGGTTATGGAGCAATTATGGGGTTACAGAGCAATTCAGTAGTTATGGAGTCATTTCGTGGTTGAGGAGCGGAATAATTCCAAAGTTACGGACAAACAAGGAGTCCAGAAGAAGGGAAGGTTACGGAATTTTAACTTAGCATTTCCAGGAGATGGGCAGTTACGGGGCAATTTCTTCTGTACATTTTTTACTGTTCATGGACAATCCTGGCCGTTCATTCAAGCATTCAAAGGATGAGATTTCAGTAGAAAGAACAGGGCAAGAAAGGAAGTCTACCGCAGCTACAATAAACCCTACTAGGGTTTCCATAGAGGGTAGTATATAAACCAAGACTTATCTCTCGTGTGTGTGTGTGTGTGTGTGCGTGTGTGTGTGTGTGTGTGTGAGACAACCTAGTGAAGACATTCTGTGAAGCTTAGAGAGAACTCAACAAATTTCCAGATTTCTTTAAGAGAGGTTAGAGAGTGTTTTGGTGATCTTCCAAGCGGCAGTGAAGTAGCCTATTTAAATCAAGCAGAGGCAAGACAAGCAATAAGAAGGGTAGACACAGTAGGTGACACTCTTTGTATTGTGATTGCTTTGTATTTGTAATAGTGAAAGGAGTAAAAGATTAAGACATCCATTGTAACTACATTGTAATCATAAGGGATACCACACTAGCATTCTTAAGTATAGTGGATTGTCTCGGTAAAGGAAGAATCCTTACCACCGTGGAGTAGGTCACATTGGTTGAACCACGTAAATCTCTTATGTCTTTACTTTGAATTTACATTCTATGTTTTGAATTGAGTTGTGAACAAAGTTAAAGAATCATCAAACCCATAACCTAAAAGAAGACCTAATCAAGAACAACCAATCTGTTTAATAGGCAAGGTGTCTGAAAGGTAACTTTGGAGATTATTGTGATTAGTAGGTAACAATAGATCTACCTTAGTTGAATATGAGAAAGAGTTCATTTCTAAGAAGAGTTTGAAGTTGTTCACCCACCCACATATTGACAAGAGCTAAAGTATTAAAGAAGTAGAGTACTTTGGCTTAAATTATCAGAGTTTTTCAAGAGGGTGATACTAATTCACCCCCCCTCAGTATCACAGACTAGTAGATCCTAGGGTGAAGTTGGGAACTTCAATTGGTATCAGAGCCTGGTTCACCAGTTTGAAGCTTAACAGCTTGGTGTATTAGTTTGAAGGGTTTCAGAAGTTTTAATTTGTTTAGCATACTGAGAAATGGATGTCAGTACCAACACCAACACTACTTACAACCAGAAGGTTCCAATCTTCAATGGAACCAACTACCATATGTGGAGAGCGAGAATGCAGGTGGTATTTGCAACCATGGGCATGGACGTGGTGAAATCAGTACATGAGGGTTTTGTGCCTCCAAAAGAAAGTAAAGATCCAACCCCAGAGGAATTAAGGCAATTTGAGATCAATAAAAAGGCCTCAAATGTCATCATTTCAGCATTGACAGATGCCGAATATGCTAAAGTTATGGACTCCAAATCTGCTAAGGAGATATGGGACAGATTGTAGAAGGTCTATGAAGGTGACGGCAGAATGAAGGAGGCCAAGTTTTAAGTTTTCAAGGAGAGATATGAATCTCTCAGAATACAGAAAAATGAGACAGTCCAAGAGTTCTTAACCAGGGTTATTGATGTTATAAACGACCTTAGAAGTCATGGGAAGAACAAGAAGGACTCATCTATGCGAAGAAAATTCTGAGAATTCTACCTGAGAGGTTTGCCTCAAAGGTGGCAGCCATAAAAGAGAGTAGAGATCTCAATTCTATGTCACTGCGTGATCTCCAGTGCAATCTCATTGCATATGAGATGAGAATAAAGTCAAATGAAAGCTCCTTAACATTGAAGCCATCAAAGGAGGCAGCTTTCAAAGCTATGAAACACTTGAAGATGAGAGAAGAGGAAGAATCATCCAGTGAGGATGATGATGATGATGAGGAAGAAAGTGAAGGTGAAGTGTTGGCTTACTTCACAAGGAAATTCAAAAAGGGGTCTAAGAAGGGAAAAGGATAGTTGTCCTTAAGATGTTATCGTTGTGGGAAGACTGGACACTTTGCTTCTCAGTGCAATGTGAAACTTGATGATGAAGATGAGGATGGTGATAATGAACAGGATTCAAAATGGAGAAGACCATCATCCAAGTCAGAGAAGTCCAGCAAGAAGAAACAGACTGCCAACCCACAGAAGAAGAAGAGAGGCTCATTCAAGAGTTATGTGAGCCAGACAAAAGAAGTTGATGAGGAGGAAGATGTAGACTCATCAGATGAGCATGCCTTTATGGCATCAGCTCAATATGGTAGTTCAACCTCTGAAGAGGAAGAGGAGGTTGATGAAGAAGAACCAGATCTTGAAGCTGAGTTAGAAGTAGCTTCAAAGGAGATAATCAGAAGGGGCAGAACCAAAAAAAGGTTGGAGGCCCATATAAAACAAGTTGAAGCAAAGATTGAGGAAGCAGAAAGTCAAAAAGATGAAATAAGGGCTGAACATATTGACTTGAAGAGAAGATTTGAAGAACATATCAAAATATGTGAAGACATTACAATGGAACTTGCCTCAAGGACTTTAACAATTAAAGAAATGGAGATAGAGTTGCTGAGACTCCAGCAACAACTCAAAAAGAGTGAAGAGAACTTGCAGAAGCTTGAAGTGGTAGGAGAAACAAGCTCTGCAAGAGAAAAGAAGAATAAAGAGAATGAGACTTTGCCACAGAAGTTGAAAGAGAAGGCTGTGACTCAGGAGAAGATAGCTGAAGAAAAGAAGATAGTTGTCAAACCAAAGCTAGGGCCAAAAATGATGTATGTGGTTAAAGAACAGCAGCCCATAGCTGCTAAGTCTCAAAAAGAAAAGACTGATCGGCCAGGAACAGTGAAGGCTGAAAAAAAAAGAAGATTTGAAGAAGCAACCTAGGGTTGTAAACAAAAATGAAGAAAAGAAAGTTAGCCAGCCAAGGGCTATGGCTGAACAGAAGAAGGAGAAGAAGGTGGCTGAAATGAAAGCCACACAAGCAAAGAAGCCAGCAACCTTGCCTACACAGCAAGTAATGAACAAAAGAAGACAAGCTGTGGTTAGACCCAAGAAGAGGCAGTTTCTATAATAATAAGGACATTCTTTTCTTTATTCTTATTCCTATTAAGTAAATGAAATTGAGTTCCAAATCCAATGTGCTTATTTCAAACAAAAGCTTCAAATGTGAGCCCCCAACAATGGCCTCAAATTTGTTCTTATCTCTCTCTTTTTAAGTCTTATAAGTCATAACTATGTGCTTAGAGAAAAATGCATCATGCAATATAAGTAAGAATTCCTTCTTAAATTTTTCTTGCTTAATCCCGTTAGCACTCTATTGTATACCTTCATTAGCATAATCCAAGCAATCTCTTAGATTTATCTTTATAAATCTTTATTGTAAAAATCTAAGCTACTACTAATGTGTTATTCATGATGAAGTTCTTGGATAAACAAATTTTGTTGAATTAGAACATTGGTATATTTTCCTATCAACAATATATCATCTACATATAATACTAAGAAAATGATTGCACTCTCATTAACCTTCTTAGAAACATAAGGTTCACCCATATTTTAAAGAAAATCAATCTGTTTGATTATTCTAGTAATACATTTGGAATAATTACAAAAATATACAATCAATGATAATAATCTTGATTATAAATATGCATCTAATATAACTTGTACACATATGCATATTTTTGAAAGGTTTCAAAAAATGTAATAAATTATCAAACATAAAATATGCAATCAACAGATAACAAATATTGTCAAGTTGGATGCATTTATTTATTCAATGATAACAAATATTGTATTCAATATTTCTATGTATATATAACGTGCATACTTTTAAGACATTTATACTTGGTGAATATATAATTACTAAAGTTGAAAACATTTATCATATCACTCTATGTCATATTAATGTTAGAATACTTTAATTCATGGATCAATTTCCCTTGGTCACCTCAAAAAAGTGTATTTGTTGGCATGATCAAGAATTCAATGTTACTTTTCTTTAAATTCACCTTGTTTTTTGTTTGATGAGTCAACTTTCTTACTATGTAGATATAAATTTCAATTATTAAATTAGAATAGACAAATTTTTTATAAAGTCAATAGATTGGACACAACAAACAATGTGTTAATATTACATGCCATATCTAATATTTGCATATATCTCTCAATGTGCAATGGTTTACACCACAATAAATCCTCCTTTCTAGTCCAGTCAAAAGGAAAATTTAGATCAAGTTTAGAGAAACAAAAAGCTTTAAAAAATTTGCTTATTTGACCATTAGTTAGGAATATGACAAATCTACACTAAGCCAATTTTAGGCTTAAAAGAAAAATAAAAATCCCTTTCATTATTTGCATTTGTAAACAGAATATTTGTATTGGATGCATTATTTTATGTAATTAAATTGGTTAAACAAAAAAATATGCTAGTCAATAGTTAAAATTGCTTGAGTATGTATTAAATTATACCCATAGGTGTTATTTGGAAAGATATTAATTATCAAATGGAAGATGATAAGGGGACATAATTGTGAGGAAGGGGGATAGTCCCACACTTCTTTCATTTTTTCAAAGAAACGAATGCAATGTGCAAATAGGTAACGTGGTGATGTAGGAAGAATGGTAAGATATGCATATAACTATCAAAAGGTTCTATTTGTACATTTACTTTATTTGTATAAAAATTAAAACTTCTAGTAACTGCATGCTTAGCTAAAGTATCATCAATAGGGTTTACTGCTCTTTTAACATGTACAAAAACACAATCTTTAATCAAACATAAAATCTCTTAATCATAAAAAATGTATCTCCTCACTTCCATGGACTAGAGCCCTTGTTATTCATCTAAGATACAACATGACTAGAGTTAGATTCCACCGTTAGAACATAGTCTTTGAAAACTCAATTTAATGATGTTAATTTGAGATTAGCATGACTTGAATAAAACTTCACTTGAATTTTCTTGAAGTTAGTCATTAAAAAAAATTAAATTGGAGCTACTTGTGTATGGTTTGCATGGAGAAAGTGACATCCTTATCCCCTAATTCATATGTTATAACTATAGGTATAGTTACTACAAAGGAACACCTCACACAAAACTTTTGACATCTAAATTGTGCAATTAAGTTTAATAATTTCCTTTGTCAAATTCATGGTTCAATAACAAAGATTTTTGTTCTAATTTCCATAATCCTTGCAACGCCCATTTTGGTCCCACAAACATTGTTGTTAGATTATTTTGTCAAAAAAGTTATTAAAAAAAATGCATGCTTTTAATTTATGCTATTATATGTCCACAATAATAACCATAAACAAAGATGAAATTTAATTTCTTTTCTAAATGATAAATGAAGGAAATATAATCAAAATGAAGAGGTTATTACCTTTTTTTTTCTTTTTTCAAACAGCAAAGTACTTTTATTCATACTATCCTTCTAAAAATCAAGGATACCCAAAATGCATAAATAAGCTAATGTCAATAAGCCCAAAGAAACTTCTCCAAATTGAAAAGGTTATTCCTTCCCAAGTGGAGAATATATGTACTTGGTCAAAGTGCAATTGAATCTCCATAGATACTTCCCTTTATTTCTAAAATATCTTCATAGAGATTCAACTGATTTTGTACTTATCACAGTACAAAATCTTAATACCAGAGGTGCTTATCTAAATGGGATTAACGAGGTACACTGCTAGTGATTTTAATTTGACGTAGTGTAGAAGCACAAGGGAAGAGACAAAAATTGCGAACAATGTCAATTTTCAGTGATATCAGTGAAGGGAATAATCTTATTTATCTTCCTCTTATTGGTGTTTCATTTACTTGGTCAAAGTGCAAATTTATGTCAAAAATTGCTCATTTTCTGACCTCAACAAACTTTAGGAACTTGAGTTAGCTTTTGCTACTAACGTTGGAAATAATCACATATGATCATTGTCTTCTTTTTCTAGATTGTGGTAATGTTAAAGGAGTTATAAGGCCTTTCCACTCCGAAAATATATTGCTAGAATCAAATATATTTTTTCTTTTCTTACAAAAAGTTCTGCAGTGGTGGGATTGCCAGGCAAAAAGCTAGCAGTACACTTTTCTAGTGGCAAACAAATCAAAACTCCTTAAAGTTAAGACTAGAAGTTGGAATGTTGAAGTATTTTAGACCATCCTATAGTCTATAGTAGTAGTTAGACAAGAAAAAACATAACTCTATGTTATCAAGTGACAAATTCATGAAAAGAATTTAGTTAAAATGTAGTCTAAAGAGTATTCTCTCAACGGAAGAAATTTCTCGGTGACAAGATTAAAGGGAACTATGGCTTTAATGGATGACAAAAACATGAACTATTTTCATTGCATTTCAAACTTCGGAAGAAGAAAGGATAAATTCCAAGACATCTCTATGTTTAAACAGCATTTTAGTAATCAAGAAGCACTAAAAGAGGTCGTTGGGAAACATTTCTTTCAAATTTCTTAAGAAATAAGACCTACAGGTAAGAAAATACCGGACAACAAAATAGAAAAGATGAAAAGAAAAGAATAAATGGGCACACAAACACATTTTATTGCACAAATACTTAAAATCCCAATACACATGAATTAACACTCACTTTTTTTTTTTTCGGCACAAATCACAAAAACTCGATTAATTTACATAAGAAAAGAGTTATTTTTGTTTTTGTCTCTCTCGACTATTTAGATTTTATTTTTACCTTGCAATAGATGCCTTATTTATATATATTGCAAATAGAAAGATGCCATGAAACATGAATAAGGGATAACAACTACAATTACTATGGTTGATGTAGCTTGTTTCTCTGAAATCAAAATGGCTATCAAATTAGTTCGTGCCATTAATGTCATGATTTTCATCTATATGAATTAGCCACCACCTTTTGCGGTCAAAGACCACTTAAGGGTCCAAAGAGTGTACCAAATAAATTCTTCAAGGGACCAAGGAAAAATGCCTTCTTAATTGTCTTAAACTCCACATAGGTGATGAGTTTTATTTCCTTTTAATAAAATATGTGTGTTGCCATATTTTCAAAGTAAACAATTTCATAATGGGGTTAAAAGTTTGCTATAAGAAGTTAATAACTGATTATGTCCAAAAGGCATGACTATCCAAAAGTGGTTACATAATTACCTCTGTTTTGGGATATAACTGCGTTTGTTAGACACAAATGTATTGATTGGGATATAACTATTCCAAACAAGAAGGAATGGTTACATTACTGCATCTATCTGACACACATTGGTTGGGACATAATTGCTCAGAGCAGTTAATAAATTACTATCCCTTTGGTTATTTAAATAGATAAAACTGTCCATTTTATTCTACAGGGAAACATAGTGTAGTTTCTATACAATTCCATGAAACACATTCTTCTCTAAACACTCGATTTCACATTGCACAAATGCAATGAAGAGCTTCTCTTTATCCTAAAGGTTATTTACATGAACTTTGATGCAGTTAATTAAAGGATGAAGTTTTCCTAAAAAACAAATGCATTGTTACATGACTTGAATCAATTCAAGAATTTTTAGATTATCCTAGGTTTGGTATTAACCACCTTAAGACAAAATTACGGCTGAAACTTTACAAGCATTAGCTTCCAACTTCGTGAAATTTGAGAGGTTCAATTCTTGTTGGTGATACTACAAGTCGCTTATATTATGAGTATTACAAAATTGTGGAGTCGGAGAATGAGATTGTTGCTAATGCCAAAAAAGGCAAAACTGGGGAGACAGATAATGTCATATGCAAGGGACATATTTTAAATGCAACAAAGGTACTTTAAGAAAAATTATAGATGTACATGCAAGATAATTCAACTACAATTTGGATATTGAAGACATGGGCAAGGGAGTTGCCATCCATAGAATTAGAATCCTATGAGATAAAAAAAGCATAACACTTGCTCAATCACATTATATTGAAATAGTTCTTAATAATTTTAATCATTCAGATTATATTTTGGCCTTTATTTATAAGTTTTCCTTGAATGTTGGAAGTCTAGAGTCACAATTAGAATATACCATAGTAATAGGGTATCTAATATACACTATGGCATGGACAATGCTAGGCATGACATAGGAAATTAGCAAAATAAGTAGATACACGAGTAATTTGAGCAACACACATTGACATGGAATAAATAGATTTTGAAGTACCCAAAGAAAACAAAGGATTATGGTATAAGCTATACATGTTACCCTTATATTTTAGGAAGATACTCAGATGGCACTTGGATCACTAATAAAAAAAGGATCATGCTTCTATTAGTTGGGTGGAACTTTATGCTTTGTAGGGGTGATATTTCTTAGATTTCCAAGAAATGGATTTAAATAATAGTTTTTACCTTGGCTATAGAATTTCTAGCACTAATTATAGCAAGTAAAGAAGCAAAATGGTTAAGAGTCTTGCTTTGTCAAATTCCTTTGTGATCAAAGCCAATAATGTTGGGAGAGATTGCAATGGACGACCAATTCTCATAGACTTATTCTTCTCTCTCTTTGTATAATCTGACAAATAATATAAGTCAATGAAATAAAAATTAATAGCAACAGAATATAATAGATTTACATGGAAAACCCTTAGTGTGAGGTAAAACTAAAATCACTTACCTATAAAACACTCACTAAACATATCAAATGACCAATTTATCAAAGCATAAATTGTAAATAAAACATAAATAATGTCACAATAATGATGCTATCACTGAATGTGATCAACAAGAGTAGTAGCTATGTGAAGGTAGTCAACTTAGTGGCATGTGATTTTTTGGAATGGCAAAAGGAGTTAAAGCAACTCTTGGTTAAAAGATTGGTAAATTTGATTTCTCTATAATGTTGTTAGAAGATTTTGATGTGATCCTAAGATTGGATTTATTTGTGGAAGTGAAAATTGCATTGATACCTTTTTTGGGTGCTTGATGGTCATGGATAAGATCCACCATGCTGGGTTGCTAGTGAAAAACATCCTCCTACCAGTAAAGGTGGGAAAATTTGTTTTATGTTGTCTACCTTACAGGTACAGCAAGTGTCAGAAGAAGGGTGTGTGAAGTACTTGGTGGCTTTGCAGCTAATCGGATCTAAGACAAATGTGGGTATGCCTAACAAAGATGCTATAAGGGACAATGCAAGGCACCATGCATTGGCCAAACCTCCTTGATAATGTTGTTGATGTGGGTAATGTTGCTTTTAAGTGGTAGTAGTCAGTCTTGTGGATTTTTACACCAAGATGTAAGAATAGTAGGGTGTTAAATTGCATATATGGAAAGGTTGGCTCACCTTATCAATGAGGACATTGACTTTAATAAGTGGGATGGGCATCTCAAGGGAAACAAGGTGAATGTCAAGTCAGCATGCATGGTAGTCAAGGTGGAAGAGGTTATTTTTGGGCTATGGCATTGACGTATGGGTCAGGGTTTGGGCCATCAACGTGCTAGGTAGTATACATGCAAATGGCTTGGGAGTGTGCAAAAAGTAAGTATAATCTCAAGTCCCACAAAAATAAGAACATCATGGGTGGTGCTTCCTAATAATATGGGTGCATGACTAATGAGCAGCATGTGTGTTGATCAAGTCATCTGAGGTGTCTACTTCTCCTTAAAGATAGCCTAAATTAAAGTTTCTGCTGGCCAAAAACATGAGCATTTATGGTCAACTCAAAGTGGGTAGAAATTCCTAAGCAAGTAGGAGAATGAGGACCAAAAAGTGCTATACAAGGCACTTGGACATGAGTCTCAGAAATGAGGGAAGTGGGGCGCTTTCTAAGGCCACTAAATTATGAAACCATGTAATCCATTGAGGCGTGGTTTACTTGGTAGCCAAGTTATGCAAACCTAAATAGTGAAGGGTGTCAATTACAAACTCTGTGAATAGGTGTAGGTAGCTAAGGGCTCACCACTTAAAGAGAAAAGTATGAAAGGTGTGAGAAACACTTGAGGACATGACATTGTATCCTTTGTAAGCTTTTTGTGAAAAGTAATAAAGGTTGGAAAGATTCTCATATGTTTGATGCTTATTGCTCTACTTTTGTGCTATTGTGTGAATACTTTGCTTGTGTTCTTGTGTGTAGGTTTGGTTGAGACCAAGAGACATCTTGATGACATCACAAGGCAAAACACTTTTGGTCATATGACACAAGCTCTTATAGCATCAACCCAAATCCAAGTTTGTGTATTGATGTTGGCTAACTTTGGAGGGAGATATACACTACCCCCTAAAAAGTATTAGGGAATTTAGCCATTTGGTAGGAGGAGATATTGATGTACTTGACCCCTCACTTTATTTCCAAGAGCATGCTAATGCCTATTACCACAATGCTGGATGATGATGTGTTTAGGCCATCATCTTGCTTGCCACCCATGTTATAGCCCAAACCTACCTTCCCTAACTTAGCTACCATGCATGTTAACCCCACATTCACCTTGTTTCCCTTGACATGCCCATTCTATGCCAACTTTATGCTAGGCATTGGTGCAAGGTGTGACTAAATGCTTCAATTTTTACATTAATACATTTAAGGGACAAACATATGGGCCATTATTTAACTTGGTCTGCACTCTAAACCCTTACCTTGCTAGCTTGGCCATAATCAGACCCATACAGTGTTGGCTCAAGCCTAGAGCCCCTATGCCAATGGCTCATTGATGTTTTAGTCAATCATTGGAGCACTTGTTAGCCGTTTGCGGCAAGCCCTAAAGCATTGGCCCAAGCCCAAGTTTCCGCTTGACACCAACAACTTAGCCTTCCTTAATGTATTGCAATACACATGTTCTTACCTTACTTTGCTTTAGTTGGGTGTCCATAGCCAAATCCTCATGCAAGAATTGGTGTAAGGTACCACCAATATACTTGCATTCTTAAGCCAATGGGATTAAGCAACTAACAAAACACCCCCTCTAGTTGAAGCCAACGTCTTCATTAGGAGGGTTAATAAGTAGTCTTGGGTATACTTCTTGAATTGCCATAAAGTCACATCCTTTTCCTAACTAGCTTTACTGTCTTGAGCATTTTTTCACTTCACCGAGTACTCAACTTAGTAATTCTTCTAACTCTGCCCATATGTTCAGTGGTCTAAAATCTTTTCCACTTTATGCTGGAATTTCATTCTAATTGTTGGGGAGCATGTCTTGATTGTCTCCTTAGAGGCTTATCACCATCTTTTTCAAGGAAAGGTTTCAAAAAGCTCACAAGGGAGGTTAGATGCACATTCAACCTCTTTGGTAGTTGGAGTTGAGCAATACTAGCAACCTTCTTTACTACAATGAAGGGATCATCATACTTGGGAATTAACTCCTAATGCACAATTTTGCTATTGATCTTCTTCCATACTGAGGAATTAATGGAATGTGATACTTGTTCTTCCTTATGACCTTGTTCAAGGCCCTATAAACCACACACATTTGTAAAGAGTCATTATTCTTCTTTTGGAACAACATTGGGGCACCATAAGGGGCTTTAGAGGGCTAAATCAAGCCTGCATCTAGTAACTCCATGAATTGCTTCCTTAATTTGGGCAATTCCATCAAAGTCCTATGACAAGGGGCTTGAGCTAAAGGTTTAAAGCCCAAAACTAAATCAATTCTATGATTAATGGCACACCTAGGAGGAAGGCACTTTGGTAGCTCAAAAGGCATCACGTCCACAAAGTCACCCACTAGTTTAGTAACACTATTAGGCACCTTAGCAACAACCCCTTCCTTAATTTTGATCAATGTAGCCAATTAAGTGGCCTTACCCTTTTTCAAGTCATGCTCCACCTGCATAGTAGAAAGCATACCATACGACTTCCCATCAATGCCAACCAAAGGAATGATCTTGTCCATAATAAAGTAAGGATAGTTCTCATGCTTGATCATGAGTCCACCAAAATAAGGCAGCAAAGCAACTTTTATATACATAGAAAGCCCAACTCCTAAAATAATATCAAAGTCATCTTATGGCATAATCATTAAGTTAAGATTACTAATGCAATTGCTAATGGTTACCTTCTTACTTGTTGTTATGCCAAGCACCTTATAGGTTGTTGAGTTGATTGCCTTCATTCAGTTGTCACTCCTAGTGTTTTTCAACCTAAGTGACTCCATTTGTTTGACAACAAAGTAATACATGGCACTTTAGAATTCAATTTGCCCCTATCCACATGCTTCTCTTTCTTCTTGCCCTTCTCTTCTTTTTTCTCTTCTCTTTGGGAAGCTTTCCTACATCAGAATCAAAGGACTTGTTGATTCTGAAATCAACCAATCCATCAACAATGACACCTTGCCTTTGTAGGTTAATTTAAGCCTATGGTTAAAGACTTGATAGAAAATTGAAGAGTTTGTTCTCATCTGACATGATGTAGATATCAAGCATCAATGAAATGAATTTTTTCACATAATCTTGCACCATGCCACTATGTTTCAATTTTTTTAAGGATTCCTTTGCAACAAAAGATGTGTTGCAAGGAAGAAATTGATCCTTTAGTTTCTTTGAGCTTTCATACATTTCTATCTAAGGTTTGCCTATGGTTTCATCATCATCAAGCCTAGTCCACCACCATAACATAGTGACCTTGGTGAGGTACATGCTAGTAAGCATCACCTTCTCCTTGTCCAACACTCAAGCAACCACGAAGTATTGCTCTGTGTCTCATAAGAAATTTTCAATCACCTTAGCATAACACTCTCCCTCTGAGGCTTTAGCCTCTAAAACATTCATCTTTCCAGAGTTATTGGTAACCACACTTGGTTGCCTATTGCCTTCTTGAGGACAACAACATTCTACTCTACATCAGCAAAGTGGTTAATCTATGCAAAATTGAGACTATGATAAGTAGATTGCAAAAGATGTACCAATTTTTCCAACTTCTTGAGTCTTGCCAAAACTAAGAGAGCGTGCTCCTTAAGAACATCACTAAGAGCCTTTTTCATCTTAGTCATAGACTCCTATATCACATCAAGACTTGATCCGCTAGCCATAAATCAAACCTCAGTGCTCAATACTCAGTATCACAGGGCCAATCCACTTAAATTTTTGACCTTGTGATAACATTAAGTTGCACTTAACCATTTTAGCATGCATAAGACACAAGCACTCTTAAAAGAATCACTTCCCAACCTTTATTACTTTCCTCCTAAAGTACAAAAGATTTGCTAAAGGCTTCACACTTGTGTTTCTCTCCACAATTTTGTATAAAGCCTTAGCTGTGACTATATATATATATCAAAAGTGAGAGAGAGAGAGAGAGAGAGAGAGAGAGTTGTAGTTAACATCCCTAGCTACCTAAAGACATGCATAACTTGGCTATTAAGCTAATCATGTACAATGAGGATCCCCCCTCTTAGAAGCACTCGACCATTTCCTTGGTTAAAACATGCAACTATGTTAGAGGAGAGTTAGACACCTTATTGGGACCTTGATTAGCCACTCTCTTCAGCCACCCATGTTCTCATTCTCTCAAGGAGACCTTTCCAATGCATCACTTTGGATAAGGTTTTAGCTTGCTTATCATTTATACTATTAACATTTATGCCCACGTTTTGGTGTAGTATAATAACTATGATCTTCTTACTCCATGGGGTATATGGGCACCATCTAACTTGGTACACTTTAAGCCCTTGCCTGGCTAGCCTACCTACAATCAAACTCATATAGCATCGGCCCAAACTCAAAGCCTATGTGCTAAAGGCCCATTGATGTTGTAGGCAATCCTTAGAACACTTATTAGCCACTTGTGACAAGCCCTCATAACATTGGCTTGAACCCACTCATGACAAATTTTTGCATTTGTTATGGCACCAAGACACCTCTTAGTTTTAGCTAAACTTGCACACAAGAACAAAACAAAGTGTTCACACAATAGCATAAAAGTATAGTGATAGGCACAACACATAACATACAAGTAGAGTGATAGGTACAACACATAGCATAAAAGTAGAGCGATAGGTACAACACATAGCATAAAAGTAGAGTGATAGGCACAACATATAAAAGAACCTTACTTTCACAAAAAGTATACAAAGGATACAATACTAGGCCCTCAAGTGTTTTCCACACCTTTCACTCTTTTCTCTTTAGTGGTGAACCTTTGGCTACCCACACCTATTTATAGATTCTGTAATTGATACCCTTGACTACTTAGGTTTGCATAACTTGACTGTCAAGTCAATCATGCCTTAGTGGATTATATGGTTTCATAGCTTAATGGCCTTGGAAAGTGTCCCATTTCCCCATTTTTAAGCTTCATGTTTATATGCCTTATATAACATTCTTTAACCCATATTCTCCTATTTGCATGGCACATTTTACCTACTCCAAGTGACCCATAAATGTTCCTACATTTTTGGCCAATAGCCACTCCATATTGTGCTATGTTTAAGGAGAATCAAGCACCTCAAATGACTTGATTGACACATATGTTGACCATTAGTCAAATGCCCATATTATTAAGAAGAACCTCCCATGATCTCCCTATTTTTATAAGGCTTAAGGTCATGCTTGCACTTTGCACACTCCTAAATTGTTAGCTCAGTGATGCATGCCTAGCACATGCATATAGGCTACCTTGAACTTTATTGGCTCAGACCTTAACCCGTACACCAATGTCTTGTGATGTCATAATGAATTCATGGAAAACATGTTAGCCAATTTTCCTTATAGTCACATAATGTCTACCTAAACCTTTATTCATGCACCAATGTTGGCTAACTCACAAGTGAGGCATGCATAACTCCCCTTAAGAGCATTAGGGAATTTGACCATCTAGTAGGAGAAGACATTAATATTTCTAAATAGTCACACAATTGCTAGTAGCACGTTGGTGCACATTGTGGCACCAACCAATAAGCCAAACATCATTCCCACTCAATGTTAATGCTACCACACGCTAGTGCAACAAAAGCACACATTGCTATAATGCACCCCATGCTTCAGCTTCCAACTCATAACTCGCTTGATGCTAATGGCATAGCCTGAACCTATCCTCATGTAACTTTTTGCCATGCATGTTAACTCCACATTCACTTTATTTCCCTTAATGTGCCCATCCCATGCCAACTTTATGCCAAGCATTAATGCAAGGTGTTATCAAATACTTGCATTTTGAAGTTAAGAGACATAAGTGTCATAAGGTCAATCCTTTCACTCAAAATTTTGACCTTGTGATGACACTAAGTTACACTTGGTGTTAGCTACTTTAGCATAAATGAGGCATAAGCACTTTAATAGAGATCATTTCCTAACCTTTATTACTTTTCTCACAAAGTACAAAGGATTTGCTAAAGGTCTCACACAAGTGTTTCTCTTAACAATTTTGTACAGAGCCTTAGTTGCCACTATACATATATATGTATATACATATAGTTGTAGTTGACACCCATAACTACCTAGGGATATGTATGACTAGGCTACCAAGTCAATTATGCATAGTAAGGATCCCATCTCTTGGAAGCACTTGCCTAATTCCATGGGGAGAACATGCAACTATGTTGAAGTAGAGCTTGACATCTTATTAGGACCTCGATTAGCCACTCTCTTTGGCCACCAATATTCTCTTTCTCTTAAGGAGAGCATTCCAATGTATCACTTCGGATAAGGCTTTAATTTGCTTGCCATTTCCACCATTAATGCATATGCCAACATTTTGGTGTAGTACAACACCTATGATCATTGTATTTCGTGGAGTTTAGGGGCACAATCTGAATTGGTCCACACTTCGAGCTTTTGCCTTACTAGCTTGCCTGCAATCAAGCTTGTACAATGTCAGCTTAAGCTCTGAGCCCATGCATTAACAACTTGCTGATGTCATAGTCAATCCTTAGAGTACTTGTTAGCCACTTGCACAAGCCCACACTTAAATCCTCGTGTGTTATTTTACATATGTTCTTACCTTGCCTTGCATACTTAGGTGCCCACACCCAAATCCTCATGCAAAATTGGTGCAAGATGCCAACAATTTTCTTGCATTCTTAAACTAACAAGTTTAAAGGACTAATAGTAGGCCTCTATCCTACCATTAAAGTTTATAGGCAAAAATTTGAATTATGCACTGCCGACATATTGGTCATGTGATTTGTCATGTTATTATAAAACATTATAGCAATAAGTAGAGCCCATGTTAACTTTTTATCTAATGAATGCATCCTTTCCAAAAGTCAAGGTTTGTTACATGTATTAGCTTTATAATTACTATGGTTATCCAAGGAATAGGTACAATCAAATAAACAACTAATTTAATGAGTCATTTGTGGTTTCACAATCTAAATTAATTCATACTTACAAATGCATGGCTTAATTTTTGAAAAATTGTATAACTATTGGTAGGATCAACCAAGTAGTATTCCTTCATGATGACAGTTACCACATGCATGGCACAACTCTAGCCAAAAAGTTAGGATCAAGGACTAGAGTGGGCACGATAGTCATACTATCAAGGGAAAATGCTCTTTATAGGCAAAGATAGAGTTCCCTTGCCTGTGTAACATTCCTCATTTATATTTGAGAGCATGGCTGATGAACTGTGCATCAAACCTATCATAATTGATGTTGTGAAGAACACAGGCACTAATTTGTGGTTTGCCCTACACCCCCAAGTAGGTGAAAGTTGGATTATCTTTTAGAGAGTTAAAATTAAGTAGTTGATCCTATAGAGTACTCTAGGAAAAAGGATGAGAATGGAGAGTATTTTGAGGAAGACAACCAATATTGTTTTACAAATAGTTGCACTTTGTCTTTGGTTGTGGACAATGATACATGGAAATGTACCACTATTTTTCATACCTACATCAAGTTAAGAGATTTTAGTTGTTATTGGTCATTGGTGAAAGAAGTACCATGAATGTTGTTGCTAAGTCTATCCTTTTTAGCTTGAATAATCACACCCATAATCTTTTTGGGTGGCTTGAATTAACAAAACCACATTGCTAATCACTAAGCAACGTCTAGTTCCCATTCAATTAGGTGACTATAAGGATAAGGTTTATTGTGATGTATTGCCTGTGGATGCAGCTCATGTCCTTTTTCAATTGTCTTTAGCTTTATGACCTTAATGTAACCAACCATGGTAGGGAGAATGCATATGTTTTCAAATATGGAGGAAAGAACATTATTTTGAATCCTGCCAAATCCTTTGCTAAGGACCAAAGCCCAAATCTTCCTAACTTGCTTTTGTCAAGAATGTTCTTTATGTCTCAAATCACAATACCCTTGAGGGGGAGTGAAAAAGGAATGAATGCTTGTTAGTTATTATTGCCAAAAAAATAATTCGATACTATAGTATACCCAAAGACAACCTTCCCCCTAAGCTTGATATGTTATTAGCTAATTTTAGGGGCATCATGCCTAATGATCTTCCTAGCAACTTACCACCTATTAGAGACATGCAACAGACTATTGACATAGTTCTTAGTTCATAGTTACTAATCTTCCAAATAATAGGATGAACCCTCGAGAATATGTTGAGTTAAACAAGGAAATAGAAGAACTTTTTAAGGGTTATGTGCATCATAGTCTTAATCCTTCTATTGTTCATGTGTTGTTAACCCTTATTAAAGATGACTTTTAGATGATGTATGTTGATAACATAATCATCAACAAGATCTTTGTCAAGTACAGGTTTCCTATTCTTAGGCTAAAGGATATGTTGGACTTATCAAATGATTCTAACTGGTATTCCAAGATAGATCTTCATAATGGGTTCTACTAAATTCACATTGCGCTTAAGGATGAGTGGAAAACCACATTTAAAACTCAAATGGGTTGTTTTGGTGGCTACTCAAGCCTTTTGAGATGTTTAATGTTTTTAGTACTTTTATGAGAGTCGTGACCCATGCCTCAATATATTTCATTGGCTAGTTTGTAGTAGTTTATTTTGATGATATCCTTATCTATAACAAGTTCAAGAAAGACTACTTAAGTCATTTTTTATTAGTTTTCCTTACTCCATGAAAAACTAAATCTTATGTTAACTTTAAGAAGTATTCATTCTTAAAACTTAAGATGTTATTCTTTGGATTTATAATTTCTACCCTTCATATAGTTATTAGTCTTGAGAAGGTTAGAGTTATTTGAGAGTAGTTAGAGCCTAAGTCACTTATTAATGTCCATTGTTTTTATGGCTTAGCTTCTTTGTATAAGAGCTTCAATAATGGATTTAGAATCATTATGGCCCTTATCACTAAATTGTCTAGAATAAAAGGAATTTAAGCAGTCTAATAAAGCTACCATAGTTTTCAATGAAATTAAGAAGCAAATCACTAAAGCCCTTATTTTGGCATCCTAGCTTTAACAAGGTGTTTGAGTTGCCTTTCAAAGCATCAAAAGTTGGTATATAAGGAATTTAGGTAAAAAAGGGTATCTTATTGCATTTTTCAACAATCAACTCTATAAGGCAAAACACAATATTCATCTTATGATAAAGTTTTTCCTGTGATGGTCCCTTCAAGAATTTGTTTTGTTTTAATCATAAGCACTGCATTATTAAAATTCTCAAAGGAAATTTAATGGTAAGGATGTT
>JAIRCJ010000224.1:0-186862 GCA_020883675.1 Bruguiera gymnorhiza
ATGTGCAACGGCGTGACAAACCAGAAGTGTGAGAATAGGCCGTGAAACTGTAAGACGGGAAATAGGAAATGGTGAGACGTCGTCGACAGTGAAAGCAGGAGCTATGTGAGATATCAATGTTATTTGAAATGATTATATAATTTTAGTCTAAAAATTATACAGACATAAGAAAGCACATGCAAGGGACACTATAAGAGTTTCCCCACCCCCTCAAGCGTCAATATGCTCAACCTAATATTGAAACTTGCGATTGTTATTATATTATTGTTCCACTAAAGTGTATTACATACAATTGAGTCCAATACTTGTATTTTGTTTATTTAACATTTTTAAATATTATGTTTTCTGACGATTCAGATGTAATGGCATTAGCAATAAATTTAAAAATCAAAACATTGCACTTTCTCACTTTTTAGGATTCTAAATTCTTATAGGGATAAATGCACTGTTAATAATTAGTTAAATTTAAATTTTGAAATTTTTTTAGTTATCTCCTTTGCCTCAATGCTATTTGAAATGATTTATATAGTTTTAGACTAAAACATACAACATAAGAAAATGCAAATGCAATGGACTCTAATAAGAAGTTTCTGCACTCCCCTCAAGCACAATATGCTCAACCTAATATTGAACTTTGCGATTGTTATTTATATTATTCTTCCACTAAAGTGTATTATATATAATTGAGTTCAATACTTGTATTTTTGTTTATTTAACATTTTCAAATATTATAATTTTCTCACCATTCAAATGTAATGGCATTAGCAATAAATTTGAAAATGAAAACATTGCACTTTTTCAATTTTTAGAATTCTAAATTTCTATAGGGATAACTGCACTGTTAATAATCAGTTGAATTTAAATTTTGAAATTTTTTTAGTAATCTCCTTTGCCGCAATGCTATTTGAAATGATTTATATAGTTTTAGTCTAAAAACGTACAACATAAGAAAAAGGAAATGCGATGGACTCTAATAAGAAGTCTGCCCACCCCTCTTAAGCGCAATATGCTCGACCTAACATTGAAACTTGGGATTGCTATTTATAATTTTCTTCCACTAAAGTGTAATTTATAGAATTGTGTCCAACACTTGTATTTTTGTTTATATAACATTTTCAAATATTATGTTTTCTTACTATTTAGATGTAATGGCATTAGTAATAAATTTAAAAATCAAAACATTTCACTTTATCAATTTTTAGAATTCCAAATTCCTATAGGGTAAATGCACTATTAATAATCAGTTGAATTTAAATTTTGAAATTTTTTAATTATCTCCTTTGCCACAATGCTATTTGAAATGATTTATATCATTTTATTCTAAAAATATACAACATAAGAAAAGCAAATGCAAGAGACTCTAGAAGAAGTTTGCCCACCCTCGTCGAGCGCAATATGAACACAATATGTTCAACCTAACATTGAAACATGGGACTGCTATTTATAATTTTCTTCCATTAAAATGTAATTTATACAATTGAGTCCAACACTTGTATTTTTGTTTATATAACATTTTCAAATATTATGTTTCTCACAATTCAAATGTAATGGCATTAGCAATAAATTTAAAAATCAAAATATTGGACTTTTTCAATTTTAGAATTCTAATATCCTATAGGGATAAATGCACTGCTAATAATCAATTGAATTTAAATTTTAAAATTTTTTTAATTATCACTTTTGCCACAATGTTATTTGAAATGATTTATATCATTTTAGTCTAAAAATATACAACATAAGAAAAAGCAAAAGCAAGGGACTCTAATAAGAAGTTTTCCCACCCCTTTCAAGCGCAATATGCTCAACCTAATATTGAAGTTTGGGACTGCTATTTATATTATTCTTCCACCAAAGTATATTGTATATAATTGAGTCTAATACTTGTATTTTTGTGTATTTAACATTTTCAAATATTATGTTTTTCTCACCATTCAAATGTAATGGCATTAGTAATAAATTTAAAAATGAAAACATTCCACTTTTTCAATTTTTAGAATTCTAAATTCCTATAAAGATAAATGCACTGTTAATAATCAGTTAAATTTAAATTTTGAAAGTTTTTTAGTAATCTCCTTTGCCTCAATGTTATTTAAAATGATTTATATAGTTTTAGTCTAAAAACATACAACATAAGAAAAAGGAAATGCAATGGACTCTAATAAGAAGTTTCCCCACTCCCCTCAAGTGCAATATGTTCAACCTAATATTGAAGTTTGCGATTGATGTTTATATTATTCTTCCACTAAAGTGTATTGTATATAATTGAGTCCAATACTTGTATTTTTGTTTATTTAAGATTTTCAAATATTATGTTTTCTGACGATTCAGATGTAATGGCATTAGCAATAAATTTAAAAATCAAAACATTCCACTTTTTCAATTTTTAGAATTCTAAATTCCTATAGGGATAAATGCGTTGTTAATAATAAGTTGAATTTAAATTTTGAAAATTTTTTAATTATCTCCTTTGCCATAATACTATTTGAAATGATTTATATAATTTTAGTCTAAAAATATACAACATACGAAAAAGCAAATACACGGGTCTCTAGTAAGAAGTTTGCCCACCCCCTCAAGCACTATATGCTCGACCTAACTTTGAAACTTGGGATTGTTATTTATAATATTCTTCAACTAAAGTGTAATTTACATAATTGAGTCCAACTGATGCGGAAAACCCCAAAAAGACGTGGCTTAGGGACCCAACGCACACAATGAATCAAAGAGCAACTAGGAAAGCTAAATCAGAGTTTAATAACACAAACCCTAGGCCCAATATTCGAAGGAACACGAACCTAGGGTATTCAAGATGGATATGGATGCCACACACCAGAAAAGAAAGGAATTGGGAGTGATAAGTCGATTTGAACGCCACAAGAAGAATTACCTCTTGATAAGTTCTTTAGTTCTTAAAAGAACCGAGGGAGAAAAACCCTTGCTTTCTATTTCACTCAAAGTTGTCTGATATTTTGTATACAAGGGGTGCCTATTTATAGGATAAGATTGCAATCCTAAAGAGGCACAAATTCCTACTTAGGACAATTCCTTATTTAGAAGGAATTCCTATCTAGGACAAATTCTTATACAAAAAATAAACTCCTAATTTGCAATGACTACTATTACTTAGTCCTAACACTTTAAGTACTCTAATAATATTAATAAGGCCTAGACTCTCTTCCAAGCTTGAATTCGCACCATTTGAAGCTTGGTTAGCCTGAACGTCCTTAATCAGCCCATTTAGTTCTTCTTTCATCTTTTTGGCTCTAGCCCATGTTATTAGGCCTCTTGGATTGTGCAATGGACTTTTTGCATCCTTTGAAGCCTTCCACCCTTCATCTCTATAGTTCTCATCACCAATACTCTTATTTTTGTGTATTTAACATTTTCAAATATGATGTTTTTCTCGCTATTCAAATGTAATGGCATTAAAAATGAAAACATTCCACTTTTTCAAATTTTACAATTCTAAATTCTTATAAAGATAAATGCACTGTTAATAATTAGTTGAATTTAAAATTTGAAAGTTTTTTAGTAATCTCCTTTGCCTCAATGCTATTTGAAATGATTTATATAGTCTTAGTCTAAAAAATACAACAAAAGAAAAAGGAAATGCAATGGACTCTAATAAGAAGTTTCCCTACCCCCCTCAAGCGCAATATGCTCGACCGAACTTTGAAACTTGGGATTGCTATTTATAATTTTCTTCCAGAAAAGTGTAATTTATACAATTGAGTCCAATACTTGTATTTTTGTTTATTTAAAATTTTCAAATATTATGTTTTCTCACCATTCAAATGTATTGGCTTTAGCAATAAATTTAAACATCAAAACATTGCACTATTTCAATTTTTAGAATTTTAAATTCCTATAAGGATAAATGCACTGTTAATAATCAGTTGCCACAATACTATTTGAAATGATTTATATAATCTTAGTCTAAAAATATACAACATACGAAAAAGCAAATGCACGGGTCTCTAGTAAGAAGTTTGCCCACCCCCATTAAGCACTATATGCTCGACCTAACTTTGAAACTCAAGATTGTTATTTATAATATTCTTCAACTAAAGTGTAATTTATACGATTGAGTCCAATACTTGTATTTTTGTGTATTTAACATTTTCAAATATGATATTTTTCTTGCCATTCAAATGTAATGGCATTAGCAATAAATTTAAAAATGAAAACATTCCACTTTTTCAATTTTTACAATTCTAAATTCCTATAGGGATAAATATACTGTTAATAATTAGTTGAATTTAAATTTTGAAAGCTTTTTAGTAATCTCCTTTGCCTCAATGCTATTTGAAATGATTTATATAGTTTTAGTCTAAAAACATACAACAAAAGAAAATGGAAATGCAATGGACTCTAATAAGAAGTTTCCCCACCCCCCTCAAACGCAATATGCAAACCGAACTTTGAAACTTGGGATTGCTATTTATAATTTTCTTCCAGTAAAGTGTAATTTATACAATTGAGTCCAATACTTATATTTTTGTTTATTTAACATTTTCAAATATTATGTTTTCTCACCATTCAAATGTAATGGTTTTAGCAATAAATTTAAACATCAAAACATTGCACTATTTCAATTTTTAGAATTTTAAATTCCTATAGGGATAACTGCACTGTTAATAATCAGTTGAATTTAAATTTTGAAATTTTTTTAATTATCTCTTTTGCCACAATGCTATTTGAAATGATTTATATAATTTTAGTCTAAAAATATACTACATACGAAAAAGCAAATGCACGGGTCTCTAGTAAGAAGTTTGCCCACCCCCATCAAGCACTATATGCTCGACCTAACTTTGAAATTTGGGATTGTTATTTATAATATTCTTCAACTGAAGTGTAATTTATACGATTGAGTCCAATACTTGTATTTTTGTGTATTTAACATTTTCAAATATGATGTTTTTCTTGCCATTCAAATGTAATGGCATAAGCAATAAATTTAAAAATGAAAACATTCCACTTTTTCAATTTTTACAATTCTAAATTCCTATATGGATATATACTATTAATAATCAGTTGAATTTAAATTTTGTAATTTGTTTAGTTATCTCCATTTAAAATTTGTAATTTCTTTAGTTATCTCCATTGTCTCAATGCTATTTGCAATGATTTATATAGTTTTAGTCAAAGAACATACAACATAAGAAAAAGGAAATGCAATGGACTCTAATAAGAAGTTTCCCCACCCCCCTCAAGCGCAATATGCTCGACTGAACTTTGAAACTTGGGATTGCTATTTATAATTTTCTTCCACTAAAGTGTAATTTATACAAATGAGTCCAATACTTATATTTTTGTTTATTTAACATTTTCAAATATTATGTTTTCTCACCATTCAAATGTAATGGTTTAGCAATAAATTTAAACATCAAAACATTGCACTATTTCAATTTTTAGAATTTTAAATTCCTATAGGGATAACTGCACTGTTAATAATCAGTTGAATTTAAATTTTGAAATTTTTTTAATTATCTCCTTTGCCATAAAGCTATTTGAAATGATTTATATAATTTTAGTCTACAAATATACAACATAAGAAAAAGCAAGTGCACGGGACTCTAATAACTAGTTTGCCCACCCCCCTCAAGAGAATATGCTCGACATAACATTGAAACCTACGAATGCCTTTTATAATTTTCTTCCACTAAAGTGTAATTTATACAATTGAGTCCAATACTTGTATTTTTTGTGTATTTAACATTTTCAAATATTATGTTTTTCTCACCATTCAAATGTAATGGCATTAGCAAAAAATTTTAAAATGAAAACATTGCACTTTTTCAATTTTTTGAATTCTAAATGCCTACAGGGATAAATGCATAGTTAATAATCAGTTAAATTTACATTTTGAAATTTTTTTAATTATCTCCTTTGCCACAATGCTATTTGAAATGATTCATATAGTTTTAGTCTAAAAACATGCAACATAAGAAAATGGAAATGCAATGGACTCTAATAAGAAGTTTCCCCACCCCCCTCAAGCGCAATATACTCAACCTAATATTGAAACTTGCGATTGTTATTTATATTATTCTTCCACTAAAGTGTATTGCCTACAATTTAGTCCAATACTTGTATTTTTGTTTATTTAGCTTTTTCAAATATTATGTTTTTCCCACCATTCAAATGTAATAGCATTAGCAATAAATTTAAAAATCAAAACATTGCACTTTTTCAATTTTAGAATTCTAAATTCCTATAGGGATAAATGCACTATTAATCATTAGTTGAATTTAAATTTTAAATTTTTTTTAATAATCTCCTTTGTCACAATGTTATTTGAAATGATTTATATAATTTTAGTCTAAAAATATACAACAAGGAAAAAGCAAATGCAAGGGATTCTAATAAGAAGTTTCCCTACTCCCCTCAAGTGCAATATGCTCAACCTAATATTGAAGCTTGTGATTGCTATTTATATTATTCTTCCACTAATGTGTATTGTATATAATTGAGTATAATACTTGTATTTTTGTTTATCTAACATTTTGAAATATTATGTTTTCTCTCCATTCAAATGTAATGACATTAGCAATAAATTTAAAAATCAAAACATTGCACTTTTTCAATTTTTAGAATTCTAAATTCCTATAAGGATAATTGCTCAACCTAATATTGAAATTTGTGACTACTATTTATATTATTCTTCCACTAAAGTGTATTGTATATAATTGAGTATAATACTTGTATTTTTGTTTATCTAACATTTTGAAATATTATGTTTTCTCTCCATTTAAATGTAATGGCATTAGCAATAAATTTAAAAATTAAAACATTGCACTTTTTCAATTTTAGAATTCTAAATTCCTATAGGGATAAATGCACTATTAATAATCAATTTAATTTTAAATTTTGAATTTTTTTTAATTATCTCCTTTGCCACAATTCTATCTGAAATTATTTATATAATTTTAGTCTAAAAGTATACAACATAAGAAAAAGCAAATGCAAGGGACTCTAATAAGATGTTTGCCCACCCCCCTCGAGGGTAATATGCCCGACCTAACATTGAAACTTGGGATTGCTATTAATAATTTTCATCCACTAAAGTGTAATATATACAATTGGGTCCAATAATTGTATTTTTGTGTATTTAACATTTGCATATATTATGATTTTCTCACCATTCAAATGTAATGGGATTGGCAATAAATTTAAAAATCAAAACATTGCACTTTTTCAATTTTAGAATTCTAAATTCCTATTGGGATAAATGCACCATTAATAATAAGTTGAATTTAAATTTTAAAATGTTTTTAATTATCTCCTTTGCCACAATGTTATTTGAATTGATTTATATAATTTTAGTCTAAAAATATACAATAAAGAAAAAGCAAATGCAAGGGATTCTAACAAGAACTTTCCCCATTCCCCTCAAGCGCAATATGCTCAGCCTAATATTGAAGCTTACGATTGCTATTTATATTACTCTTCCACTAATGTGTAGTGCATACAATTGAGTCCAATACTTGTATTTTTGTTTATTTAACATTTTCAAATATTATGTTTTCTCACCATTCAGATGTAATGGCATTAGCAATAAATTTAAAAATCAAAACATCACACTTTTTCAATTTTTAGAATTTTAAATTCCTATAGGGATAAATGCACTGTTAATAATCAGTTGAATGTAAATTTTGAATTTTTTTTTATCTCCTTTGCCTCAATGCTATTTGAAATGATTTATATAGTTTTTGTCTAAGAACGTACAACATAAGAAAAAGAAAATGCAATGGACTCTAATAAGAAGTTTCCATACTCGCCTCAAATGCAATATGCTCAACCTAACATTGAAACTTCGGATTGATATTTATAATTTTCTTCCACTAAAGTGTCATTTATACAATTAAGTCCAATACTTGTATTTTTGTGTATTTAACATTTTCAAATATTATGTTTTTTTCACCATTCAAATGTAATGGCATTAGAAAAAGATTTTAAGATGAAAACATTGCACTTTTTCAATTTTTAGAATTCTAAATTCCTATAGGGATAAATGCACAGTTAATAATCAGTTCAATTTACATTTTGAAATTTTTTTAATTATCTCCTTTGCCATAATGCTATTTGAAATGATTGATATAGTTTTAGTCTCAAAACATGCAACATAAGAAAAAGGAAATGCAATGGACTCTAATAAGAAGTTTCCCCACCCCCTGAAGCGCAATATGCTCGACCTAATATTGAAACTTGCGATTGCTATTTATATTATTCTTCAACTAAAGTGTATTGCCTACAATTAAGTCCAATACTTGTATTTTTGTTTATTTAACATTTTCAAATATTATGTTTTCTCACCATTCAGATTTAATGGTATAAGCAATAAATTTAAAAACCAAAACATTGCACTTTTTCAATTTTTAGAATTCTAAATTCCGATAGGTATAAATGCACTATTAATAATCAGTTGAATTTAAATTTTGAAATTTTTTTTATCTCCTTGGTGTTAATGCTATTTGAAATGATTTATATAGTTTTTGTCTAAGAACATACAACATAAGAAAAAGAAAATGCAATGGACTCTAATAAGAACTTTCCCCACCTGCCTCAAGCGCAATATGTTTGACCTAATATTGAAACTTACGATTACTATTTATATTATTCTTTCACTAATTTGTAGTGCATATAATTAAGTCCAATACTTGTATTTTTGTTTATTTAACATTTTAAATATTATGTTTTCTCACCATTCAAATGTAATGGCATTAGCAATAAATTTGAAAATCAAAACACTGCACTTTTTCAATTTTTAGAATTCTAAATTCCTATTGGGATAAACACACTGTTAATAATCAGTTGAATTTAAATTTTGACTTTTTTTTAATTATCTCCCTTGCCATAAAGCTATTTGAAATGATTTATATAATTTTAGTCTACAAATATACAACATAAGAAAAAGCAAATGCACGGGACTCTAATAACTAGTTTGCCCACCCCCCTCAAGTGAATATGCTCGACCTAACACTGAGACTTGGGAATCCTATTTATAATTTTCATCCACTAAAGTCTAGTTTATATAATTAAGTCCAATATTTGTATTTTTGTGTATTTAACATTTTCAAATATTATGTTTTCTCACCATTCAAATGTAATGGCATTAGCAATAAATTTAAAAATCAAAACATTGCACTTTTTCAATTTTTAGAATTCTAAATTCCTATAAGGATAAATGCACTGTTAATAATCATTTGAATTTAAATTTTGAAATTTTTTTAATTATCTCCTTTGCCATAATGCTATTTGAAACGATTTATATAATTGTACTCTAAAAATATGCAACATAAGAAAAAGCAAATGCAAGTGTCTCGAATAAGAAGTTTGGCCACCCCCCTCAAGCGCAATATGCTCTACCGAATTTTGAAATTTGGGATTCCTATTTATAATTTTCTTCCATTAAAGTGTAATTTATACAATTGAGTCCAATACTTGTACTTTTGTTTATTTAACATCTTCAAATATTATGTTTTCTCACCATTTAAATGTAATGACATTAGCAATAAATTTAAACATCAAAACATTGCACTATTTCAGTTTTTAGAATTCTAAATTGCTATAAAGATAAATGCATAGTTAATAATCAGTTGATTTAAATTTTGAATTTTTTTTAATTATCTCCTTTGCCATAAAGCAATTTGAAATGATTTATACACTTTTAGTCTACAAATATACAACATAAGAAAAAGCAAATGCATGGGACTCTAATAACTAGTTTGCCCACCCCCCTCAAGCAAATATGCTCGACCTAACACTGAAACCTGCAAATGCTTTTTATAATTTTCTTCCATGAAAGTGTTAATTTATACAATTGAGTCCAATACTTGTGTTTTTGTGTATTTAATATTTTCAAATATTTTGTTTTTCTCACCACTCAAATGTAATGGCATTAATAATAAATCTAAAATTCAAAACACTACACTTTTTCAATTTTTTAGAATTCTAAATTCCTATAAGGGGCAAATGCACTGTAATAATCAGTTCAATTTAAATTTTGAAAGCTTTTTAATTATCTCCTCTGCCACAATGCTATTTGAAACGATTTATATAATTTTAGTCTAAAAATATACAAGCATACGAAAAAGCAAATGTAAGGATCTTTAGTAAGAAGTTTGCCCACCCCCACCCTTAAGCGCAATATGCTCAACCTAATCTTTGAAACTTGGATTGCTATTTGATAATATTTTTCCTACTAAAGTGTAATTATAACAATTGGTCCAATACTTTATTTTTGTGTATTTAACATTTTTCACAATATATGTTTTCTCACCATTCAGATAAATGGCATTAGCAATAAATTTAAAATCAAAACATTTACACTTTTTTCCAAATTTTTAGAATTCTAAATTCCAATAGGGATAAATGGCACTGTTAATAATCAGTTGAATTTAAATTTTGAAAGCTTTTTAGTTATCTCCTTTGCCTCAATACTATTTGAAATGATTTATATAGTTTTGGTCTAAAACCATACAACATAAGAAAAAGGAAATGCAATGAACTCTAATAAGAAGTTTTCCCCACCCCCCTCCAAGCACAATATGCTCGACCTATATTGAAGTTTGCGATTGCTATTTATATTATTCCTCCATTTAAAGTGTATTGAATATAATTGTGTCCCAATACATATATTTTTGTTTATTTAACATTTTCAAATATTATGTTTTCCACCATTCAGATGTAATGGCATTAGCAATAATTTAAAAATCAAAACATTGCACTTTTTCAATTTTTAGAATTCTAAATTCCTATAGGGACTAATGCACTGTTAATAATTAGTTCAATTTAAATTTTGAAAGTTTTTTAATTATCTCCTCTTTGCACAATGCTATTTGAAACGATTTATATAATTTTACTCTAAAAATATACAACATATGAAAAAGAAAATGCAAGGATCTCTAGTAAGAAGTTTGCCCACCCCCCTCAGGCATAATATGTTCGACTTAACTTTGAAACTTGGGATTGCTATTTATAATTTTCTTCCACTAAAGTGTAATTTATACAATTGAGTCCAATACTTGTATTTTTGTGTATTTAACATTTTCAAATATTATGTTTTTCTCACCATTCAAATGTAATGGCATTAGCAATAAATTTAAAAATCAAAACATTGCACTTTTTCAATTTTTAGAATTCTAAATTCCTATAGGGATAAATGCACTATTAATAATCAGTTGAATTTAAATTTTGAAAGTTTTTTAGTTATCTCCTTTGCCTTAATGCTATTTGAAATGATTTATATAGTTTTAGTATAAATACATACAACATAAGAAAAAGGAAATGCATTAAACTCTAATAAGAAGTTTCCCCACCCCCGTCAAGCGCAGTATGCTCAACCAAATATTGAAGTTTCCGATTGCTATTATATTATTCTTCTACTAAAGTGTATTGTATATAATTGAGTCCAATACTTGTATTTTTGTTTATTTAACAATTTCAAATATTATGTTTTGAAGTTTCCAACTTCACCCTAGGATCTACTAGTTTGTGATACTAGGTGGGGGGGTGAATCAGTATCTCCAAAATTCGCAATTCGCAGGTAAGTGAACAACTTCAATCTCTTTTTAAAAGCGAACTCTTTCTCAGATTCGATTAAGGTAGATCTATTACTACCTACTAATCATAATAGTCCCCAAAGTCACCTTTTAGACACCTTGCCTAATAGACAATTCAGATGTTCTTGTTTAGGTCTTCGTTAGGTTATGGGTTGGCTGATACTTTAGCTGCGTTCACAACTCAATTCAAAACACAGAACGTAAAACAAATTAAGGACACACAAGATTTACGTGGTTCCGTCAACGTGACGTACATCCATGGTGGTAGGGACTCTCCCTTACCGAGACTATCCACTATACTTGAGAATTCCAGTTACAATGGATGTCTTAATCTTCTGCTCCTTTCACTATTACAATTACTAAGCAAGTACAATACAAAGAGTGTCACTTACTATGTCTACCCTTCTTCTAGCTTGTCTTGCCTCTGTTGAATTGAAAGGTTGCTCCATTACCGCTTAGAAGTTCACCGCAACGCTCTCTAACCTCTCTTGAAGAAATCTGGAAATGCGTTGAGTTCTTTCTGATGCTTCGCTGAATTCCTTCTCTAGGTTGTCTCACACAGCTCCTGCTTTCACTGTCTCACGGTCTCACCCGTCTCCTATTTCACGGTCTTACTGTTTCACGGCCTGTCCTCACGCTTCTGGTCTGTCATGCCGTTGCACGTTCTGGTCTCACGTCGTCTCCTGATGTACACCCATGCTTCTGGTCTGCCGTTTCACGTCTCTTGGCCTGCCTCACACTACTGGTTTTTCTGGTTCACGTCTTTCGGCCTGCCTCACGCTTCTGGTCTGCTGTCTTCTCTTCCGGGTAGTCTCACGGATACCAGGTCTGCTGTCTTCTCTTCTGGGTGATCTCACGGATACCAGGTCTACTGTCTTCTCTTCCGGGTGGTCTCACGGATACCAGGTCTGCTGTCTTCTCTTCCGGGTGGTCTATTTCTTATTTCTCCTCTTGCTGGTTGTGCATTTCTGGTTTGCTTGTAGGATGTGTTTCTGGTTTGCTTGCAGGACGTGTTTCTGGTTTCCTTGCAAGAGGTCGCACGTTCTGGTTTGCTCTCCTGGTGGTGACGTTTCTGATTTGCTCTCCCGGTGGTGTCGTTACTGATCTCTTGCCGTTCTGCTCTCTTTTCGGCCGTCTCCTCTCGACCTCTGTTCTTCGTTCAGCCCCCTTCGGCCGTCTCCCCTTTTTCTCCTTTTTTTTTTTTTTGCCGACGGTGGGGTTCCCTTTTGGTATATTATTTTCTCTTCTTTTTGGCCGGTTGTTGTAGGGTTGCTGTTTATTCAATTTTGTTGGCCCCCCTTTTTGTTTTGTCTTCCAAGGCCTTTATATACTCTCTTCCATGAAACCCTAATAAGGCTTATGTGACGGATTTACGTTCTTGCCCTTACATGGCGAATTTACTTTCTTGCCCTTCCATGTGGCTTTACTTTCTTGCACACTTCACCCTAGTTGACAACAATTACAACCCATACAACGCTGTGGGAACAACATGTTTTCTCACCATTCAGATGTAATGACATTAGCAATAAATTTAAAAATCAAAACATTACACTTTTTCAATTTTTAGAATTCTAAATTCCAATAGGGATAAATGCACTGTTAATAATTAGTTGAATTTAAATTTTGAAAGCTTTTTAGTTATCTCCTTTGCCTCAAATCTATTTGAAATGATTTATTTAGTTTTAGTCTAAAAACATACAACATAAGAAAAAAGAAATTCAATAGACTCTAATAATAAGTTTCCCCACCACCCTCAAGCACAATATGCTCAACCTAATATTGAAATTTGCGATTGTTGTTTATAATATTCTTCCACTAAAGTGTATTGTATATAATTATGTCCAATACATATATTTTTGTTTATTTAACATTTTCAAATATTATATTTTCTCACCATTTAAATGTAATGGCGTTACCAATAAATTTAAATGTCAAAACATTGCACTATCTCAATTTTTAGAATTCTAAATTCCTATAGGGATAAATGCACTGTTAATAATCAGTTGAATTTAAATTTTGAAAGTTTTTCAGTTATCTCCTTTGCCTCAATGCTATTTGAAATGATTTATATAGTTTTAGTCTACAAATATACAACATAAGAAAAAACGAATGCACGGGACTCTAATAACTAGTTTGCCCACCCCCTCAAGCGAATAAGCTCGACCTAACACTGAAACCCGCGAATGCTTTTTATAATTTTCTTACACTAAAGTGTAATTTATACAATTGAGTCCAATACTTGTGTTTTTTGGTATTTAATATTTTCAAATATTTTGTTTTTCTCACCATTCAAATGTAATGGCATTACTAATAAATTTAAAAATCAAAACACTGCACTTTTTCAATTTTTAGAATTCTAAATTCCTATAGGGATAAATGCACTGTTAATAATCAGTTGAATTTAAATTTTGAAAGTTTTTCAGTTCTCTCCTTTGCCTCAATGCTATTTGAAATGATTTATATAGTTTTAGTCTAAAAACATACAACATAAGAAAAACGAAATGCAATGAACTCTAATAAGAAGTTTCCCCACCCCCGTCAAGCACAGTATGCTTATCCTAATATTTGAGTTTCCAATTGCTATTTATATTATTTTTCCACTAAAGTGTATTGTATATAATTGAGTCCAATACTTGTATTTTTGTTTATTTAACATTTTCAAATATTATGTTTTCTCACCATTCAAATGTAATGGCATTAGTAATAAATTTAAAATTCAAAACATTACACTTTTTCAATTTTTAGAATTCTAAATTCCTATAGGGATAAATGCCCTGTTAATAATCAGTTGAATTTAAATTTTAAATTTTTTTTAATTATGTCCTTTGCCATAAAGCTATTTGAAATGATTTATATAATTTTAGTCTACAAATATACAACATAAGAAAAAGCAAATGCACGGGACTCTAATAACTAGTTTGCCCACCCCCCTCAAGTGAATATGCTCGACCTAACATTGAAACCTGCGAATGCTTTTTATAATTTTCTTCCACTAAAGTGTAATTTACACAATTGAGTCCAATACTTGTATTTTTGTGTATTTAACTTTTTCAAATATTTTGTTTTTCTCACAATTCAAATGTAATGGCATTAACAATAAATTTAAAAATCAAAACACTGCATTTTTTCAATTTTTAGAATTCTAAATTCCTATAGGGATAAATGCACTGTTAATAATCAGTTGAATTTCAATTTTGAAAGTTTTTTAGTAATCTCCTTTGCCTCAATACTATTTGAAATGATTTATATAGTTTTAGTCTAAAAACATACAACATAAGAAAAACGAAATGCAATGAACTCTAATAAGAAGTTTCCCCACCCCCGTCAAGTGCAGTATGCTCAACCTAATATTGAAGTTTTTGATTGTTATTTATATTATTCTTCCACTAAAGTGTATTGTATATAATTGAGTCCAATACTTGTATTTTTGCTTATTTAACAATTTCAAATATTATGTTTTCTCACCCTTCAGATATAATGGCATTAGCAATAAATTTAAAAATCAAAACATTACACATTTTCAATTTTCAGAATTCTAAATTCCAATAGGGATAAATGCACTGTTAATAATTAGTTGAATTTAAATTTTGAAAACTTTTTAGTTATCTCCTTTGCCTCAAATCGATTTGAAATGATTTATTTAATTTTAGTCTGAAAACATACAACATAAGAAAAAGGAAATTCAATGGACTCTAATAATAAGTTTCGTCACCCCCCTCAAGCGCAATATGCTCAACCTAATATTGAAATTTGCGATTGCTATTTATATTATTCTTCCACTAAAGTGTATTGTATATAATTGTGTCCAATACATATATTTTTGTTTATTTAACATTTTCAAGTGTTATGTTTTCCTACCATTCAGATGTAATGGCATTACCAATAAATTTAAAAATCAAAACGTTGCACTTTTTCAATTTTTATAATTTTAAATTCCTATAGGGATAAATGCACTATTAATAATCAGTTGAATTTAAATTTTGAAATTTTTTTATTCATCTCCTTTGCCACAATGTGATTTGAAATGATTTATATAATTTTAGTCTAAAAATATACAACATATGAAAAAGCAAATGCAAGGGTCTCTAGTAAGAAGTTTGCCCACACCACTCAAGCGCAATATGCTCGACCTGACTTTGAAACTTGGAATTGCTATTTATAATTTTCTTCCATTAAAGTGGAATTTATACAATTGAGTCCAATACTTGTATTTTTGAGTATTTAACATTTTTGAAATATTATGTTTTCTCACAATTGAAATGTAATGGCATAAGTAATAAATTTAAAAATCAAAACATTGCACTATTTCAATTTTTAGAATTCTAAATTCCTATAAGGATAAATGCACTGTCAATAATCAGCTGAATTTAAAATTTGAAATTTTTTTAATTATCACCTTTGCCACAATGCTATTTGAAATGATTTATATAATTTTAATTTTAAAATATACAATATATGAAAAAGCAAATGCAAGGGTCTCTAATAAGAAGTTTGCCCAGCATCCTCAAACACAATATGCTCGACCTAACATTGAAACTTGCGAATCCTCTTTATAATTTTATTCCACTAAAGTCCATTTTATATAATTAAGTCCAATATTTGTATTTTTGTGTATTTAACATTTTCAAATATCATGTTTTCTCACCATTCAAATGTAATGACATTAGCAATAAATTTAAAAATCAAAACATTGCACTTTTTCAATTTTTAGAATTCTAAATTTCTATAGGGATAAATGCACTGTTAATAATCAATTCAATTTAAATTTTGAAAGTTTTTTAATTATCTCCTCTGCCACAATGCTATTTGAAATAATTTATATAATTTTAGTCTAAAAATATACAACATACGAAAAAGCAAATGCAAGGGTCTCTAGTAAGAAGTTTGGCCACCCCCCTTAAGTGCAATATGCTCGACCTAACTTTGAAACTTGGGATTGCTATTTATAATTTTCTTCCACTAAAGTGTAATTTATATAGTTAAGTCCAATACTTGTATTTTTGAGTATTTAACATTTTCAAATATTATGTTTTCTCACAATTGAAATGTAATGGCATAAGCAATAAATTTAAAAATCAAAACATTGCACTTTTTCAATTTTTAGAATTCTAAATTCCCATAGGGATAAATGTATTGTTAATAATCAATTTAATTTTAAATTTTGAAATTTTTTTAATTATCTCTATTGCCACAATTCTATTTGAAATGATTTATATAATTTTAGTCTAAAAATATACAACATAAGAAAAAGCAAATGCAAGGGTCTCTAATATGAAGTTTGCCCACCCCCCTAAAGCACAATATGCTTGACCTAACTTTGAAACTTGAGATTGTTATTTATAATTTTCTTCCACTAATGTGTAATTTATACAATTGAATTCAAGACTTGTATTTTTGTGTATTTAACATTTTCAAATATTATCTTTTCCCACAATTCAAATGCAATGACGTTAGCAAAAAATTTAAAAATCAAAATATTGCACTTTTTCAATTTTAGAATTCTAAATTCCAATAGGGATAAATACACTGTTAATAATGAATTTAATTTTAAATTTTGAAATTTTTTTAATTATCTTTGTTGCCACAATGCTATTTGAAATGATTTGTATAATTTTAGTCTAACAATATCCAATATAAGAAAAAGCAAATGCAAGGGTCTCTAATAAGAAGTTTGCCCACCCCCCTAAAGCGCAATATGCTTGACCTAACTTTGAAACTTGAGATTGTTATTTATAATTTTCTTCCACCAAAGTGTAATTTATACAATTGAATTCAATGCTTGTATTTTTGTGTATTTAACATTTTCAAATATTATCTTTTCTCACAATTCAAATGCAATGACGTTAGCAAAAAATTTAAAAATCAAAATATTGCACTTTTTTAATTTTAGAATTCTAAATTCCCATAGGGATAAATACATTGTTAATAATGAATTTAATTTTAAATTTTGAAATTTTTTTAATTATCTCTGTTGCCACAATGCTATTTGAAATGATTTGTATAATTTTAGTCTAAAAATATACAATATAAGAAAAAGCAAATGCAAGGGTCTCTAATAAGAAGTTTGCCCACCCCCCCTAAAACGCAATATGCTTGACCTAACTTTGAAACTTGAGATTGTTATTTATAATTTGCTTCCACCAAAGTGTAATTTATACAATTGAATTCAATACTTGTATTTTTGTGTATTTAACATTTTCAAATATTATCTTTTCTCACAATTCAAATGCAATGATGTTAGCAAAAAATTTAAAAATCAAAATATTGCACTTTTTCAATTTTAGAATTCTAAATTCCCATAGGGATAAATACATTGTTAATAATCAATTTAATTTTAAATTTTGAAATTTTTTAATTATCTCTGTTGCCATAATGCTATTTGAAATGATTTATATAATTTTAGTCTAAAAATATACAACATAAGAAAAGGCAAATGCAAGGGTCTCTAATAAGAAGTTTGCCCACCCTCCTAAAGCGCAATATGCTTAACCTAACTTTGAAACTTGAGATTGTTATTTATAATTTTCTTCCACCAAAGTGTAATTTATACAATTGAATTCAATACTTGTATTTTTGTGTATTTAACATTTTCAAATATTATCTTTTCTCACAATTCAAATGCAATGACGTTAGCAAAAAATTTAAAAATCAAAATATTGCACTTTTTCAATTTAAGAATTCTAAATTCCTATGGGGATAAATGCATTGTTAATAATTAGTTGAATTTCAATTTTGAAATTTTTCTAGTTATTCACTTTGGCATAATGTTATTTGAAATGATTAATATAATTTTAATCTAAAAATATACAACATAAGAAAAAGTGAATCCAAGGGACTCTAAGAAAACGTTTGCCCACCCCCCTCAAGTGTAGTATGCTCGACTTAACGTTGAAACTTGGGATTGTTATTTATAATTTTCTTCCACTAAAGTGTAATTTATACAACTGAGTCTAATATTTATATTTTTGTTTATTTAACAATTTCAAATATTATGTTTTCTCACCATTAAGATGTAATGGCATTAGCTATAAATTTAAAAATCAAAACATTGCACTTTTTCAATTTTTAGAATTCTAAATTCCTACAGGGATAAATACACTGTTAATAATCAATAAAATTTCAATTTTGAAGGTTTTTTAATTATCTCCTTTGCCACAATGCTATTTGAAATGATTTATGTAATTTTAGTCTAAAAATATACAACATAAGAAGAAGAAAATGCTAGTGTCTCTAATAAGAAGTTGGCCAACCCCCCTCAAGCACTATATGCTCGACCTAAAATTGAAACTTGAGATTGCTGTTTAGAATTTTCTTCCCCTAAAGTGTAATTTATACAATTGAGTCCAATACATGTATTTTTGGATATCTAACATTTTCAAATATTATGTTTTTCTTACCATTCAAATGTAATGGCATTAGCAATAAATCTAAAAATCAAAACATTGCACTTTGTCAATTTTTAGAATTCTAAATTCCTATAAGAATAATAGCGCTATCAATAATCTGTTGAAATGATTATCTCCTTTGCCACAATGCTATTTGAAATGATTTAGACAATTGTAGTCTACAAATATACAACATAAGAAAAGCAAATGCAAGGGACTTTAATCAAAAGTTTGCCCACCACCCTCAAGTGCAATATGCTCGACCAAACATTGAAACTTGAGATTGTTGTTTATAATTTTCTTCCCCTAAAGTGTAATTTATACAATTGAGTTGAATACTTGTATTTTTGTGTATTTAATATTTTCAAATATTATGTTTTTCTCACCATTCAAATGTAATGGCATTAACAATAAATTTAAAAATCAAAACATTGCACTTTTTCAATTTTTAGAATTCTAAATTCCTATAGGATAAATGCCCTGTTAATATTCAATTGAATTTCAATTTTGAAATTTTTTTAGTTATCTCCATTGCCTCAATGCTATTTGAAATGATTTATGTAATTTTAATCTAAGAACATACAACATAAGAAAAAAGATATGCAATGGACACTAATATTAAGTTTCCCCACCCCCCTCAAGTGCAATATGCTCAACCTAATATTGAAGTTTGCAATTGCTATTCATATTATTCTTCCACTAAAGTGTATTGTATATAATTGAGTCAAATACTTCTATTTTTGTTTATTTAACATTTTCAAATATTATGTTTTTCTCACCATTCAAATGTAATGGCATTAGCAATAAATTTAAAAATCAAAACATTACACATTTTCAATTTTTAGAATTCTAAATTCCAATAAGGGATAAATACACTGTTAATAATTAGTTGAATTTAAATTTTGAAAGCTTTTTAGTTATCTCCTTTGCCTCAAATCTTTTTGAAATGATTTATTTAGTTTTAGTCTAAAACATACAACATAAGAAAAAGGAAATTCAATGGACTCTAATAATAAGTTTCGCCACCCCCCTCAAGCGCAATATGTTCAACCTAATATTGAAATTTGCGAATACTATTTATATTATTCTTCCACTAAAGTGTATGTATATAATTGTGTCCAATACATATATTTTTGTTTATTTAACATTTTCAAATGTTATGTTTTCCTTACTATTCAGATGTAATGGCATTACCAATAAATTGAAAAATCAAAACATTGCACTTTTTCAATTTTTAGAATTTTTAAATTCCTATAGGGATAAATGCACTACTAATAATTAGTTAAATTTAAATTTTAAAAATTTTTTAATTATCTCCTTTGCCATAATACTATTTGAAATGATTATATAATTTTAGTCTGAAAATATACAATATAAGAAAAAGCAAATGCTAGGGTCTCTAATAAGAAGTTTGCCCACCCCCCTCAAGCACAATATGCTCAACCTAACGTTGAAACTTGGAATTGCTATTTATAATTTTCTTCCACTAAAGTGTAATTTATACAATTGAGTCGAAGACTTGTATTTTGTTTATTAAACATTTTCAAATATTATGTTTTCTTTACCATTCAAAGTAATGGCGTTGGCAATAAATTTAAAATTCCAATTTTTTAGAATTCCAAATTCCTATCGGGATAAATGTACTATTAAATAATTAGTTGAATTTAAATTTTAAATTTTTTTTAATTATCTCCTTTGTCACAATGCTATTTGAAATGATTTAGATAATTTTAATTTTAAAAATATACAACAGAAGAAAAAAGCAAATGCAAAGGACTCTATTAAGAAGTTTGCCCACCCCCCTCAAACGCAATATGCTCGACCTAACTTTGAAACTTGGGATTGCTATTTATAATTTTCTTCCGCTAAAGTATAATTTATACAATTGAGTCCAATACTTGTTTTTTTTTTTGTGTATTTAACATTTTCCAAATATTATGTTTTTCCCACCATTCAAATTTAATGGCATTAGCAATAAATTTAAAAATAAAACATTGCCACTTTTTTCAATTTTCTAAGAGTATAAATTCTAAACTATAAGGATAATTGCAACATTAATAATCAGTTGAATTGAAATTTTGAAATTTTTTTAATTACCTCCCTTTGCCACAATGCTATTTGAAATGATTTATAATATTTTAGTCTAAAAACTATACAACATAAGAAAAAAGCAAATGCGTAGGGTCTTTAATATAGAAGTTTGCACCACCCCTCATCAGCGCAATATTGCTCGACCTAACTTTGAAACTTGGGATTGCAAATTTATAAATTTTCTTCCGCTAAAGTGTAAATTTATACAATTGAAGTCTAATACTTGTTTTTTTGTGTATTTAACATTTCAAATATTATGTTTTTCCCACCATTCAAATGTAATGGCATTAGTAATAAATTTAAAAATAAAAACATTGCACTTTTTCAATTTTAGAATTCTAAATTCCTATAAGGATAATTGCCTTATTAATAATTAGTTGAATTTAAATTTTAAAATTTTTTTAATTATCTCCTTTGNTTTTTAAATTTTTTTAATTATCTCCTACGCCATAATGCTATTTGAAATGATTTATAAAATTTTAGTCTAAAAAATATACAACATAAGAAAAAGCAAATGCTAGGCGTCCTTGATAAGAACTTGCCCACCCACCTCAAGTGCAATAATGCTCGACCTAACGTTGAAACTTGGGATTGCTATTTCAGTCAATTTCTTCCGCTAAAGTGTACTTTATACAATTGAAGTCCAATACTATGTTTATTTTTGTGTATTTAACTTTTCAAAATATTATGTTTTTTGACCATTAAAATGTAATGACATTGGTAATAAATTTAAAAATCAAAACATTGCACGTTTTCAATTTTTAGAATTCCAAATTCCTATCGGTATAAATGCACTGTTAATAATCAGTTGAATTTAAATTTTAAAATTTTTTTCATTATCTATTTTGCCACAATACTATTTGAAATGATTTATATAATTTTAGTCTAAAATATACAATATAAGAAAAAGCAAATGCAAGGGACTCTAATAAGAAGTTTGCCCACCCCCCTCATGCGCAATATGCTCGACCTAACTTTGAAACTTGGGATTGCTATTTATAATTTTCTTCCGCTAAAGTGTAATTTATACAATTGAGTCCAATACTTGTTTTTTGTGTATTTAACATTTTCAAATATTATGTTTTCCTCACCATTCAAATGTAATGGCACTAGCAACAAATTTAAAAACAAAAACATTGCACTTTTCAATTTTAGAATTCTAAATTCCTATAGGGATAAATGTACTATTAGTAATCAATTGAATTGAAATTTTGAAATTTGTTTAGTTATCTCCATTGCCTCAATGCTATTTGAAATGATTTATATAGTCTTAGTCTAAGAACATACAACATAAGAAAAAGGAAATGTAATAGACACCAATATGAAGCTTCCCCACCCCCTTAAGCGCAATAAGCTCAACCTAATATTGAAGTTTGCAATTGCCATTTATATAATTCTTCCACTAAAGTGTACTGTATATAATTGAGTCCAATACTTCTATATTTGTTTATTTAACATTTTCAAATATTATTTTTTATCACCACTCAGATGTAATGTCATTAGCAATAAATTTCACAATCAAAACATTGCACGTTTTCAAATTTTAGAATTCAAAATTCCTGTAGGGATAAATGCACTATTAATAATCAGTTGAATTTAAATTTTAAATTTTTTTAATTATGTCCTTTGCCACAATGTTATTTGAAGTGATTTATATAATTTTTGTCTAAAAATATACACCATAAGAAAAAGCAAATGCTAGGGTCTTTGATAAGAAGCTTGCCCACCCCCCTCAAGTGCAATATGCTCGACCTAACGTTGAAACTTGGGATTGCTATTTATAATTTTCTTCCGCTTAAGTGTAATTTATACAATTGAGTCTAATACTTGTTTTTCTTTTGTGTATTTAACATTTTCAAATATTATGTTTTTCTCACCATTCAAATGTAATGGCATTAGCAATAAATTTAAAAATCAAAACATTGCACTTTTTCAATTTTTAAAATTCCTATCGGGATAAATGCACTATTAATAATCTGTTGAATTTAAATTTTGAAATTTTTTTAATTATCTCCTTTGCCACAATGCTATTTGAAATGATTTATATAATTTTAGTCTAAAAATAGACAGCATAAGAAAAAGCAAATGCAAGGGACTCTAATAAGAAGTTTGTCCACCACCCTCAAGCGTAATATGCTCGACCTAACTTTGAAACTTGGGATTGCTATTTATAATTTTTTTTCCGCTAAAATGTAATTTATACAATTGAGTCCAATACTTGTTTTTTTGTGGTTTTAACATTTTCAAATATTATGTTTTTCTCACCATTCAAATGTAATGGCATTAGAAATAAATTTAAAAATCAAAACATTGCACTTTTTTAATTTTTAGAATTCTAAATTCCTACAAGGACAATTGCACTTTTAAAAATCAGTTGAATTTACATTTTGAAATTTTTTTAGTTATCTCCTTTGCCACAATGCTATTTGAAATGATTTATACAATTTTTATCTAAAAATATACAACATAAGAAAAAGCAAATGCTAAGGTCTCTAATAAGAAGTTTGCCCACCCCCCTTAAGCGCAATATGCTCGACCTCACGTTGAAACTTGGGATTGCTATTTATAATTTTCTTCCGTTAAAGTGTAATTTATACAATCAGTTGAATTTAAATTTTGAAATTTTTTTAATTATCTCCTTTGCTACAATGGTATTTGAAATGATTTATATAATTTTAGTCTACAAATATACAACATAAGAAAAGGCAAATTCAAGGGACTCTAATTAGAAGTTTGCCCACCGCCCTCGAGTGCAATACGCTCGACCTAACATTGAAACTTGAGATTGCTGTTTATAATTTTCTTCCCTTACAGTGTAATTTATACAAGTGAGTCCAATACTTCTTTGTTTGTGTATTTAACATTTTCAAATATTATGTTTTTCTCACCATTCAAGTCTAATGGCATTAGCAATAAATTTAAGAATCAAAACATTGTACTTTTTCAATTTTTAGAATTCTAATTTCCTATAGGGATAAATGCACTGTTAGTAATCAGTTGAATTTAAATTTTGTAATTTGTTTAGTTATCTCCATTGCCTCAATGCTATTTGAAATGATTTATATAGTTTTAGTCAAAGAACATACAACATAAGAAAAAGGAAATGCAACGGACTCTAATATGAAGTTTCCCCACCCCCCTTAAGCTTAATATGCTCAACCTAATGTTAAAGTTTGCGATTGCTATTTATATTATTCTTCCACTAAAGTGTATTATATATAATTGAGTCTAATACTTGTATATTTGTTTATTTAACATTTTCAAATATTATTTTTTGTCACCATTCTGATGTAATGACATTAGCAATAAATTTAAAAATCAAAACATTGCATATTTTCAATTGTTAGAATTCTAAATTCCTATGGGGATAAATGCACTGTTAATAATTAGTTAATTTTAAATTTTGAAATTTTTTTAATTATATCCTTTGCAACAATGCTATTTGGAATGATTTACAATACTACTTCAAATGATTTAGATAATTTTAGTCTACAAATATACAACATAAGAAAAGCAAATGCGAGGGACTCTAATCAGAAGTTTGCCCACCCCCCTCAAGCGCAATACGCTCGACCTAACATTGAAACTTGAGATTGCTGTTTAGAATTTTCCTCCCCTAAAGTGTAATTTATACAATTGAGTTCAATACATGTGTTTTTGTTTATTTAACATTTTCATATATTATGTTTTCTCACCATTTAGATGTAATGGCCTTAGCAATAAATTTAAAAATCAAAACATTACACTTTTTCAATTTTTAGAATTCTAAGTTCCTATAGGGATAAATGCACTGTTAGTAATTAGTTCAATTTAGATTCTGAAATTTTTTTAGTTATCTCCATTGGGTTAATGCTATTTGAAATGATTTATATAGTTTTTGTCTAAAAACTTACAACATAAGAAAAGGAAATGCGATGGACTCTAATATAAAGTTCCCCCCCTCAAGCACAATAAAACCTAATATCAAAGTTTGTGATTGCTATTTATATTATTCTTCCACTAAAGTATATTGTATATAATTGAGTCCAATACTTGTATATTTGTTTATTTAACATTTTCAAATATTATGTTTTCTCCCCATTAAGATGTAATGGCATTAGCAATAAATTTAAAAATCAAAACATTGCACTTTTTCAATTTTTAGAATTCTAAATTCCTATGGGGATAAATGCACTGTTAATAATTAGTTAATTTTAAATTTTGAAATTTTTTTAATTATCTCCTTTGCGACAAAGCTATTTGAAATGATTTATATAATTTTAGTTTAAAAATATACAATATAAGAAAAAGCAAATGCTAGGGTCTCTAATAAGAAGTTTGTCTGCCCCCCTCAAGCACAATATGCTCGACCTAACATTGAAACTTAGGATTGCTATTTATAATTTTCTTTTGCTAAGGCGCAATTTATACAATTGAGTTGATGACTTGTATTTTTGTTTATTTAACATTTTCAAATATTATGTTTTCTGACCATTTAAAATGTAGTGGCATTAGCAATAAATTTAAAAATCAAAACGTTGCACTTTTTCAATTTTTAGAATTCCAAATTCCAATCGGAATAAATGCACTGCTAATAATCAGTTGAATTTAAATTTTGAAATTTTTTTAATTATCTCCTTTGAAACAATGCTATTTGAAATGATTTAGATAATTTTAGTCTACAAACATACAACATAAGAAAAAGCAAATGCATAGGACTCGAATATGAAGTTTGCCCACTCCCCTCAAGCGTAATATACTCAACCTAACATTGAAACTTGGGTTTGTTGTTTATAATTTTCTTCCACTATAGTGTAATTTATACAATTAGGTCCAATACTTGTATTTTTGTGTATTTAACATTTTCAAATATTATATTTTCTGACCATTCAAATGTAATGACATTGTTAATAATCAGTTGAATTTAAATTTTGAAATTTTTTTAATTATCTCCTTCGCCACAGTGCTATTTGAAATGATTTATGTAATTTTAGTCTAAAACTATACAACATAAGAAGAAGAAAATGCTAGTGTCTCTAAGAAGAAGTTGGCCAACCCCCCTCAAGCACTATATGCTCGACCTAAAATTGAAACTTGAGATTGCTGTTTAGAATTTTCTTCCCCTAAAATGTAATTTATACAATTGAGTCCAATACTTGTATTTTTGTGTATTTAACATTTTTAAATATTATGTTTTTCTCATCATTCAAATGTAATGGCATTAGCAATAAATAGAAAAATCAAAACATTGCAACTTTTGAATTTTTAGAATTCTAAATTCCTATAAGGATAATTGCACTATTAATAATTAGTTGAATTTAAATTTTGAAATGTTTTTAATTATCTCTTTTGTCACAATGCTATTTGAAATAATTTATATAATTTTAGGCTAAAAATATACAACATAGGAAAAAGCAAATACAAGAGACTCTAATAAGAAGTTTGCCCACCCCTCTCAAGCGCAATATGCTCGACCTAACTTTGAAACTTGGTATTGCTATTTATAATTTTCTTCCGCTAAAATGTAATTTATACAATTGTGTCCAATACTTGTTCTTTTGTGTATTTAACATTTTCAAATATTATGTTTTCTGACCATTCAAATGTCATGGCATTAGTAATAAATTTAAAAATCAAAACATTGCACTTTTTCAATTTTTAGAATTCTAAATTCCTATCGGGATAAATGCACTGTTAATAATCAGTTGAATTTAAATTTTGAAATTTTTTTAATTATCTCCCTTGCAAAAAAGCTATTTGAAATGATTTAGATAATCTTAGTCTACAAATATACAACATAAGAAAAAGCAAATGCAAAGGACTCTAATCAGAAGTTTGCCCCCCTCAAGCGCAATACGCTCGACCTAACATTGAATCTTGAGATTGCTATTTATAATTTTCTTCCCCGAAAGTGTAATTTATACAAATGAGTTCAATACTTGTATTTTGTGTATTTAACATTTTCGAATATTATGTTTTTCTCACCATTCAAATATAATGACATTAGCAATAAATTTATAAATCAAAACATTGCACTTTTTCAATTTTTAAAATTCTAAATTCTTATAAGCATAATTGCACTATTAATAATCAGTTGAAGTTAAATTTTGAAATTTTTTTAATTATCTACTTTGCACAATGCTATTTGAAATCATTTAGATAATTTTATCCTAAAAATATACAACATAAGAAAAACCAAATACAAGGGACACTAATAAGAAGTTTGTCCACCCCCCTCAAGCGCAATATGCTCGACCTAACTTTGAAATTTGGGATTACTATTTATAATTTTCTTCCGCTAAAGTGTAATTTATACAATTGTGTCCAATACTTGTTTTTTTGTGTACTTAGTTCTTTCAAATATTATGTTTTCTGACCATTCAAATGTAATGGCATTAGCAATAAATTTAAAAATCAAAACATCGCACTTTTTCAATTTTTAGAATTCTAAATTCCTATCGGGATAAATGCACTGTTAATAATCAGTTGAATTTACATTTTGAAATTTTTTTAATTATCTCCTTTGCCACAATGCTATTTGAAATGATTTATGTAATTTTAGTCTAAATATATACAACATAAGAAGAAGAAAATGCTAGTGTCTCTAATAAGAAGTTGGCCAACCCCCTCAAGCACTATATGCTCGACCTAAAATTGAAACTTGAGATTGTTGTTTAGAATTTTCTTCCCCTAAAGTGTAATTTATACAATTGAGTCCAATACTTGTATTTTTGTGTATTTAACATTTTTAAATATTATGTTTTTCTCATCATTCAAATGTAATGGCATTAGCAATAAATAGAAAAATCAAAACATTGGAACTTTTGAATTTTTAGAATTCTAAATTCCTATAAGGATAATTTCACTATTAATAATTAGTTGAATTTAAATTTTGAAATTTTTTTAATTATCTCTTTTGTCACAATGCTATTTGAAATAATTTATATAATTTTAGCCTAAAAATATACAACATAGGAAAAAGGAAATACAAGAGACTCTAATAAGAAGTTTGCCCACCCCCCTCAAGCGCAATATGTTCGACCTAACTTTGAAACTTGGGATTGCTATCTATAATTTTCTTCCGCTAAAGTGTAATTTATACAATTGTGTCTAATACTTGTTTTTTTGTGTATTTAACATTTTCAAATATTATATTTTCTGACCATTCAAATGTAATGGCATTAGTAATAAATTTAAAAATCAAAACATTGCACTTTTTCAATTTTTAGAATTCTAAATTCCTATCGGGATAAATGCACTGTTAATAATCAGTTGAATTCAAATTTTGAAATTTTTTTAATTATCTCCTTCGCCACAATGCTATTTGAAATGATTTATGTAATTTTAGTCTAAAAATATACAACATAAGAAGAAGAAAATGCTAGTGTCTCTAAGAAGAAGTTGGCCAACCCCCTCAAGCACTATATGCTCGACCTAAAATTGAAACTTGAGATTGCTGTTTAGAATTTTCTTCCCCTAAAGTGTAATTTATACAATTGAGTCCAATACTTGTATTTTTGTGTATTTAACATTTTTAAATATTATGTTTTTCTCATCATTCAAATGTAATGGCATTAGCAATAAATAGAAAAATCAAAACATTGCAACGTTTGAATTTATAGAATTCTAAATTCCTATAAGGATAATTGCACTATTAATAATTAGTTGAATTTAAATTTTGAAATTTTTTAATTATCTCTTTTGTCACAATGCTATTTGAAATAATTTATATAATTTTAGCCTCAAAATATACAATATAGGAAAAAGGAAATACAAGAGACTCTAATAAGAAGTTTGCCCACCCCCCTGAAGCGCAATATGCTCGACCTAACTTTGAAACTTGGGATTGCTATTTATAATTTTCTTCCGCTAAAGTGTAATTTATACAATTGTGTCTAATACTTGTTTTTTTGTGTATTTAACATTTTCAAATATTATATTTTCTGACCATTCAAATGTAATGGCATTAGTAATAAATTTAAAAATCAAAACATTGCACTTTTTCAATTTTTAGAATTCTAAATTCCTATCGGGATAAATACACTGTTAATAATTAGTCGAATTTAAATTTTGAAATTTTTTTAATTATCTCATTCGCCACAATGCTATTTGAAATGATTTATGTAATTTTAGTCTAAAAATATACAACATAAGAAGAAGAAAATGCTAGTGTCTCTAATAAGAAGTTGGCCAACCCCCCTCAAGCACTATATGCTCGACCTAAAATTGAAACTTGAGATTGCTGTTTAGAATTTTCTTCCCCTAAAGTGTAATTTATACAATTGAGTCCAATACTTATATTTTTGTGTATTTAACATTTTTAAATATTATGTTTTTCTCATCATTCAAATGTAATGGCATTAGCAATAAATAGAAAAATCAAAACATTGCAACTTTTGAATTTTTAGAATTCTAAATTCCTATAAGGATAATTGCACTATTAATAATTAGTTGAATTTAAATTTTGAAATTTTTTTAATTATCTCTTTTGTCACAATGCTATTTGAAATAATTTATATAATTTTAGCCTAAAAATATACAACATAGGAAAAAGGAAATACAAGAGACTCTAATAAGAAGTTTGCCCACCCCGCTGAAGCGCAATATGCTCGACCTAACTTTGAAACTTGGGATTTCTATTTATAATTTTCTTCCGTTAAAGTGTAATTTATACAATTGTGTCTAATACTTATTTTTTGTGTATTTAACATTTTCAAATATTATATTTTCTGACCATTCAAATGTAATGGCATTAGTAATAAATTTAAAAATCAAAACATTGCACTTTTTCAATTTTTAGAATTCTAAATTCCTATCGGGATAAATGCACTGTTAATAATCAGTTGAATTTAAATTTTGAAATTTTTTTAATTATCTCCTTCGCCACAATGCTATTTGAAATGATTTATGTAATTTTAGTCTAAAATTATACAACATACGAAGAAGAAAATGCTAGTGTCTCTAAGAAGATGTTGGCCAACCCCCCTCAAGCACTATATGCTCGACCTAAAATTGAAACTTGAGATTGCTGTTTAGAATTTTCTTCCCCTAAAGTGTAATTTATTCAATTGAGTCCAATACTTGTATTTTTGTGTATTTAACATTTTTAAATATTATGTTTTTCTCATCATTCAAATGTAATGGCATTAGCAATAAATAGAAAAATCAAAACATTGCAACTTTTGAATTTTTAGAATTCTAAATTCCTATAAGGATAATTGCACTATTAATAATTAGTTGAATTTAAATTTTGAAATTTTTTTAATTATCTCTTTTGTCACAATGCTATTTGAAATAATTTATATAATTTTAGCCTAAAAAATATACAACATAGGAAAAAGGAAATACAAGAGACTCTAATAAGAAGTTTGCCCACCCCGCTGAAGCGCAATTATGCTCGACCTAACTTGAAACTTGGGATTGCTATTTATAATTTTCTTCCGCTAAAGTGTAATTTATACCAATTGTGGTCCTAATACCTGTATTTTTTTTGGTGTATTTAACATTTTTCAAATATTAATTTTCTGACCATTCAAATGTAATGGCATTAGTAATAAATTTAAAAATCAAAACATTGCACTTTTTCAATTTTTAGAATTCTAAATTCCTATCAGGATAAATGCACTGTTAATAATCAGTTGAATTTAAATTTTGAAATTTTATTATCTCCCTTGCAACAAAGCTATTTGAAATGATTAGATAATTTTAGTCTACAAATATACAACATAAGAAAAAGCAAATGCAAGGGACTCTAATCAGAAGTTTGCCCCCCAAGCGCAATACGCTTCGACCTAACATTGAAATTTGAGATTACTATTAATAATTTCTTCCATGAAAGTGTAATTTATACAAATGAGTCCAATACTTGTATTTTGTGTATTTAACATTTTCAAATATTATATTTTTCTCACCATTCAAATAAATGGCATTAGCAATAAATTTATAAATCAAAACATTGCACTTTTTCAATTTTAGAATTCTAAATTCCTATAAGCATAATTGCACTATTAATAATCAGTTGAAGTTAAATTTTGAAAATTTTTTAATTATCTGTTTTGCACAATGCTATTTGAAATCATTTAGATAATTTTAGCCTAAAAATATACAACATAAGAAAAACCAAACAAGGCACTAATAAAGAAGTTTGTCCACCCCCCAAGCGCAATATGCTCGACCTAACTTTGAAATTTGGGATTACTATTTATAATTTTTTTCCGCTAAAGTGTAATTTATACAATTGTGTCAATACTTGTTCTTTGTGTACTTAGTTTTTTCAAATATTATGTTTTCTGACCATTCAAATGTAATGGCATTAGCAATAAATTTAAAAATCAAAACATTGCACTTTTTCAATTTTTAGAATTCCAAATTCCTATCGGGATAAATGCACTGTTAATAATAAGTTGAATTTAAATTTTGGAAATTTTTTAATTATCTCCTTTTGCAACAATGCTATTTGAAATGATTTAGATAATTTTAGTCTACAAATATACAACATAAGAAAAAGCAAATGTAAGGTACTCTAATAAGAAGTNATAATCAGTTGAATTTAAATTTGAAATTTTTTAATTATCTCCTTTGCCACAATGCTATTTGAAATGATTTAGATAATTTTAGTCTACAAATATACAAAATAAGAAAAAGCAAATGCAAGGGACTCTAATCAGAAGTTTGCCCACCCCTCTCAAGCACAACATGCTCGACCTAACATTGAAACTTGAAATTGCTGCTTATAATTTTCTTCCCCTAAAGTGTAATTTATACAATTGAGTCCAATCATTGTATTTTGTTTGTTTAACATTTTCAAATATTAAGTTTTCTCCCCATTCAGATGTAATGGCATTAGTAATAAATTTATAAATCAAAACATTGCACTTTTTCAATTTTTAGAACTCTAAATTCTTATGGGATAAATGCATTGTTAATAATTAGTTAAATATAAATTTTGAAATTTTTTTCATTATCTCCTTTGCCACAACGCTATTTGAAATGGTTTATATAATTTTAGTCTAAATCCATACAACATAAGAAAAAGCAAATGCAAGGGACTTTGGTATGAAGTTTGCCTACCCCCTAAACGCAATATGCTTAACCTAATATTGAAGCTTGCGATTGCTATTTATATTATTCTTCCACTAAATTGTATTGCATGGAATTGACTCCAATACATGTATTTTTGTTTATTTAACTTTTTCAAATGTTATGTTTTTCTTACCATTCAAATGTAATGACTTTAGTAATTATTTTCAAAATCAAAACATTGCACTTTTTCAATTTTTAGAATTCTAAATTCCTATTGGGATAAATGCACTGTTAATAATCAATTCAATTCAAATTTTGAAATTTTTTTAACTATCTCCTTTGCCACAATGCTATTTGAAATGATTTATATAATTTTAGTCTAAAAATATACAACATAAGAAAAGGCAAATGCAAGGGACTCTAATCAGAAGTTTGCCCACCCCCCACTAGCACAATATGCTCGACCTAATATTGAAGTTTGTGATTGCTATTTATATTATTCTTCCATTAAATTGTATTGCATGCAATTGACTCCAATACATGTATGTTTGTTTATTTAATATTTCTAAATATTATGTTTTTCTCACTGTTAAAATGTAATGACATTAGCAATCAATTTAAAAATCAAAACATTGCACTTTTTCAATTTTTAGAATTCCAAATTCCTATAGGGATAAATGCACTGTTAATAATCAGGTGAATTTAAATTTTAAAATTTTTTTAATTATCTCCTTTGTCACAATGCAATTTGAAATGATTTATATAATTTTAGTTTAAAAATATACAATAGAAGAAAAAGCAAATGCAAGGGACTCTAATAAGAAGTTTGCCCACCCCCCTCAAGCACAATATGCTCGACCTAATATTGAAGTTTGCGATTGCTATTTATTTTATTCTTCCACTAAATTGTATTGCATGCAATTGACTCCAATACATGTATGTTTGTTTATTTAATATCTCCAAATATTATGTTTTTCTCACCGTTAAAATGTAATGACATTAGCAATCAATTTAAAAATCAAAACATTGCACTTTTTCAATTTTTAGCATTCTAAATTCCTATAGGGATAAGTGCACTCTTTATAATCAGGTGAATTTAAATTTTGAAATTTTTTTAATTATCTCCTTTGCCACAATGCAATTTGAAATGATTTATATAATTTTAGTCTAAAAATATACAACATAAGAAAAAGCAAATGCAAGGGACTCTAATTAGAAGTTTGCCCAACCCCCTCAAGTGCAATATGCTCGACCTAACATTGAAACTTGCGATTGCTATTTATAATTTTCTTCCACTAAAGTGTAATTTATACAATAGAGTCCAATCCTTGTATTTTTGTGGATTTAACATTTTCAAACAATATGTTTTCCTCACAATTCAAATATAATGGCATTAACAACGAATTGAAAAATCAAAACATTACATTTTCTTAATTTTTAGAATTCTAAATTCCTATAGGGATAAATGCACTGTGAATAACAAGTTAAATTTAAATTTTGAAATTCTTTTTTGTAATCTCCATTGCCTCAATGCTATTTGAAATGAATTATATAGTTTTAGTCTAAGAACATACAACATACGAAAAAGGAAATGCAATGGACTCTAATAAGAAGTTTGCCTACCCCCCTCAAGTGCAATATGGTCAACCTAATATTGAAGCTTGCAATTACTATTTATTGCGTACAATTGAGTCCAATACATGTATTTTTGTGTATTTAACATTTTCAAATATTATGTTTTTCTCACCATTCAAATGTAATGGCATTAGCAATCAATTTTAAATTCAAAACATTGCACTTTTTCAATTTTTAAAATTATAAATTCCTATCGGGATAAATGCACTATTAATGATCAGTTGAATTTAAATTTTGAAATTTTTTTAGTAATCTCCATTGCCTCAATGCTATTTGAAATGATTTATATAGTTTTAGTTTAAAAACATACAACATAAGAAAAAGGAAATGCAGTGAACTCTAATAAGAAGTTTGCCCTCCCCCCTAAAGCACAATATGCTCGACCTAATATTGAAACTTGCGATTGCTATTTATATTATTCTCCCACTAAATTGTATTGCATACAATTGAGTTGAATACATGTATTTTTGTGTATTTAACATTTTCAAATATTATGTTTTTGTCACCATTCAAATGGAATGGCATTAGCAATCAATTTTAAATTCAAAACATTGCACCTTTTCAATTTTTAAAATTCTAAATTCCTATAGGGATAAATGCGCTGTTAATGTCTAGTTGAATTTAAATTTTGAAATTTTTTTAGTAATCTCAATTGCCTTAATGCTATTTGAAATGATTTATATTGTTTTAGTCTAAGAACATACAACATAAGAAAAAGGAAATGCAATGGACTCTAATAAGAAATTTGCCCACCCCCCTCAAGCGTAATATGCTCGACCTAATATTGAAACTTGCGATTGCTATTTATATTATTCTTCCACGAAATTGTATTGCGTACAATTGAGTCCAATACATGTATTTTTGTGTATTTAACATTTTCAAATATTATGTTTTTCTCACCATTCAAATGTAATGCCATTAGCAATCAATTTTAAATTCAAAACATTGCAATTTTTCACTTTTTAGAATTCTAAATTCCTATAGGGATAAATGCACTATTAACGATCAGTTGAATTTAAATTTTGAAATTTTTTTAGTAATCTCCTTTGCCTCAATGTTATTTGAAATGATTTATATAATTTTAGTCTAAGAACATACAACATTAAAAAAAAGGAAATGCAATGGACTCCAATAAGAAATTTGTCCACACCCCTCAAGCGCAATATGGTCTACCAAATATAGAAGCTTGGAATTGCTATTTATATTATACTTCCACTAAATTGTATTGTATACAATTAGGTCCAATACATATATTTTTGTGTATTTAACATTTTCAAATATTATGTTTCTCTCACCATTCAAATGTAATGACATTAGCAATAAATTTTAAATTGAAAACATTGCACTTTTTCAATTTTTAGAATTCTAAATTCCTATAGGGATAAATGCCCTGTCAATTTTCCATTGCCTCAATGCTATTTGAAATGATTTATATTGTTTTAGTCTAAGAAGACACAACATAAGAAAAAGGAAATGCAATGGACTCTAACAAGAAGTTTGCCTACCCCCCTCAAGCGCAATATGCTCGACCTAATATTGAAGCCTGCGATTGCTATTTATATTATTCTTCCACTAAATTGTATCTCATCTAATTGAGTCCAATACATATATTTTTGTGTATTTGACATTTTCAAATATTACATTTTTCTCACCATTCAAATGTAACGACCTTAGCAATAAATTTTAAATTTAAAACATTGCACTTTTTCAATTTTTAGAATTCTAAATTCCGATAGGAATAAATGCATTGTTAATAATCAGTTGAATTTCAATTTTGAGATTTTTTTAGTAATCTCCATTGTCTCAAAGCTATTTGAAATCATTTATATAGTCTTAGGCTAAGAACATACAACATAAGAAAAAGCAAATGCAATGGACTCTAACAATAAATTTGCCCACGCCCCTCAAATGCAATATGCTCGACCTAATATTCAAGCTTGCTATTGCTATTTATATATTTTTGTGTATTAAACGTTTTCAAATACTATGTTTTTCTCACCATTCAAATGTAATGGCATTAGCAATAAATTTTAAATTCAAAACATTGCACTCTTTCAATTTTTAGAATTCTAAATTCCTATAAGGATTAATGCACTATTAATAATCAGTTGAACTTAAATGTTGAAATTTTTTTAGTAATCTCCATTGCCTCGATGCTATTTGAAATGATTTATATAGTTTTAGTTAGAGAACATACAACATAAGAAAAAGGAAATGCAATGGCCTCTAATAAGAAATTTGCCCACACCCCTCAAGTGCAATATACTCTACCAAATATGAAAGCTTGGAATTGACTTTATATTATACTTCCACTAAATTGTATTACTTACAGTTCAGTCCAATACATGTATTTTTGTGTATTTAATATTTTCAAATATTACATTTTTCTCACCATTCAAATGTAATTACATTAGCCATAAATTTTATAATCAAAACGTTGCACTTTTTCAATTTTTAAAATTCGAAATTGCTATAGGAAAAAACGCACTGTTAATAATCAGTTGGTTTTAAATTTTGAAATATTTTTAGTAATCTCCATTGCCTTAATGCTATTTGAAATAATTTATATAGTTTTAGTCTAAGAACATAAAACATAGGAAAAAGGAAATGCAATAGACTCCAATAAGGAATTTGCCCACACCCCTCAAGCGTAACATGCTTGACCAAATATGGAAGCTTGGAATTGCTATGCGTATTATACTTCCACTAAATTGTATTGCATACAATTGAGTCCAATCGAAGTATTTTTGTGTATTTAACATTTTCAAATATTATGTTTTTCTCACCATTCAAATGTAATTGCCTTAGCAATAAATTTTAAATTCAAAACATTGCACTTTTTCAATTTTTAGAATTCTAAATTTCGATAAGGATAAATGCACAGTTAATAATCAGTTGAATTTAAATTTTGATATTTTTTTAGTAATCTCCATTGCCTCAATGCTATTTGAAATGATTTATATTGTTTTAGTCTAAGAAGACACAACATAAGAAAAAGGAAATGCAATGGACTCTAACAAGAAGTTTGCCCACCCCCCTCAAGCGCAATATGCTCGACCTAATATTGAAGCCTGCGATTGCTATTTATATTATTCTTCCACTAAATTGTATCTCATCTAATTGAGTCCAATACATATATTTTTGTGTATTTGACATTTTCAAATATTACATTTTTCTCACCATTCAAATGTAACGACCTTAGCAATAAATTTTAAATTCAAAACATTGCACTTTTTCAATTTTTAGAATTCTAAATTCTGATAGGAATAAATGCACTGTTAATAATCAGTTGAATTTCAATTTTGAGATTTTTTTAGTAATCTCCATTGTCTCAAAGCTATTTGAAATCATTTATATAGTCTTAGGCTAAGAACATACAACATAAGAAAAAGCAAATGCAATGGACTCTAATAATAAATTTGCCCACGCCCCTCAAATGCAATATGCTCGACCTAATATTCAAGCTTGCTATTGCTATTTATATATTTTTGTGTATTAAATGGTTTCAAATACTATGTTTTTCTCACCATTCAAATGTAATGGCATTAGCAATAAATTTTAAATTCAAAACATTGCACTCTTTCAATTTTTAGAATTCTAAATTCTTATAAGGATTAATGCACTATTAATAATCAGTTGAACTTAAATGTTGAAATTTTTTTAGTAATCTCCATTGCCTCGATGCTATTTGAAATGATTTATATAGTTTTAGTTAGAGAACATACAACATAAGAAAAAGGAAATGCAATGGCCTCTAATAAGAAATTTGCCCACACCCCTCAAATGCAATATACGATACCAAATATGAAAGCTTGGAATTGACATTTATATTATACTTCCACTAAATTGTATTACTTACAGTTGAGTCCAATACATGTATTTTTGTGTATTTAATAGTTTCAAATATTACGTTTTTCTCACCATTCAAATGTAATTGCATTAGCCATAAATTTTATAATCAAAACGTTGCACTTTTTCAATTTTTAAAATTCGAAATTGCTATAGGGAAAAACGCACTGTTAATAATCATTTGGTTTTAAATTTTGAAATATTTTTAGTAATCTCCATTGCCTTAATGCTATTTGAAATAATTTATATAGTTTTAGTCTAAGAACATAAAACATAAGAAAAAGGAAATGCAATAGACTCCAATAAGGAATTTGCCCACACCCCTCAAGCGTAACATGCTTGACCAAATATGGAAGCTTGGAATTGCTATGTGTATTATACTTCCACTAAATTGTATTGCATACAATTGAGTCCAATCGAAGTATTTTTGTGTATTTAACATTTTCAAATATTATGTTTTTCTCACCATTCAAATGTAATTGCCTTAGCAATAAATTTTAAATTCAAAACATTGCACTTTTTCAATTTTTAGAATTCTAAATTCTGATAAGGATAAATGCACAGTTAATAATCAGTTGAATTTAAATTTTGAGATTTTTTTAGTAATCTCCATTGCCTCAATGCTATTTGAAATGATTTATATAGTTTTAGTCTAAGAACATACAACATAAGAAAAAGGAAATGCAATGGACTCCAATAAGAAATTTGCCCACACCCCTCAAACGCAATATGCTCCACCAAACATTGAAAAAGGAAATGCAACATAAGAAAAAGGAAATGCAATGGACACTCACAAGAAGTTTGCTCACCCCCCTCAAGCACGATATGCTCGACCTAACATTGAAACTTGAGATTGCTATTTATAATTTTCTTGCACTAAGGTGCAATTTCTGCAATTGAGTCCAATACATGTATTTTTGTGTATTTAACATTTTCAAATATTATGTTTTTCTCACCATTTAAATGTAATGGCATTAGCAATAAATTTTAAATTCAAAACATTGCACTTTTTCAATTTTTAGAATTCTAAATTCCTATAGGGATAAATGCACTGTTAATAATCAGTTGAATTTAAATTTTAAAATTTTTTTAGTAATCTTTAATGCCTCAATGCTATTTGAAATGATTTATATAGTTTTAGCCTAAAAACATACAACATAAGAAAAAGGAAATACAATGGACTCTAATAAAAACTTTGCCCACCCCCTCCTCAAGTGCAATATGCTCGACCTAATATTGAAGCTTGTTCTTCCACTAAATTGTATTTCATACAATTGAGTCCAATACATGTATTTTTCTGTATTTAACATTTTCAAATATTATGTTTTTTTCACCATTCAAATGTAAAGGCCTTAGCAATAAATTTTAAATTCAAAACATTGCACTTTTTCAGTTTTTCGAATTCTAAATTCCGATAGAGATAAATGCACTATTAATAATCAATTGAATTTAAATTTTGAAATTTTTTTAGTAATCTCCATTGCCTCAATGCTATTTGAAATGATTTATATAGTTTTAGTCTAAGAACATACAACATAAGAAAAAGGAAATGCAATGAACTCTAATAAGAAGTTTGCCCACCCCTCTCAAGCGCAATATGCTCAACCTAATATTGAAGCTTGCGATTGCTATTTATATTATTCTTCCCCTAAATTGTATTGCATACAATTGAGTCTAATACATGTATTTTTGTGAATTTAACATTTTCAAATATTATGTTTTTCTCACCATTCAAATGTAATAGCCTTAAAAATAAATTTTAAATTCAAAACATTGCACTTTTTCAATTTTTAGAATTCTAAATTCTGATAAGGATAAATGCACTGTTAATAATTAGTTGTATTTAAATTTTGAAATTTTTTTTGTAATCTCCATTGCCTCAATGCTATTTGAAATAATTTATATTGTTTTAGTCTAAGAACATGCAACATAAGAAAAAGGAAATGCAATGGACTCCAAGAAGAAATTTGCCCACACCCCGCAAGCACAATATGCTCTACCAAATATGGAAGTTTAGAATTGCTATTTGTATTATACCATTGTCGAGAGGCTTGTTTCAGTCCATATATCGATTTCTTTAATTTACACACCAAATTTCCTGCCTTATGGTTATGAAACCTTCAAGTTGGTCCATATACACTTCCTCTTCTAAGTCACCATTTAAAAAGGCGGTCTTTACATCCATTTGGTGGAGCTTTAGGTCATAGTGAGCCACCAAAGCCATAATAATTCTTAAGGAGTCTCCTTATAGTCAATACCATCCTTTTGAGTGTAACCTTTGGCAACAAGTCTGGCCTTATACCTTTCGATGTTGCCTTTTGAGTCTCGCTTGGTCTTGAAGACCCACTTACAGCCAACTCGTTTTGATCTTTTAGGCAACTCCACTAGTTCCCAGACTTGATTTACATCCATCGATTTTATCTCCTCTTTCATGGCATTGAACCACTTTTCAGAATCATTACATTCCATGGCATGTTTAAATGAGACTGGATCTTTATCAATGCTTAATTCAGATTCATGTTCAAGTGAGTAAACCACATAATCATTCGATATAGCTAATCTTTTTTGTCTTGTAGACCTTCGTAATGTCATTTCTTGTGGTATCACTTGCTCATTTGTGACTTGCATATTGTCACTTGGTTCATCTCTTATGTGTTCACTTTGTGTGTTTCGAATATCAATTTGTTGTCTTTGCATGTTGCGTAACTGTGATGCAACAAAAGGAACAACAACTTGAGTAGAAACACTTGGTGTGGGGATAACAACTTGAGTAGGAGTGCTCACTGTGGATCTTTCATTTTTTAATTCTCTAATATCCACCTTTCGTGATTCCCCATTCCCACTGAACTAACCATTTTCAATGAACTGAGCATTGCCAGACTTAACTATTCTAGTACTATGGTTAGGACAATAGAACCTATACCCTTTCAACTTTTTAGGATAGCCAATGAAGTAACCATTAATGGTTCTTGCATCAAGCTTTCTTTCATGTGGATTCTATATTCTTACTTCTGCTGAACAACCCCAAACATGAAGGTGTTTTAAACTGGGTTTCCTACCTGTCCATAACTCATAAGGAGTCTTAGGGACAACCTTACTAGGAACCCTGTTCAGTAGATATGTAGCAGTTTTTAATGCATGCATCCACAAGGATAAAGGTACAGTACTGTAACTTAACATGCTCCTAACCATATCCATAAGTGTGCGATTCCACCTTTCTGCTACACCATTCTATTGTGGTGTACCAGGCATTGTATACTGTGCACATATGCCTCAACTTTCAAGAAGTTTTGCAAATGGACCAAGACATTGTCCACTTTCATTGAATTTTCCATAATATTCACCACCTCTGTCTGACTTAATCACTTTCACTTTTTTATCTAACTGCCTTTCCACTTCATTTATAAACACCTCCAGGGCATTTACTGACTGAGACTTTTCATGCAGTAGATATAAATAACAATATTGTGAGTAGTCGTCTATAAACGTGATGAAATATTTCTCATCACCCCATGTTGAAATATCAAAGGGGCTACAAATATTAGTGTGTATCAATTCTAAAGGCTCATTACTTCTCATGGCTGGGTTCTTTGATGTGTGTCTTGTTTGTTTCCCTTTTATACAGTCAACACATACCTCCCAATCAGTAAAATCCAAGTGAGATAGGACATCACCTTTCACCAACCTCAATATCCTTTCTTTGGATATATGACCTAATCTTTGATGCCATAAGAAAGCAGAACTGTCATCATGTGCATTATGTTTGTTACCTATATTATGCTCAACAAGAAATAGAGAATCAGCATACATAGCATTAAGATTAAAATGGTATAAATTATCAACCAAAGTACCAGATCCATAATAGTACGAATGCCTATACAGTGAAAATACACTGTTTCCAATCTTAAGGTTAAATCCTATTTCATCCAACTTTGCAACAGAAACTAAATTCCTAGCACATTCAGGAACATAGAGACACTTTTCCAGATCTAGGTGACACCTAGTATCCAAAATTAATCTGTACGTCCCAATTCCTTTTATTTGTGCCTTCATTCTGTTTCCCATATAAAGGAATTTCTCAATTCCTATTATGGGCTGGATTGAAAGGAATCCCTGCATGATATGTGACACATGAATAGTAGCTCCAGAGTCTAACCACCAAGTATTATTAGGTACTTCAATTACATTTGATTCAAAACATACTGATATACAGTACATACCTTTCTTTTCGAACCAAGCCTTTCTTTTTGGACAATCTTTCTTGAAGTGACCAATCCTTTTACAGAAGAAGCATTTTTTATCCTTGTGAATCTGACCTCTAGTGACTTTCATAGAGGCTTTGTCCTTCTTCTTATCCTTTTTATATGGTTTAGACTTGCTACTGCTAGCATCATTATGAACAGTAAGATGAATAGAGTGATCCTTCATCTTCTTTAATCTCCCTTCCTCCTGAACTAACATGGCCTTAATTTCTTGAAAGTTCCATTTCTCTTTGATAGTGTTATAATTCACTTGGAACTGACCAAAATCAGGAGGCAGTGAGTTGATGATGAATTGAACCAAAAAGGATTCACTCACATCCATGCCCATTGTTTTCAACTTTGCTGCTACATTAGCCATACTAGTCACATGATCATGAATAGGCTGTGACCAATCAAATTTCTTTGTCTCAGCTCACTCATTAGGCTTCCTATAATAGATTTATCAGCTATATCTGATTGAGAGTATTCCTTAATTCTCATCATAAATTCCCTTGCATTTTCCCTCTTAGGCATTGATGGCTTGACATTTTCAGCTATCGTCATTCGCATAAAATTCAAACTCAGCCTATTAGACCATTCCCAAGCCTCATGAAGAGACTTATGAGATTCTGTACTGGTCTCAGTAATGGCTGCAGGCTTTTCATCCGAGATGACTGCTAAGTCCAAACCCAAAACACCTAAGTGAAACTGAATATGCTCAGACCATTCCGCATAATTCAGTCCATTGAATTTGATCATCGCATTGCCTAAGGCGAACATATTATTGGAAGCTGTAAACATGATCCAAATTTACACATTAATGCTTTGAATAAACTTAAATGGATTCAAATACATATATTACAAACTTTGATTATGTATTTAAGTTCACCTTTGGGTGATCCTCAAATACATAACTTTAATCAATAATGATGCTAATTTAGATATACTTTGATAGATTAATCAATCATACTAGAGTTAACATGAATGTTATCTTTGGATATACAATCATATTTACCCAATATATCAATGAATCTCTTTTGGTATCATTAATTATAGGCAATGATCCATCTTTGGATGATCTCCCAGCCTTATAATTAATAATCACAATTGTTCATTTCAAATTTGTACAACGTTTCATTAGCATCTAACCAACAAGCTTTCAATATTTGAAAGATGTCAATATGTTCTTAATAAACTTCAAAATCTTTAATTATTGAGATCATTCAATTTGATAAAACATCAATAAACTATCAATTTGTTTGTACACTGGCAATATTTGAAACGGTGTGAAAATTCCTTTTTGGGTCAACACCGGCCAATATGTCGGGTACTATACCGGTAGCCGGCTTATACCCCACACCGGCAAATGCCAACAGGGTACCACTCCAATAGCCGGACCCTAACATTCATTAATTTCTTTCTTCCCATCGACCATGACAACTAAAACGGCACGAAAAAATCAAATTCGGAAAGGGGAAGGGCCGGTGGTGGACATTCGGTAAAAGGAACAATTTTTTTTTTTTTTGTCAGCAAACGGTAAGTGATTGCCGGCCCGGCGGCATGGAACCCCAGTGGCCGGCGACACCGGCCATTTCTTTTCCTTTTAACGCCGGCCATTTCTTTTCTTTTCTGTCCATTACAGTATTCACAAACCCGCTCTGATACCAATTGTTAAAAAAAAAAGGGAGAATTTCTTTTACCAAAATTCTCAATTCTGTGATTCAGGATCTTTTCTTTATATGAATACTAATATACAAATCGTAATGGATTTTACATACCTCTATCCATGATGTCGGGTTCCTGTTGCGAAGATGAGAATCCTCTTCTGATTTTTCCTTTTGATGAATTTCTCCTACTCTTCCCTTTTCCTTTTTCTTTTCTGGTTTCTCTGATGGTGGAGAGGAGAAAAAGAAGCTGTAATGGAAAATCACGTCTCTTCTTTCTGTAACGGTTATCTTTAATAGGGAGAGTTATCCCTTCTTTTCCTGTAACCGTTATCATTAATAGGGAGAGTGGAGGGATTTTAAACCCGATGACCCAAATTACCGTTATGTCCAATCGACTATCATATTAGACCTTTCATATTTGGTCATACTTTAAATAACAAGGGCCACTTGTGTCAATTAATTTAACAATCTCCCACTTAGCCCATGTTATGACTTGATGAATCAATAACGAATAAGTGTGCACCATACTTAAAGATCATCAAACCATAATACTTGATTGAATTAAGATGATTGGATCATGGCGGTCACATATCTTTAAGCGATATGATTCCTTCCATGTATCACATAATCATCATAATTCATAATAACTTAACCGAGGAACATTGAGACTTTAAATTGTCATTTCTAAATGCGCTACTAGTTATCTCATAAACTATAACTGTATACAACTTAATGTAGATAACAAAAGCGCAAACAAAACCATGACCTTAATTGAATTCATAAGTGTCACAATGATATGAGCAGCACAAAACATTAACTTTCAAGAGAATGAGGACCTATCCAAAATGCCCATCCGTTCAACATGTCCAGTAAATGTTTTCGGTGGCAAACCTTTAGTTAACGAGTCCGCTATCATCAATTCAGTACCAATATGCTCAATGGACACTTTTTGGTTTTGCACTTCTTCCTTAACAGATAAGTATTTCAAATCCATATGTTTCGCACCTTTATAATACCTATCATTCTTAGAGAAGAAAACAGCTGCAGAATTATCACAATAAATTCTTAACGGCTTTTCTATATTGTCGACCAAACCAAGCCTTAAGATAAAATTCTGCAACCATAATGTATGAATAGTAGCCTCAAAGCATGCTACAAATTCAGCCTCCATAGTGGAAGTAGCAATGACAGACTGCTTCCCACTTTTCCATGAAATTGCTCCTCCAGCCAACAGAAACATGTAACCAAATGTAGATTTCCTCGAGTCTACACATCCATCATAATCTGAATCCGAGTAGCCTACTACTTCAAGATAACTTGATCTTTTATAAGTAAGCATATAATCCTTAGTGCCTTGTAAGTACCTAAGTACTTTCTTTCCAACTTTCCAATGATCCATTCCAGGATTACTTTGATATCGGCCTAACATTACAACAGCGAAACTAATATCTGGACAAGTGCATGTTTGAGCATACATCAAACTTCCAATCAGTGATGCATAGGGAATGGATTCCATTGATTTCCGTTCCAAATCATTCTTTGGACATTGCAATTCACTGAACTTGTCCCCTTTCTGAATTGGAACTATTCTTGTAGAGCAATTTTCCATTCTAAAATCTCTCTAATACCTTATTGATATAGCCTTTTTGAGACAATCCTAACAATCCTTGTGATCTATTGTGAAATATTTCTATTCCTATCACATAGGATGCCTCATTCATATCTTTTATTTCAAAAGTTTCAGAGAGAAATTTCTTGACATTATGCAACAAACCCATGTCATTAGCAGCCAAAAGAATGTCATCGACATATAGGACTAATATAATAAACTTGCTCCCACTGACCTTCATATAGATACACCGATTAACGGTGTTCTCCACAAAACCATATGATGTAATGGTATACATGTATTTTTGTGTATTTAACATTTTCAAATATTATATTTTTCACACCATTCAAATGTAATGGCATTAGCAATAAATTTTAAATTCAAAACATTGAACTTCTTCAATTTTTAGAATCCTAAATTCCTATAAGGATAAATGCACTGTTAATGATCAGTTGAAATTAAATTTTCAAATTTATTTAGTAATCTCCATTGGCTCAATGCTATTTGAAATTATTTATATTGTTTTAGTTTAAGATCAATACAACATNAAACGGTAAGTGATTGCCGGCCCGGCGGCATGGAACCCCAGTGGCCGGAACTCGACACCGGCCCATTTCTTTTCCTTTTAACGCCGGCCATTTCTTTTCTTTTCTGTCCATTACAGTATTCACAACCCGCTTCTGATAACCAATTGTTAAAAAAAAAAGGGAGAATTTCTTTTACCAAAATTCTCAATTCTGTGATTCAGGATCTTTCTTTATATGAATACTAATATACAAATCGTAATGGATTTTACATACCTCTATCCATGATGTCGGGTTCCTGTTGCGAAGATGAGAATCCTCTTCTGATTTTTCCTTTGATGAATTTCTCCTACTCTTCCCTTTTCCTTTTTCTTTTCTGGTTTCTCTGATGGTGGAGAGGAGAAAAGAAGCTGTAATGGAAAATCACGTCTCTTCTTTCTGTAACGGTTATCTTTAATAGGGAGAGTTATCCCTTCTTTTCCTGTAACCGTTATCATTAATAGGGAGAGTGGAGGGATTTTAAACCCGATGACCCAAATTACCGTTATGTCCAATCGACTATCATATTAGACCTTTCATATTTGGTCATACTTTAAATAACAAGGCCACTTGTGTCAATTAATTTAACAATCTCCCACTTAGCCCATGTTATGACTTGATGAATCAATAACGAATAAGTGTGCACCATACTTAAAGATCATCAAACCATAATACTTGATTGAATTAAGATGATTGGATCATGGCGGTCACATATCTTTAAGCGATATGATTCCTTCCATGTATCACATAATCATCATAATTCATAATAACTTAACCGAGGAACATTGAGACTTTAAATTGTCATTTCTAAATGCGCTACTAGTTATCTCATAAACTATAACTGTATACAACTTAATGTAGATAACAAAAGCGCAAACAAAACCATGACCTTAATTGAATTCATAAGTGTCACAATGATATGAGCAGCACAAAACATTAACTTTCAAGAGAATGAGGACCTATCCAAAATGCCCATCCGTTCAACATGTCCAGTAAATGTTTTCGGTGGCAAACCTTTAGTTAACGAGTCCGCTATCATCAATTCAGTACCAATATGCTCAATGGACACTTTTTGGTTTTGCACTTCTTCCTTAACAGATAAGTATTTCAAATCCATATGTTTCGCACCTTTATAATACCTATCATTCTTAGAGAAGAAAACAGCTGCAGAATTATCACAATAAATTCTTAACGGCTTTTCTATATTGTCGACCAAACCAAGCCTTAAGATAAAATTCTGCAACCATAATGTATGAATAGTAGCCTCAAAGCATGCTACAAATTCAGCCTCCATAGTGGAAGTAGCAATGACAGACTGCTTCCCACTTTTCCATGAAATTGCTCCTCCAGCCAACAGAAACATGTAACCAAATGTAGATTTCCTCGAGTCTACACATCCATCATAATCTGAATCCGAGTAGCCTACTACTTCAAGATAACTTGATCTTTTATAAGTAAGCATATAATCCTTAGTGCCTTGTAAGTACCTAAGTACTTTCTTTCCAACTTTCCAATGATCCATTCCAGGATTACTTTGATATCGGCCTAACATTACAACAGCGAAACTAATATCTGGACAAGTGCATGTTTGAGCATACATCAAACTTCCAATCAGTGATGCATAGGGAATGGATTCCATTGATTTCCGTTCCAAATCATTCTTTGGACATTGCAATTCACTGAACTTGTCCCCTTTCTGAATTGGAACTATTCTTGTAGAGCAATTTTCCATTCTAAATCTCTCTAATACCTTATTGATATAGCCTTTTTGAGACAATCCTAACAATCCTTGTGATCTATTGTGAAATATTTCTATTCCTATCACATAGGATGCCTCATTCATATCTTTTATTTCAAAAGTTTCAGAGAGAAATTTCTTGACATTATGCAACAAACCCATGTCATTAGCAGCCAAAAGAATGTCATCGACATATAGGACTAATATAATAAACTTGCTCCCACTGACCTTCATATAGATACACCGATTAACGGTGTTCTCCACAAAACCATATGATGTAATGGTATACATGTATTTTTGTGTATTTAACATTTTCAAATATTATATTTTTCACACCATTCAAATGTAATGGCATTAGCAATAAATTTTAAATTCAAAACATTGAACTTCTTCAATTTTTAGAATCCTAAATTCCTATAAGGATAAATGCACTGTTAATGATCAGTTGAAATTAAATTTTCAAATTTATTTAGTAATCTCCATTGGCTCAATGCTATTTGAAATTATTTATATTGTTTTAGTTTAAGATCATACAACATAAGAAAAAGGAAATGCAATGGACTCTAATAAGAACTTTGCCCACCCCCCTCAAGCGCAATATGCTCAACTTAGTATTGAAGCTTGCGATTGCTATTTATATTATTCTTTCACTAAATTGTATTGCATACAATTCAGTCCAATACATGTGTTTTTGTGTATTTAACATTTTCAAATATTATGTTTTTCTCACCATTCAAATGTAATGGCCTTAAAAATAAATTTTAAATTCAAAACATTGCACTTTTTCAATTTTTAGAATTTTAAATTCTGATAGGGATAAATGCACTGTTAATAATCAATTGTATTTAAATTTTGAAATTGTTTTAGTAATCTCCATTGCCTTGAAACGATTTTTGTAGCTTTAGTCTAAGAACGTACAACATAGGAAAAAGGAAATTCAATGGACTCCAATAAGAAGTTTGCCCACCCTCCTCAAGCGCAATATGCTCGACCAAATATTGACGCTTGCGATTACTATTTATATTATTCTTACACTAAATTGTATTGCATACAATTGAGTCCAATACATGTATTTTTGTGAATTTAACATGTTCAAATATTATGTTTTTCTCAACATTCAAATGTGATGGCCTTAAAAATAAATTTTAAATTCAAAACATTGCACTTTTTCAATTTTTAGAATTCTAAATTCTGATAGCGATAAATGTACTGTTAATAATCAGTTGAATTTAAATTTTGAAATTGTTTTAGTAATATCCATTGCCTCAATGCTATTTGAAACAATTTTTGTAGTTTTAGTCTAAGAACATACAACATAGGAAAAAGGAAATTCAATGGACTCTAATAAGAAGTTTGCCCACCCTCCTCAAGCGCAATATGCTCGACTGAATATTGACGCTTGCGATTGTTATTTATATTATTCTTACACTAAATTGTATTGCATACAATTGAGTCCAATACACGTATTTTTGTGAATTTAACATGTTCAAATATTATGTTTTTCTCACCATTCAAATGTGATGGCCTTAAAAATAAATTTTAAATTCAAAATATTACACTTTTTCAATTTTTAGACTTCTAAATTCTGATAGCGATAAATGCACTGTTAATAATCAGTTGAATTTAAATTTTGAAATTTTTTTAGTAATCTCCATTGCGTCAATGCTATTTGAAATGATTGATACAGTTTTAGTCTATGAACATAGAATATAACAAAAAGGCAATGCAATGGACTCTAACAATAAGTTTGCCCACCCCCCCTCAAGCGCAATATGTTCGGCCTAATATTGAAGCTTGCGATTGCTATTTATATTATTCTTCCACTAAATTGTATTGCATACAATTGAGCCCAATACATGTATTTTTGTGAATTTAACATGTTTAAATATTATGTTTTTCTCACCATTCAAATGTGATGGCCTTAAAAGTAAATTTTAAATTCAAAACATTGCACTTTTTCAATTTTTAGAATTCTAAATTCTGATAGCGATAAATGCACTGTTAATAATCAGTTGAATTTAAATTTTGAAATTTTTTTAGTCATCTCCATTGCCTTAATGCTATTTGAAATGATTTATATAGTTTTAATCTAAGAACATGCAACATAAGAAAAAGGAAATGCAATGGACTTTAATAAGAACTTTGCCCACCCCCCTCAAGCGCAATATGCTCGACCTAATAATGAAGCTTGCAATTGGTATTTATATTATTCATCCACTAAGTTGTATTACATACAATTTAGTCCAATACATGTATTTTTGTGACTTGAACATTTTTCAAATATTATGTTTTTCTCACCATTCAAATGTAATGGCCTTAAAAATAAATTTTAAATTCAAAACATTGCACTTTTTCAATTTTTAGAATTCTAAATTCTGATAGGGATAAATGCACTGTTAATAATCAATTGTATTTAAAATTTGAAATTGTTTTAGTAATCTCCATTGCCTTGAAACGATTTTTGTAGCTTTAGTCTAAGAACGTACAACATAGGAAAAAGGAAATTCAATGGACTCCAATAAGAAGTTTGCCCACCCTCCTCAAGCACAATATGCTCGACCAAATATTGACCCTTGCGATTGCTATTTATATTATTCTTACACTAAATTGTATTGCATACAATTGAGTCCAATATATGTATTTTTGTGAATTTAACATGTTCAAATATTATGTTTTTCTCAACATTCAAATGTGATGGCCTTAAAAATAAATTTTAAATTCAAAACATTGCACTTTTTCAATTTTTAGAATTCTAAATTCTAATAGCGATAAATGCACTGTTAATAATCAGTTGAATTTAAATTTTGAAATTTTTTTAGTAATCACCATTGCCTCAATGCTATTTGAAATGATTTATACAGTTTTAGTCTATGAACATAGAACATAACAAAAAGGCAATGCAATGGACTCTAACAATAAGTTTGCCCACCCCCCCTTAAGCGCAATATGTTTGGCCTAATATTGAAGCTTGCGATTGCTATTTATATTATTCTTCCACTAAATTGTATTGCATACAATTGAGCCCAATACATGTATTTTTGTGAATTTAACATGTTCAAATATTATGTTTTTCTCACCATTCAAATGTGATGGCCTTAAAAATAAATTTTAAATTCAAAACATTGCACTTTTTCAATTTTTAGAATTCTAAATTCTGATAGCGATAAATGGACTGTTAATAATCAGTTGAATTTAAATTTTGAAATTTTTTTAGTCATCTCCATTGCCTTAATGCTATTTGAAATGATTTATATAATTTTAATCTAAGAACAGGCAACATAAGAAAAAGGAAATGCAATGGACTCTAATAAAAACTTTGCCCACCCCCCTCAAGCGCAATATGCTCAACCTAATATTGAAACTTGCGATTGCCATTTATATTATTCTTCCACTAAATTGTATTGCGTACAATTGAATTGAATACATGTATGTTTGTGTATTTAACTTTTTCAAATATTATATTTTTCTCACCATTCAAATGTAATGGCCTTAGCAATAAATTTTAAATTCAAAACATTGCACTTTTTTAATTTTTAGAATTCTAAAATCTTATAGCGGTAAATGCACTGTTAATAATTAGTTGAATTGAAATTTGGAAATTTTTTTAGTAAACTCCATTGACTCAATGCTATTTGAAATGATTTATATTGTTTTAGTCTAAGAACATACAACATAAGAAAAAGGAAATGCAATGGACTCTAATGAGAACTTTGCCCACCCCCCTCAAGCGCAATATGCTCGACCTAATATTGAAGCTTGCGATTGGTATTTATATTATTCGTCCACTAAATTGTATTACATACAATTGAGTCTAATACATGTATTTTTGTGAATTTAACATTTTCAAATATTATATTTTTCTCACCATCGAAATGTAATGGCCTTAAAAATAAATTTTAAATTCAAAACATTACACTTTTTCAATTTTTCAAATTCTAAATTCCGGTTGGGATAAATGCATAGTTAATAATCAGTTGAATTTCAATTTTGAAATTTTTTTAGTAATCTCCATTACCTCAATGCTATTTGAAATGATTTATACAATTTTAGTCTATGAACATAGAACATAACAAAAAGGCAATGCAATGGATTCTAACAATAAGCTTGCCCACCCCCCTCAAGCGCAATATGTTCGGCCTAATATTGAAGCTTGCGATTGCTATTTATATTATTCTTTCACTAAATTGTATTGCATACAATTGAGTCTAATACATGTATTTTTGTGTATTTAACATTTTCAAATAATATGTTTTTCTCACCATTCAAATGCAATGGCCTTGGCAATAAATTTTAAATTCAAAACATTGCATTTTTTCAATTTTTAGAGTTTTAAATTCCGATAGGGATAAATACACAGTTAATAATCAGTTGAATTTAAATTTTGAGATTTTTTAGTAATCTCTAGTGCCTCAATGCTATTGCAAATGATTTATATAGTTTTAGTCTAAGAACATACAACATAAGAAAAAGGAAATGCAAGGGACTCTAATAAGAAGTTTGCCCACCCCCCCTCAAGCGCAATATGCTCGAGCTAATGTTGAAGCTTGCGATTGCTATTTATATTATTCTTCCACTCAATTGTATTACATAAAATTGTGTCCAATACATGTATTTTTGTGTATTTCACATTTTCAAATATTATGTTTTTCTCACCGTTCAAATGTAATGGCATTAGCAATAAATTTTAAATTCGAAACATTGCACTTTTTCAATTTTTTGAAATCTAAATTCCTATGGGGATAAATGCACTATTAATAATCAGTTGAATTTAAATTTTGAAAATTTTTTAGTAATCTCCATTGCCTCAATGCTATTTGAAATGATTTATATAGTTTTACTCTATGAACATAGAACATAACAAAAAGGCAATGCAATGGACTCTAACAATAAGTTTGCCCACCCCCCTCAAGCACAATATGTTCGGCCAAATATTGAGGCTTGTGATTGCTATTTATATTATTCTTTCACGAAATTGTATTGCATACAATTGAGTCCAGTACGTGTATTTTTGTGTATTTAACATTTTCAAATATTATGTTTTTCTCACCATTCAAATGCAATGGCCTTAGCAATAAATTTTAAATTCAAAACATTGCACTTTTTCAATTTTTAGAGTTCTAAATTCTGATAGGGATAAATACATAGTTAATAATCAGTTGAATTTAAATTTTGAGATTTTTTTAGTAATGTCCAGTGCCTTAATGCTATTGCAAATGATTTATGTAGTTTTAGTCTAAGAACATGCAACATAAGAAAAAGGAAATGCAAGGGACTCTAATAAGAAGTTTGCCCACCCCCCTCAAGCGCAATATGCTTGACCTAATGTTGAAGCTTGCGATTGCTATTTATTTTATTCTTCCACTCAATTGTTTTGCATAAAATTGAGTCCAATACATGTATTTTTGTGTATTTCACATTTTCAAATATTATGTTTTTCTCACCGTTCAAATGTAATGACATTAGCAATAAATTTTAAATTCAAAACATTGCACTTTTTCAATTTTTTGAAATCTAAATTCCTATGGGGATAAATGCACTGTTAATAATCAGTTGAATTTAAATTTTGAAATTTTTTTAGTAATCTCCATTGCCTCAATGCTATTTGAAATGATTTATACAGTTTTAGTCTATGAACATAGAACATAACAAAAAGGCAATGAAATGGACTCTAACAATAAGTTTGCCCACCCCCCTCAAGTGCAATATGTTCGGCCTAATATTGAAGCTTGCGATTGCTATTTATATTATTCTTCCACTAAATTGCATTGCATACAATTGAGTCCAATACATGTATTTTTGTGTATTTAACATTTTCAAATATTATGTTTTTCTCACCATTCAAATGTAACGGCCTTAGTAATAAATTTTAAATTCAAAACATTGCACTTTTTCAATTTTTGGAATGCTAAATTCCTATAGGGATAAATGCACTGTTAATAATCAGTTGAATTTTAATATTGAAATTTTTTTAGTAATCTCCATTGCCTCAATTCTATTTGAAATGATTTATATAGTTTTAGTCTAAGAATACACAACATAAGAAAAAGGAAATACAGTGGACTCGAATAAGAAATTTGCCCACACCCCTCAAGCACAATATGCTATACCAAATAGGGAAGCTTGGAATTGCTATTTATATTATACTTCCACTAAATTATATTACACATAATTGAGTCCAATACATATATTTTTGTGTATTTAATATTTTTAAATATTATGTTTTTCCCACCATTCAAATGTAATGGCATTAGTAATAAATTTTAAATTCAAAACATTGCACTTTTTCAATTTTTAGAATTCTAAATTTTTATAGGGATAAATGCACTATTAATGATCAGTTGAATTTAAATTTTGAAATTTTTTTAGTATTCTCCATTGCCTCAACGCTATTTGAAATGATTTATATTGTTTTAGTCTAAGAACTTACAACATAAGAAAAAGGAAATGCAATGGACTCTAATAAGAAGTTTGCCCACCCCCTTTAAGCGCAATATGCTCGACCTAATATTGAAGCTTGTCATTGCTATTTATATTATTCTTCCACTAAATTGTATTGCATACAATTGAGTTCGATACATGTATTTATGTGTATTTAACATTTTCAAATATTATGTTTTTCTCACCATTCAAATGTAATTGCATTGGCAATAAATTTTAAATTCAAAACATTGCACTTTTTCAAGTTTTAGAATTCTAAATTCCTATAAGGATCAATGAACTGTTAATAATTAGTTGAATTTAAGTTTTGAAATTTTTTCAGTAATCTCCATTTCCTCAATGTTATTTGAAATGATTTATATTGTTTTAGTCTAAGAACATACAACAAAAGAAAAAGTAAATGCAATGGACTCTAATAAGAAGTTTGCCCAGCCCCTACAAGCGCAATATTCTTGACCTAATATTGAAGATTGTGATTGCTATTTATATTATTCTTCCATGAAATTGTATTGCATACGATTGAGTCCAATACATGTATTTTTGTGTATTTAACATTTTCAAATATTATATTTTTCTCACCATTCAAATGTAATGGCATTAGCAATAAATTTTAAATTGAAAACATTGCACTTTTTCAATTTTTAGAAATCTAAATTCCTATTGGGATAAATGCACTATTAATAATCAGTTGAATTTAAATTTTGAAAATTTTTTAGTAATCTCCATTGCCTCAATGCTATTCGAAATGATTTATTTTGTTTTAGTCTAAGTACATACAACAAAAGAAAAAGTAAATGTAATGGACTATAATAAGAAGTTTGCCCACTCCCCTCAAGTGCAATATGCTCGACCTAACATTGAAACTTGAGATTACTAGTTATAATTTTCTTCCACTAAAGTTTAATTTATACAATTGGGTCCAATACTTGTATTTTTGTATATTTAACATTTTCATATATTATGTTTTTCTCACCATTCAAATGTGATGGCATTAGCCATAAGTTTTATAATCGAAACATTGCACTTTTTCAATTTTTAGAATTCTAAATTCCTATAGGGATAAATGCACTTTTAATAATCAGTTGAATTTAAATTTTCAAATTTTTTTAGTAATCACCATTGCCTCAATGCTATTTGAAATGATTTATATAGTTTTAGTCTAAGAACATACAAAATAAGAAAAAAGTAATGCAATGGACTCCAATATGAAGTTTGCCCACCGCCCTCAAGCGCAATATGCTCGACCTAATATTGAAACTTGCGATTCCTATTTATATTATTCTTCCATTAAATTGTGTTGCATACAATTGAGTCTAATACACGTATTTTTGTGTATTTAATATTTTCAAATATTATATTTTTCTCACCATTCAAATGTAATGGCCTTAGCAATAAACTTTAAATTCAAAACATTATACTTTTTCAATTTTTAGAATTCTAAATTTCGATAGAGATAAATGCACTGTTAATAATCAGTTGAATTTAAATTTTGAAATTTTTTTAGTAATCTCCATTGCCTCAATGCTATTTGAAATGATTTATATAGTTTTAGTCTAAGAACATACAACATAAGAAGAAGGTGGTGCAATGGACTCTAATAATAAGTTTCCCTTCCCCCTCAAGCGCAATATGCTCAACCTAATGTTAAAGCTTGCGATTGCTATTTATATTATTCTTCCACTAAATTGTATTGCATAAAATTGAGTCCAATATATGTATTTTTGTGTATTTCACATTTTCAAATGTTAAATTTTTCTCACCATTCAAATGTAATGGCCTTAATAATAAATTTTAAATTCAAAACATTGCACTTTTTCAATTTTTAGAATTCTAAATTCCTATAGGGATAAATGTACTGCTATTAATTAGTTTAATTTAAATTTTGAAATTTTTTTAGTACTCTCCATTGTCTCAATGCAATTTGAAATGATTTATATTGTTTTAGTATAAGAACATACAACATAAGAAAAACGAAATGCAATAGACTCTAATAAGAAGTTTGCCCATCCCCCTTAAGCGAAATTTACTCGACCTAATATTGAAGTTTGCAATTGCTATTTATGTTATTCTTCCACCAAATTGTATTGCATACAATTGAGTCCAATACATGTATTTTTGTGTATTTAACATTTTCAAATATTATATTTTTCTCACCATTCAAATGCAGTGGCGTATGTAATAAATTTTAAATTCAAAATATTGCACGTTTTGAATTTTTAGAATTCTAAATTCCTATAGCGATAAATTCACTGTTAATAATGAGTTGAATTTAAATTTTGAAATTTTTTTCGTAATCTCCATTGCCTCAAAGCTATTTGAAATGATTTATACAATTTTAGTCTAAGAACATACAACATAAGAAAAAGGAAATGCGATGGACTCTAATCATTATTTTGCCCACCCCCCTCAATGCTATTTGAAATGATTTATATAATTTTAGTCTAAGAACATACAATATATGAAAAAGGAAGTGCAATGGACTCTAATAATAAGTTTGCCCACCCCCCTCAAGCGCAATATGCTAGACCTAATGTTGAAGCTTGCGATTGCTATTTATATTATTCTTCCATTAAATTGTATTGCATAAAATTGAGTCCAATACATGTATTTCTGTTTATTTAACATTTTCAAATATTATGTTTCTCTCACCATTCAAATGTAATGGCATTGGCAAAAAATTTAAAAATGAAAACATTGTACTTTTTCAATTTTTAGAATTCTAAAGGCACTATTAATAATCAGTTGAATTTAAATTTTGAAATTTTTATAATTATCTCCTTTGCGACAATGCTATTTGAAATGATTTATATAATTTTAGTCTAAAACTATACAACATAAGAAAAAGCAAATGCAAGGGACTCTAATAAGAAGTTTGCCCACCCCCCTCAAGCGCAATATGCTCGACCAAACATTGAAACAAGGGATTGTTATTTATAATTTTCTTCCTCTAAAGTGTAATTTATCCAATTGAGTCCAATACTTGCATTTTTGTGTATTTAACATTGCCAAATATTATATTTTTCTCACCATTCAAATGCAATGACATGAGCAATAAATTGTAATATCTAAACATTGCACTTTTTCAATTTTTAGAATTCTAAATTCCTATAGGGATACATGCACCGTTAATAATTAGTTGAATTTAAATTTTGAATTTTTTTTAGTTATCTCCTTTCCCTCAATGCTACCTGAAATAATTTATATAGTTTTAGTTTAAGAACATACAACATAAGAAAAAGGAAATGCAATGGACTCTAATAAGAAGTTTGCCCATGCCCCTCAAGCGTAATATGCTCGACCTAATATTGAAGCTTACAATTGCTATTTATATTATTTTTCCACTAAATTGAATTGCATACAATTGAGACTAATACATGTATTTTTGTTTATTTAACATTTTCAAATATTATGTTTCTCTCACCATTCAAATGTAATGGCATTAGTAATAAATTTAAAAATAAAAACATTTCACTTTTTCAAGTTTTAGAATTCTAAATTCCTATAGGGATAAAGACACTGTTAATAATCAGTTGAATTTAAATTTTGAAATTTTTATAATTATCTCCTTTGCCACAAAGTTTTTTAAAATGATTTATATAATTTTAGTCTAAAACTATACAACATAAGAAAAAGCAAGTGCAAGGGACTCTAATAATAAGTTTGCCCACCCCCCTCAAGTGTAATATGCTCGACCTAACATTGAAACTTGGGATTGCTATTTATAATTTTCATCCACTAAAGTGTAATTTATACAATTGAGTCCAATACTTGTATTTGCGTATTTAACATTTTCAAATATTATGTTTTTCTCACCATTCAAATGTAATGGCATTAGCCACAAATTTTATAATCAAAATATTGCACTTTTTCAATTTTTAGAATTCTAAATTCCTATAGGGATAAATGCACTGTTAATAATCAGTTGAATTTAAATTTTGAAATTTTTATACTTCTCTCCTTTGCCTTAATGCTATTTGAAATGATTTATATAGTTTTAGTGTAAAAACATACAACATAAGAAAAAGGAAATGCAATGGACACTAATAAGAAGTTTGCCCACCCCACTCAAGCACAATATGTTAAACCTAATATTGAGGCTTGCGATTGTTATTTATATTATTTTTCCACTACAGTGTATTCTCTACAATTGAGTACAATAGATGTATTTTTCTTTATTTAACATTTTCAAATATTATATTTTTCTCACCATTAAAATGTAATGACATTAGCAATAAATTTAAAAATCAAAACATCGCAATTTTTCAATTTTTAGAATTCTAAATTCCTATAAGGATAAATGCACTGTTAATAATCAGTTGAATTTAAATTTGAAATTTTTTTAGTAATCTCCATTGCCTTAATGCTATTTGAAATGATTTATATTGTTTTAGTCTAAGAAGACACAACATAAGAAAAAGGAAATGCAATGGCCTCTAACAAGAAGTTTGCCCACCCCCCTCAAGCGCAATATGCTCGACCTAATATTGAAGCTTGCGATTGCTATTTATATTATTCTTCCACTAAATTGTATCGCATCTAATTGAGTCCAATACATGTATTTTTGTGTATTTGACATTTTCAAATATTACATTTTTTTCACCATTCAAATGTGATGGCATTAGCAATAAATTTTAACTTCAAAACATTGCACTTTTTCAATTTTTAGAATTCTAAATTCCTATAGGGATAAATGCACTGTTAATAATTAGTTGAATTTAAATTTTCAAATTTTTTTAGTAATCTTCATTGCATCAATGCTATTTGAAATGATTTATATAGTTTCAGTCTAAGAAATTACAACATAAGAAAAAGGAAAAGCAATGGACTCTAATAAGAAGTTTGCCCACCCCCTCAAGTGCAATATGCTCGACCTAATATTGAAACTTGTGATTGCTATTTATATTATTCCTCCACTAAATTGTATTGCATACAATTGAGACCAATACATGTATTTTTGTTTATCTAACATTTTCAAATATTATGTTTCTCTCACCATTCAAATGTAATGGTATTAGCAATAAATTTAAAAAATCAAAACATTGCACTTTTTCAATTTTTAGAATTCTAAATTCTTATAGTGATAAATGCACTGTTAATAATTAGTTGAATTTAAATTTTGAAATTTTTATAATTATCTCCTTTGCCACAATGCTATTTGAAATGATTTATATAATTTTAGCCTAAAACTATACAACATAAGAAAAAGCAAATGCATGGGACTCTAATAAGAAATTTGCCCACCCCCCCACAAGCGCAATATGCTCAACCTAACATTGAAATTTGGATTGCTATTTNACTTTTATGTATTTGACATTTTCAAATATTGCCATTTTTCAAATATTACTTTTTTCAAATTTTTTAGTAATCTTCATTGCATCAATGCTATTTGAAATGATTTATATAGTTTTAGTCTAAGAAATTACAACATAAGAAAAAGGAAAAGCAATGGACTCTAATAAGAAGTTTGCCCACCCCTCTCAAGTGCAATATGCTCGACCTAATATTGAAGCTTGCGATTGCTATTTATATTATTCGTCCACTAAATTGTATTGCATACAATTGAGGCCAATACATGTATTTTTGTTTATTTAACATTTTCAAATATTATGTTTTTCTCACCATTCAAATGTAATGGTATTAGTAATAAATTTAAAAATCAAAACATTGCACTTTTTCAATTTTTAGAATTCTAAATTCTTATAGTGATAAATGCACTGTTAATTAATCAGTTCAATTTAACTTTTGAAATTTTTATAATTATCTCCTTTGCTACAATGCTATTTGAAATGATTTATATAATTTTAGTCTAAAACTATACAACATAAGAAAAAGCAAATGCATGGGACTTTAATAAGAAATTTGCCCACCCCCCTCAAGCACAATATGCTCGACCTAACATTGAAATTTGGGATTGCTATTTATAATTTTCTTCCGCTAAAGTGTAATTTTTACAATTGAGTCCAATACTTGTATTTTTGTGTATTTAACATTTTCAAATAATATGTTTTTCTCACCATTCAAATGTAATGGCATTAGCAATAAATTAAAAATCAAACATTGCACTTTTTCAAATTTTTAGAATTCTAAATTCCTATAGGGATAAATGCACTATTAAGAATCAGTTGAATTTAAATCTTAAAATTTTTTTTGTTATCTCCTTTGCCTCAATGCTATTTGAAATGATTTTTATAGTTTTAGTCTAAAAACATACAACATAAGAAAAAGCAAATGCAATGGACTCTAATAAGAAGTTTCCCCACCCCCCTTAAGCACAATATGCTTAACCTAATATTGAAACTAGCAATTGCTATTTATATTATTCTTCCACTAAAGTGTATTATATGCAATTGAGTACAATATATGTATTTTTGTGTATTTAACATTTTCAAATCCTTTGTTTTTCTCACCATTCAAATGTAATGGCATTAGCAATTAATTTTAAAATCAAAACATTGCACTTTTTCAATTTTTAGAATTCTAAATTCCTATAAGGATAAATGCACCGTTAATAATCAGTTGAATTTAAATTTTGAAATTTTTTTAGTAATCTCCATTGCCTCAATGCTATTTGAAATGACTTATATTGTTTTAGTCTAAGAAGACACAACATAAGAAAAAGGAAATGCAATGGACTCTAACAAGAAGTTTGCCCACCCCCCTCAAGCGCAATATGCTCGACCTAATATTGAAGCTTGCGATTGCTATTTATATTATTCTTCCACTAAATTGTATCACATCCAATTGAGTCCAATACATGTACTTTGGTGTATTTGACATTTTCAAATATTGCATTTTTCAAATATTACATTTTTCAAATTTTTTTAGTAATCTTCATTGCGTCAATGCTATTTGAAATGATTTATATAGTTTTAGTCTAAGAAATTACAACATAAGAAAAAGGAAAAGCAATGGACTCTAATAAGAAGTTTGCCCACCCCCTCAAGTGCAATATGCTCGACCTAATATTGAAGCTTGCAATTGCTATTTATATCATTCTTCCACTAAATTGTATCACATCCAATTGAGTCCAATACATGTACTTTTATGTATTTGACATTTTCAAATATTGCATTTTTCAAATATTACTTTTTTCAAATTTTTTTAGTAATCTTCATTGCATCAATGCTATTTGAAATGATTTATATAGTTTTAGTCTAAGAAATTACAACATAAGAAAAAGGAAAAGCAATGGACTCTAATAAGAAGTTTGCCCACCCCTCTCAAGTGCAATATGCTCGACCTAATATTGAAGCTTGCGATTGCTATTTATATTATTCGTCCACTAAATTGTATTGCATACAATTGAGGCCAATACATGTATTTTTGTTTATTTAACATTTTCAAATATTATGTTTTTCTCACCATTCAAATGTAATGGTATTAGTAATAAATTTAAAAATCAAAACATTGCACTTTTTCAATTTTTAGAATTCTAAATTCTTATAGTGATAAATGCACTGTTAATAATCAGTTCAATTTAAATTTTGAAATTTTTATAATTATCTCCTTTGCTACAATGCTATTTGAAATGATTTATATAATTTTAGTCTAAAACTATACAACATAAGAAAAAGCAAATGCATGGGACTTTAATAAGAAATTTGCCCACCCCCCTCAAGCACAATATGCTCGACCTAACATTGAAATTTGGGATTGCTATTTATAATTTTCTTCCGCTAAAGTGTAATTTTTACAATTGAGTCCAATACTTGTATTTTTGTGTATTTAACATTTTCAAATAATATGTTTTTCTCACCATTCAAATGTAATGGCATTAGCAATAAATTAAAAATCAAAACATTGCACTTTTTCAATTTTTAGAATTCTAAATTCCTATAGGGATAAATGCACTATTAAGAATCAGTTGAATTTAAATCTTAAAATTTTTTTTGTTATCTCCTTTGCCTCAATGCTATTTGAAATGATTTTTATAGTTTTAGTCTAAAAACATACAACATAAGAAAAAGCAAATGCAATGGACTCTAATAAGAAGTTTCCCCACCCCCCTTAAGCACAATATGCTTAACCTAATATTGAAACTAGCAATTGCTATTTATATTATTCTTCCACTAAAGTGTATTATATGCAATTGAGTACAATATATGTATTTTTGTGTATTTAACATTTTCAAATCCTTTGTTTTTCTCACCATTCAAATGTAATGGCATTAGCAATTAATTTTAAAATCAGAACAATAGACTTTTTCAATTTTTAGAATTCTAAATTCCTATAGGGATAAATGCACTGTGAATAATTAGTTGAATTTAAATTTTGAAATTTTTTTAATTATCTCCTTTGCCACAAAGATATTTGAAATGATTTATATAATTGTAGTTTAAAAATATACAACATAAGAAAAAGTAAACGCAAGGGACTTTAAAAAGGAGTTTGTCCACCCCCCTCGAGTGCAATATGCTCGACCTAATATTGAAGTTTGCGATTGTTATATATATTATTCTTTCACCAAATTGTATTGCATACAATTGAGTCTAATACATGTATTTTTGTTTATTTAACATTTTCAAATATTATATTTTTCTCACCATTGAAATATAATGGCATTAGCAATAAATTTAAAAATCAAAACATTGCACTTTTTCAATTTTTAGAGTTCTAAATTCTTATAGGGATAAATGCACTGTTAATAATCAATTGAATGTAAATTTTGAAATGTTTGTAATTATCTGCTTTGCCATAATACTATTTGAAATGATTTAAATAATTTTAGTCTAAAAATATACAACATAAGAAAAAGCAAAGGCAAGGAACTCTAATAACAAGTTTGCCCACCCCCCTTAAGCGTAATATGCTTGACCTAACATTGAAACTTGGGAATGCCATTTATAATTTTCTTCGACTAAAATGTAGTTGATACAATTGAGTCCAATACTTGTATTTTTGTGTATTTAACATTGTCAAATATTATGTTTTTCTCGCCATTCAAATTCAATGACATTAGCAATAAATTTTAAAATCTAAACATTGTACTTGTTCAATTTTTGGAATGCTAAATTCCTATAGGGATAAATGCACTGTTAATAATTAGTTGAATTTAAATTTTGAAATTTTTTTAATTATTTGCTTTGCCACAATACTATTTGAAATGATTTATATAATTTTAGTCTAAAAATATCCAACATATGAAAAATCAAAGGCAAGGGACTCTAATAAGAAGTTTGCCCACCCCCCTCAAGCGCAATATGCTCGACCTAATATTAAAGCTGGTGATTCCTATTTATATTATTCTTCCACTAAATTGTATTGCATACAATTGTGTCAAATACATGTATTGTTGTTTATTTCACACTTTGAAATATGATCTTTTTCTCACCATTCAAATGTTATGGTATTAGCAACAAATTTAAAAATCAAAACATTGCATTTTTTTCAATTTTTAGAATTCTAAATTCCTAGAGGGATAAATGGACTGTAAATAATCTGTTGAATTTAAATTTTGAAATTTTTTTATTATCTGCTTTGCCATAATACAATTTGAAATGATTAATATAATTTTAGTCGAAAAACATACAACATAAGAAAAAGCAAATGCAAGGGACTCTAATTAGAAGTTTGCCCCCGTCCTCAAGCGCAATATGCTCGACCTAACATTGAAACTTAGGATTGTTATTTATAATTTTCTTCTACTAAAGTGTAATTTATACAATTGAGTCCAATATATGTATTTTTGTGTATTTAACATTTTCAAATATTATATTTTTCTCACCATTCAAATGTAATGGGCTTAACAATAAATTTTAAATTCACAACATTGCACTTTTTCAATTTTTAGAATTCTAAATTCTGATAGGGATAAATGCACTGTTAATAATCCAATGAATTTAAATTTTCAAATTTCATTAGTAATCTCTCATGCCTTAATGCTATTTCAAATGATTTATGAAGTTTTAGTCTAAGAACATACAATATAAGAAAAAGGAAATGCAATGGACTCTAATAAGAAGTTTGCCCATCCCCCTCAAGCACAATATGCTCAACCTAACATTGAAATTTAAGATTGCTATTTATAATTCTCTTCCACTAAAGTGTAATTTATACAATTGAGTCCAATACATGCATTTTTATGCATTTAACATTTTCAAAAATTATGGTTTTCTCACCATTCAAATGTAATGGCATTAGCAATAAATTTTAAATTCAAAACATTACACTTTTACAATTTTTAGAATTCTAAATTTCGATAGAGATAATCTCACAGTTAGTAATCAGTTGAATTTAAATTTTGAAATTTTTTTAGTAATCTCCATTGCCTCAATGATATTGGAAATGATTTATATAGTTTTAGTCTAAGAACATGCAATATAAGAAAAAGGAAATGCAATCGATTCAAATAAGAAGTTTGCCTACCCACCTCAAGCGCAATATGCTCGACCAAATATTAAAACTTGTGATTGCTATTTATATTATTCTTCCACTCAATTGTATTGCATACAATTGAGTCCAATACATGTATTTTTGCGTATTTAACGTTTTCAAATACTATGTTTTTCTCACCATTCAAATGTAATGGCATTAGCAATAAATTTGAAATTCAAAACATTGCACTTTTTCAATTTTTTGACTTCTAAATTCCAATAAGGATAAACGTACTGTTAATAATCAGTTGAAATTAAATTTTAAAATTTTTTTAGTAATCTCCATTGCCTCAATGCTGTTGGAAATGATTTATGTTGTTTTAGTCTAAGCACATACAACATAAGAAAAAGGAAATGCAATGGACTCTAATAATAAGTTTGTCCACCCCCCTCAAGTGCAATATGCTAGACCTAATATTGAAGCTTGCGATCGCTATTTATATTCTTCTTCCACTAAATTTTGTTGCATAAATTTGAGTCCAATACATGTATTTTTGTGTATTTAACATTTTCAAATATTATGTTTTTCTCACCATTCAAATGTAATGGCATTAGCAATAAATTTTAAATTCAAAACATTGCACTTTTACAATTTTTAGAATTTTAAATTCTGATAGGGATAAATGCACAATTAGTAATCAGTAGAATCTAAAGTTTGAAATTTTTTTAGAAATCTCCATTGCCGCGAAGCTATTGGAAATGATTTATATAGTTTTAATCTAAGAACATACAACATAAGACAATGGAAATGCAATGGTCTCTAATAAGAAGTTTGCCCACCCCCTTCACGTGCAATATGCTCAACCTAATATTAAAGCTTGCAATTGCTATTTATATTATTCTTCCATTAAATAGTATTGCATACAATTGAATCCAATACTTGTATTTTTGTGTTTTTAACATTTTCAAATATTATGTTTTTCTCACCATTCAAATGTAATGGCATAAGCAATCAATGTTAAATTCAAAACATTGCACTTTTTCAAGTTTTAGAATTCTAAATTTCTATAGGGATAAATGCACTATTAATGATCAGTTGAATTTAAATTTTGAAATTTTTTTAGTAATCTCCATTGTCTCAATGCTATTTGAAATGATTTATATAGGTTTAGTCTAAGAACATACAACATAAGAAAAAGGAAATGCAATGGACTCTAATAAGGAGTTTGCCCACCCCCCTCAAGCGCAATATGCTCGACCTAATATTGAAACTTGCGATTGCAATTTATATTATTCTTCCACTAAATTGTATTGCATACAATTGAGTCCAATACATGTATTTTTGTGTATTTAACATTTTCAAATATTATATTTTTCTCACCATTCAAATGTAATGGCATTAGCAATCAATTTTAAATTCAAAACATTGCACTTCTTCAATTTTTAGAATTATAAATTCCTATAGGGATAAATGCACAATTAATAATCTGTTGAATTTAAATTTAAATTTTTTTTAGAAATCTCCATTGCCTTAATGCTATTTGAAATGATTTATATTGTTTTAGCCTAAGAACATATAACATAGGAAAAAGGAAATGCAATGGACTCTAATAAGAACTTTGCCCACCCCCCTCAAGTGCAATATGCTCGACCTAATATTGAAGCTTGCGATTGCTATTTATATAATTCTTCCACTCAATTGTATTGCATACAATTGAGTCCAATACATGTATTTTTGCGTATTCAACATTTTCGAATCTTATGTTTTTCTCACCATTCAAGTGCATTGACATTAGCAATAAATTTTAAAATCAAAACATTGCACCTTTTCAATTTTTGGAATGCTAAATTCCTATAGGGATAAATGCATTATTAATAATCTGTTAAATTTAAATTTTGAGATTTTTTTAGTAATATCCATTGTCCCAATGCTATTTGAATTGATTTATATAGTTTTAGTCTAAGAACATACAACATAAGAAAAAGCAAATGCAATGGACTTTAATAATAAGTTTGCCCACCCCCCTCAAACGCTATATGCTCGGCCTAATATTGAAGCTTGTGATTGCTATTTATATATTTTTGTGTATTTAACGATTTCAAATACTATGTTTTTCTCACCATTCAAATGTAATAATATTAGCAATGAATTTTAAATTCAAAACATTGCACTTTTTCAATTTTTAGAATTCTAAATTTCTATAGGGATAAATGCACTGTTAATGATTAGTTGAATTTAAATTTTGAGATTTTTTTAGTAATCTCCATTGCCTCAATGCTATCTGAAATGATTTATATAATTTTATTCTAAGAAGAGACAACAAAAGAAAAGGAAATGCAATGGACTCTAATAATAAGTTTGCCCACCCCCCTCAAGCGCAATATGCTCGACCAAATATTTAAGCTTGCGATCGTAATTTATATTATTCTTTCACTAAATTGTATTGCATAAAATTGAGTCCAATACATGTATTTTTGTGCATTTAACATTTTCAAATATTATGTTTTTCTCACCATTGAAATGTAATGGCATTAGCAATAAATTTTGAATTCAAAACATCGCACTTTTTCAACTTTTAGAATTCTAAATTCTTATAACGACAAATGCACTGTTAATAATCAGTTAAATTTAAATTTAGAATTTTTTTTAGTAATCTCCATTGCCTCAATGCTACTTGAAATTATTTATGTTCTTTTAGTCTAAAAACATACAACATAAGAAAAAGGAAATGCAATGGACTCCAATAAGAAGTTTGCCCACCCCCCTCAAGTGCAATATGCTCGACCTAACATTGAAACTTGAGATTGCTATTTATATTATTCTTCTACTAAATTGTATTGTGTAAAATTGAGTCCAATACATATATTTTTGTGCATTTAACATTTTCAAATATTATGTTTTTCTCACCATTCAAATGTAACGACCTTTGCAATAAATTTTAAATTCAAAACATTGCACTTTTTCAACTTTTAGAATTCTCAATTCCGATCAGGATAAATGCACTGTTAATGATCAGTTGAATTTAAATTTTGAAATTTTTTTAGTAATCTCCATTGCCTCAATGCTATTTGAAATGATTTATATAGTTTTAGTCTAAGAACATACAACATAAGAAAAAGGAAATGCAATAAATTCTAATAAAAAGTTTGCCCACACTCCTCGCAAGCAATATCCTCGACCTCATATTGAAGCTTGTGATTGCTATTTATATTTCCCTTCCACTAAATTGTATTGCATACAATTAGGTCCAATAAATGTATTTTTGTGTATTTAACATTTTCAAATATTATATTTCTCTCACCATTCAAATGTAATAACATTAGCAATAAATTTTAAATTCAAAACATTGCACTTTTTCAATTTTTAGAATTCTAAATTTCTATAGGGATAAATGCACTGTTAATGATCAGTTGAATTTAAATTTTGAAACTTTTTTAGTAATCTCCATTGTCTCAATGCTATTTGAAAAGATTTATATAGTTTTAGTCTAAGAACATACAACATAGAAAAAGCAAAAGCAATGGACTCTAATAATAAGTTTGCCCACCCCCCTCAAGCGCAATATGCTCGACCAAATATTGAAGCCTGCGATCGCTATTTATGTTATACTTCCACTAAATTGTATTACATAAAATTGAGTCCAATACATGTATTTTTGTGCATTAACATTTTCAAATATTATGTTTTTCTCACCATTCAAATGTAATGGCATTAACAATAAATTTTAAATTCAAAACATTGCAATTTTTTAATTTTTAGAATTCTAAATTCCTATAGCGATAAATGCACTGTTAATAATGAGTTGAATTTAAATTTTGAAATTTTTTTTAGTAATCTCCATTGCCTCAATGCTATTGGAAATGATTTCTATAGTTTTAGTCCAAGAACATACAACATAAGGAAAAGGAAATGCAATGGACTCTAATAAGAAGTTTGCCCACCCCCTCAAGCACAATATGCTCGACCGAACATTGAAACTTGAGACTGCTATTTATAATTTTCTTCCACTAAATTGTATTGCATACAGTTGAGTTGAATACATGTATTTTTGTGTATTTAACATTTTCAAATATTATGTTTTTCTCGCCATTCAAATGGAATGGCATTAGCAATAAATTTTTAATTCAAAACATTGCACTTTTTCAATTTCTAAAATTCTAAATTCCTATAGGGATAAATGCACTGTTAATGATCAGTTGAAATTAAATTTTGAAAGTTTTTTAGTAATCTCTATTGCCTTAATGCTATTTGAAATGATTTATATAGTTTTAGTCTAAGAACATACAACATAAGGAAAAGGAAATGCAATAGATTCTAAAAAGAAGTTTGCCCACCCACCTCGCGCGTAATATGCTCGACCTAATATTGAAGCTTACAATTGCTATTTATATTTTCCTTCCACTAAATTGTATTGCATACAATTAGGTCCAATACATGTATTTTTGTGTATTTAACATTTTCAAATATTATGTTTCTCTGACCATTCAAATGTAATAACATTAGCAATAAATTTTAAATTCAAAACATTGCAATTTTTCAATTTTTAGAATTCTCAATTCTGATCAGGATAAATACACTGTTAATAATCAGTCGAATTTAAATTTTGAGATTTTTTTAGTAATCTCCATTGCCTCAATGCTTTTGGAAATGATTTCTATATTTTTAATCCAAGAACATACAACATAAGAAAAAGGAAATGCAATGGACTCTAGTAAGAAGATTGCCCACCCCCCTCAAGCGCAATATGCTCGACCTAACATTAAAACTTGAGATTGTTATTTATAATTTTCTTCCACTAAAGTGTAATTTATACAATTGAGTCCAATACATGTATTTTTGTGGATTTAACATTTTCAAATATTACGTTTTTCTCACCATTCAAATGTAATGGCATTAGCAATAAATTTTTAATTCAAAACATTGCACTTTTTCAATTTTTAAAATTCTAAATTACTATAGGGACAAATGCACTATTAATGATCAGTTGAATTTAATTTTGAGATTTTTTTAGTAATTTCCATTGCCTCAATGCTATCTGAAATAATTTATATAATTTTAGTCTAAGAACATACAACATAAGAAGAGGAAATGCAATGGACTTTAATAAGAAGTTTGCCCACCCCTGTCAAGCGTAATATGCTCGACCAAATATTGAAGCCTGCGATCATTATTTATATTATTCTTCTACTAAATTGTATTGCATAAAATTGAGTACAATACATGTATTTTTGTGCATTTAACATTTTCAAATATTATGTTTTTCTCACCATTCAAATGTAACAGCCTTAGCAAATAAATTTTAAATTCAAAACATTGCACTTTTTCAATTTTTAGAATTCTTAATTTCGATTAGGATAAATGCACTGTTAATAATTAATTGAATTTAAATTTTGTGATTCTTTTTGGCAATCTCCATTGCCTCAATGCTATCTGAAATGATTTATATAATTTTAGTCTAAGAACATACAACATAAGAAAAACGAAATGCAATGGATTCTAATAAGAAGTTTGCCCACCCTCCTCAAGCACAATATGCTCGACCAAATATGGAAGCTCAGAATTGCTATTTAAATTATACTTCCACTAAATTGTATTGCATACAATTGAGTCCAATTCATGTATTTTTGTGTATTTAACATTTTCAAATATTATGTTTTTCTCACCATTAAAATGTAATGGCATTAGCCATAAATTTTATAATCAAAACATTGCACTTTTTCAATTTTTAGAATTCAAAATTGCTATAAGGAGAAATGCACTGTTAATAATCAGTTGAATTCAAAATTTGAAATTTTTTTAGTAATCTCCATTGCCTCATTGCTATTTGAAATGATTTATATTGTTTTAGTCTAAGAACATACAACATAAGAAAAACAAAATGCAATTGACTCCTATCAGAACTTTGCCCACCCCCCTCAAAGGCAATATGCTCGACCTAAAATTGAAACTTACGATTGGTATTTATATTTTTCATCCACTAAATTGTATTGCATACAATTGAGTCCAATACATGTATTTTTGTGAATTTAACATTTTCAAATATTATGTTTTTCCCACCATTCAAATGTAATGGCCTTAGCAATCAATTTTAAATTCAAAACAATGCACTTTTTCAATTTTTAGAATTCTAAATTCCTATAGGGATAAGTGCACTGTTAATAATTAGTTGAATTTAAATTTTGAAATTTTTTATGTAATCTCCAACGCCTCACTGCTATTTGAAATGATTTATATTGTTTTAGTCTAAAAACATACAACATAAGAAAAAGGAAATGAAATGGACTCGAATAAGAAGTTTGCCCACCCCCTTCAATCGCAATTTGCTCGACCAAATATTAAAACTTGTGATTACTATTGATAATTCTCCTCCACCAAAGTGTAATTTATACAATTGAGTCCAATACTTGTATTTTTGTATATTTAACATTTTCAAATATTATGTTTTCCTCACCATTCAAATGTAAGGGCATTAGCCATAAATTTTAAATTCAAAACATTGCACTTTTTCAATTTTTAGAACTCTAAATTCCTATAGGGATAAATGCACTGTTAATTATCCGTTGAAATTAAATTTTGAAATCTTTTGAGTAATCTCCAATGCCTCAATGCTATTTGAAATGATATATATAGTTTTAGTCTAAGAACATACAACATAACAAAAAGGCAATGCAATGGACTTTAATAATAAGTTTGCCCACCCCCCTTAAGCACAATATGCTCAACCTAATATTGAAACTTGCGATTGCTATTTATATTATTCTTCCACTAAATTGTATTGCATACAATTGAGTCCAATACATGTATTTTTGTGTATTTAACATTTTCAAATATTATGTTTTTCTCACCATTCAAATGTAATGGCATTAGCAATAAATTTTAAATTTGAAACATTGCTCTTTTTAATTTTTTAGAATTCTAAATTCCTATAGGGATACATGCATTGTTAATAATCATTTGAATTTAAATTTTGAAATTTTTTTAGTAATTTCTATTGCCTCAATGCTATTTGAAATGATTTATATTGTTTTAGTCTAAGAACATACAACATAAGGAAAAGGAAATGCTATGGACTTAAATAATAAGTTTGCCCACCCCCCAAGTGCAATATGCTCGGCCTAATATTGAAGCTTGCGATTGCTATTTATAATATTCTTCCACTAAATTATGTTGCATACAATTAAGTCCAATACATGTATTTTTGTGTATTTAGCAATTTCAAATATTATGCTTTTCTCACCATTCAAATGTAATGGCATTAGCAATAAATTTTAAATTCGAAACATTGCCCTTTTTCAATTTTTAGAATACTAAATTCCTATACGGATAAATGAACTGTTAATAATCAGTTGAATTTAAATTTCAAAATTGTCTTAGCAATCTCTATTGCCTCAATGCTATTTGAAATGATTTATATAGTTTTAGTCTAAGAACATACAACATAAGAAAAAGGAAATGCAATGGACTCTAATAATAAGTTTGCCCACCCCCCTCAAGCGCAATATGCTCGACCTAATATTGAAACATGTGATTGCTATTTATATTATTCTTCCACTAAATTGTATTGCATACAATTAAGTCCAATACATGTATTTTTGTGTATTTAACATTTTCAAATATTATATTTTCCACACCATTCAAATGTAATGGCATTAGTAATAAATTTTAAATTCGAAATATTGCTCATTTTCGATTTTTAAAATTCTAAATTCCTATAGCGATAAATGTACTGTTAGTAATCAGTTAAATTTAAATTGTGAAATTTTTTTACTAATCTCCATTGCCTCAATGCTACTTGAAAAAATTTATATAGTTTTAGTCTAAGAACATACAACATAACAAAAAGGCAATGCAATGGACTTTAATAATAAGTTTGCCCACCCCCTTTAAGCACAATATGCTCAACCTAATATTGAAACTTGCGATTGCTATTTATATTATTCTTCCACTAAATTGTATTGCATACAATTGAGTCCAATACATGTACTTTTGTGTATTTAACATTTTCAAATGTTATGTTTTTCTCACCATTCAAATGTAATTGCATTAGCAATAAATTTCTAATTCAAAACATTGCACTTTTTCAATTTTTAGAACTCTAAATTTTTATAGGGATAAATACACAGTTAATGATCATTTGAATTTAAATTTTGAAATTTTTTTAGTAATCTCCATTGCCTCAATGCTATTTGAAATGATTTCTATTGTTTTAGTCTAAGAACATACAACATAAGGAAAAGGAAATGCAATGGACTCTAATAAGAAGTTTGCCCACCCCACTCAAGCGCAATATGCTCGACCTAATATTAAAGCTTGCGATTGCTATTTATATTATTCTTCCACTAAATTGTATTGCATACAATTGAGTCCAATACATGTATTTTTGTGTATTTAACATTTTCAAATATTATATTTTTCACACCATTCAAATGTAATGGCATTAGTAATAAATTTTAAATTCGAAATATTGCTCATTTTCGATTTTTAAAATTCTAAATTCCTATAGCGATAAATGTATTGTTAGTAATCAGTTAAATTTAAATTGTGAAATTTTTTTAGTAATCTCCATTTCCTTAATGCTATTTGAAATGATTTACACAGTTTTAGTGTAAGAACATACAACATAACAAAAAGGCAATGCAATGGACTTTCATAATAAGTTTGCCCACCCCCCTCAAGCGCAATATGCTTGACCTAATATTGAAACTTGAGATTGCTATTTATAATTTTCTTCCACCAAAGCGTAATTTATACAATTGGGTCCAATACTTGTATTTTTGTATATTTAACACTTTCAAATATTATGTTTTTCTCACCATTCAAATGTAATGGCAATGGCCATAAATTTTGTAATCAAAACATTGCACTTTTTCAATTTTTAGAATTCTAAATTCCTATAGGGATAAATGCATTGTTAATAGTCAGTTGAATTTAAATTTTGAAATTTGTTTAGTACTCTCCAATGCCTCAATGCTATTTGAAATGATTTATAATGTTTTAGTGTAAGAACATACAACATAAGAAAAAGGAAATGCAATGAACTCTAATAATAAGTTTGCCTGCCCCCCTCAAGCGCAATATGCTGGACCTAATATTGTGACATGCAATTGCTATTTATATTATTCTTCCAATAAATTGTATTGCATACAATTGAGTCCAATACATGTATTTTTGTGTATTTAACATTTTTAAATATTATGTTTTTCTCACCATTCAAATGTAATGGAATTAGCAATAAATTTAAAATTCGAAACATTGCTCTTTTTCAATTTTTAGAATTCTAAATTTCTATAGGGATAAATGCATTGTTAATAATCAGTTGACTTTAAATTTTGAAATTTTTTTCGTAATCTCCATTGCCTCAATGTTATTTTAAATGATTTATACAGTTTTCGTCTAAGAACATACAACATAAGAAAAAGGAAATGCGATGGACTCTAATCATAAGTTTGCGCACCCCCCTCAATGCTATTTGAAATGATTTATATAGTTTTAGTCTAAGAACATACAACATAAGAAAAAAGGAAATGCAATGGACTCTAATAATAAGTTTGCCCACACCCCTCAAGCACAATATGCTCGACCTAATGTTGAAGCTTGCGATTACTATTTATATTATTCTTCCACTAACTTGTATTGCATAAAATTGAGCCCAATACATATATTTTTTGTGTATTTAACATTTTCAAATATTATATTTTTCTGACCATTCAAATGTAATGGCATTAGCAATAAATTTTAAATTCAAAACATTGCACTTTTTCAATTTTTAGCATTATAAATTCTTATAGGGATAAATGTACTGTTAATAATCAATTGAATTTTAATTTTGAAATTTTTTTACTACTCTCTATTGCCTCAACGCTATTTGAAATGATTTATATTGTTTTAGTGTAAGAACATACAACATAAGAAAAACGAAATGCAATGGACTCTAATAACAAGTTTGCTCGCCCCCCTCAAGCGCAATATGCTCGACCTAATATTGAGACATGCGATTGCTATTTATATTATTCTTCCACTAAATTGTATTGCATATGATTGAGTCCAATTCATGTATTTTTATGTATTTCACATTTTCAAATATTATATTTTTCTCACCATTCAAATGTAATGGCATTAGCAATAAATTTTAAATTCAAAACATTGCACTTTTTTTAATTTTTAGAATTCTAAATTTTGATAGGGATAAATGGACTGTTAATAATTAGTTGAATTTAAATTTGAAAATTTTTTTAGTAATCTCCATTGCCTTAATGCTATTTGAAATGATTTATATTATTTTAGTTTAAGAACATACAACATAAGAAAAAGCAAATGCAATGGACTCTAATTAGAAGTTCGCCCACCCCCCTCAAGTGCAATATGCTCGACCTAATATTAAAGTTTGTGATTGCTATTTCCATTATTCTTCCCCTCAATTGTATTGCATACATTTGAGTCCGATACATGTATTTTTGTGTATTTAACATTTTCAAATATTACGTTTTTCTAACCATTCAAATGTAATGGCATTAGCAACAAATTTTAAATTCAAAACATTGCACTTTTTCAATTTTTTTAATTTTAAATTCCTATAGGGATAAATGCACTATTAATAATCAGTTGAATTTAAATTTTGAAATTTGTTTAGTACTCTCCATTGCCTTAATGCTATTTGAAATGATTTATATTGTTTTAGTGTAAGAACATACAACATAAGAAAAACGAAATGCAATGAACTCTAATAATAAGTTTTCCCACCACCCTCAAGTGCAATATGCTCGACCTAATATTGAAACATGCAATTGTTATTTCTATTATTCTTCCACTAAATTGTATTGCATACAATTGAGTCCAATACATGTATTTTTGTGTATTTAACATTTTTAAATATTATGTTTTTCTCACCATTCAAATGCAATGGCATTAGCAATAAATTTTAAATTCAAAACATTGCACTTTTTCAATTTTTAGAATTCTAAATTCCTATAGGGATAAATGTGCTGTTAATAATCCATTGAATTTTAATTTTGAAATTTTTTTAGTACTCTCCATTGCCTCAATGCTATTTGAAATGATTTATATTGTTTTAGTGTAAGAACATACAACATAAGAAAAACGAAATGCAATGGACTCTAATAATAAGTTTGCCCACCTTCCTCAAGCGCAATATGCTCGACCTAATATTGAGACATGCGATTGCTATTTATATTATTCTTCCACTAAATTGTATTGCATACGATTGAGTCCAATACATGTATTTTTGTGTATTTTACATTTTCAAATATTATATTTTTCTCACCATTCAAATGTAATGGCATTAGCAATAAATTTTAAATTCAAAACATTGCACTTTTTCAATTTTTAGAATTCTAAATTCTGATAGGGATAAATGGACTGTTAATAATTAGTTGAATTTAAATTTTGAAATTTTTTTTAGTAATCTCCATTGCCTTAATGCTATTTGAAATGATTTATATTATTTTAGTCTAAGAACATACAACATAAGAAAAAGGAAATGCAATAGACTCTAATAAGAAGTTTGCCCACCCCCCTCAAGCGCAATATGCTCGACCTAAAATTGAAACTTGCGATTGCTATTTATATTATTTTTCCACTAAATTGTATTGCATACAATTGAGACCAATACATATATTTTTGTTTATTTAACATTTTCAAATATTATGTTTCTCTCACCATTCAAATGGAATTGCATTAGCAATAAATTTAAATATCAAAACATTGCACTTTTTCAATTTTTAGAATTCTAAATTCCAATAGGGATAAACACACTTTTAATAATCAATTCAATTTAAATTTTGAAATTTTTATAATTATCTCCTTTGCCACAATGCTATTTGAAAAGATTTATATAATTTTAGTCTAAAGCTATACAACATAAGAAAAAGCAATTGATTCACCCCCCTCTCAATATCATAAACTAGTAGATCATAGGGAGAAGTTGGGAACTTCAACCCCCCTTAAGCGCAATATGCTCAACCTAATATTGAAGTTTGCGATTGCTATTTATATTATTCTTCCACTAAATTGTATTGCATACAATTGAGTCCAATATATTTATTTTTGTGTATTTAACATTTTCAAATCTTATGTTTTTATCACTATTCAAATGTAATGGCATTAGCAATTAATTTTAAAATCAAAACATTGCACCTTTTCAATTTTTAGAATTCTAAATTCCTATAAGAATAACTGCACTGTTAATAATCAGTTATTTTTAAATTTTGAAATTTTTTTCGTAATCTCCATTGCCTCAATGCTATTTGAAATGATTTATATTGTTTTAGTCTAAGAAGATACAACATAAGAAAAAGGAAATGCAATGGACTCTAACAAGAAGTTTGCCCACCCCCCTCAAGCGCAATATGCTCAACCTAATATTGAAACTTGCGATTGCTATTTATATTATTCTTTTACTAAATTGTATCCCATCCAATTGAGTCCAATACTTGTATTTTTATGTATTTAACATTTTCAAATATTATGTTTTTCTCACCATTCAAATGTAATGGCATTAACAATAAATTTTAAATTCAAAACATTGCATTTTTTCAATTTTTAGAATTCTAAATTCCAGTAGGGATAAATGGACTGTTAATAATTAGTTGAATTTAAATTTTGAAATTTTTTTAGTAATCTCCATTGCCTTAATGCTATTTGAAATGATTTATATTATTTTAGTCTAAGAACATACAACATAAGAAAAAGGAAATGCAATGGAATCTAATAAGAAGTTTGCCCACCCCCCTGAAGTGCAATATGCTCAACCTAATATTGAAGCTTGCGATTGTTATTTATATTATTCTTTCACTAAATTGTATTGCATACAATTGAGTCCAATACATGTATTTTTGTTTATTTAACATTTTCAAATATTATGTTTCTCTCACCATTCAAATGTAATGGCATTTGCAATAAATTTAAAAATGCCAACATTGTACTTTTTCAATTTTTAGAAGTCTAAAGGCACTGTTAATAATCATTTGAATTTAAATTTTGAAATTTTTATAATTATCTCCTTTGTCACAATGCTATTTGAAATGATTTATATAATTTTAGTCTAAAACTATACAACATAAGAAAAAGCAAATGTAAGGAACTCTAATAAGAAGTTTGCCCACCCCCTTCAAGCTCAATATGCTTGACCAAACATTGAAACAAGGGATTGTTATTTATAATTTTCTTCCTCTAAAGTGTAATTTATACAATTGAGTCCAATACTTGTATTTTTGTGTATTTAACATTGCCAAATATTATATTTTTCTCACCATTCAAATGCAATGACATGAGTAATAAATTGTAAAATCTAAACATTGCACTTTTTCAATTTTTAGAATTCTAAATTCCTATAGGGATACATGCATTATTAAGAATCAGTTGAATTTAAATTTTGAAATTTTTTTAGTTATCTCCTTTGCCTCAATGTTATTTGAAATGATTTATATAGTTTTAGTCTAAGAACATACAACATAAGAAAAAGGAAATGCAATGGACTCTAATAAAAAGTTTGCCCACCCCCCTCAAGTGCAATATGCTCGACCTAATATGGAAACTTGCGATTGCTATTTATATTATTTTTCCACTAAATTGTATTGCATACAATTAAGACCAATACATGTATTTTTGTTTATTTAACATTTTCAAATATTATGTTTCTCTCACCATTCAAATGTAATGGCATTAGTAATAAATTTAAAAATCAAAACATTGCACTTTTTCAATTTTTAGAATTCTAAATTCCTATAGGGATAAAGACACTATTAATAATCAGTTGAATTTAAATTTTGAAATTTTTATAATTATCTCCTTTGTCACAAAGTTATTTGAAATGATTTATATAATTTTAGTATAAAACTATACTAGATAAGAAAAAGCAAGTGCACGGGACTCTAATAATAAGTTTGCCCACCCCCATAAAGCGCAATATGCTCGACCTAACATTAAAACTTGGGATTGCTAATTATAATTTTCTTCCACTAAAGTGTAATTTATACAATTGAATCCAATACTTGTACTTTTGTGTATTTAACATTTTCAAATATTATATTTTTCTCACCATTCAAATGTAATGGCATTAGCCACAAATTTTATAATCAAAACATTCCACTTTTTCAATTTTTAGAATTTTAAATTCCTATAGGGATAAATGCACTGTTAATAATCAGTTGAATTTAAATTTTGAAATTTTTATAGTTCTCTCCTTTGCCTCAATGCTATTTGAAATGATTAATATAGTTTTAGTGTAAAAACATACAACATAAGAAAAAGGAAATGCAATGGACACTAATAAGAAGTTTGCCCACCCCTCTCAAGCACAATATGCTAAACCTAATATTGAAACTTGTGATTGTTATTTATATTATTCTTCCACTATAGTATATTCTATACAATTGAGTACAATAGATGTATTTTTGTTTATTTAACATTCTCAAATATTATGTTTTTCTCACCATTAAAATGTAATGGCATTAATAATAAATTTAAAAATCAAAACATTGCACTTTTAAAATTTTTAGAATTCTAAATTCCTGTAAGGATAAATGCACTGTTAATAATCAGTTGAATTTAAATTTTGAAATTTTTTTAGTAATCTCCATTATCTCAATGCTATTTGAAATGATTTATATAGTTTTAGTCTAAGAACATACAACATAGAAAAAGGATATGCATTGAACTCTAATAGGAAGTTTGCCCACCCTCCTCAAGTGTAATATGCTCGACCTAATATTGAAGCTTGCGATTGCTATTTACATTATTCTTCCACTAAATTGTATCGCATCCAATTGAGTCCAATACATGTATTTTTGTGTATTAAACATTTTCAAATATTATGTTTTTCTCACCATTAAAATGTAATGGCATTAGCAATAAATTTTAAAATCAAAACATTGCACTTTTTCAATTTTTAGAATGGTAAATTCCTATAGGGATAAATGCACTGTTAATAATCAATTCAATTTAAATTTTGAAAATTTTTTAATTCTCTGCTTTGCCACAATACTATTTGAAATGATTTATATAATTTTAGTTTCAAAATATACAACATAATAAAAAGCAAATGCAAGGGACTCTAATTAGAAGTTTCCTACTCCCCTCAAGCGCAATACGCTCGACCTAACATTGAAATTTGGGATTGTTGTTTTTAATTTTCTTCCAGTAAACTGTAATTTATACAATTGAGTCCAACACTTGTATTTTTTTGTATTTAACATTTTCAAATATTATGTTTTTCTCACCATTAAAATGCAATGACATTAGCAAGAAATTTTAAAATCTAAACATTGCACTTTTTCAATTTTTAGAATTCTAAATTCCTATAGGCATAAATGCACATTCAATAATGAGTTGAATTGAAATTTTGTAATTTTTTTAATTATCTCCTTTGCCATAATGCTATTTGAAATGATTTATATAATTTTAGCCTAAAAATATACAACATAAGAAATAGCAAATGCAAGGGACTCTAATAAGAAGTTTGTCCACCCCTTTAAGCGCAATATGCTCGAACTAACATTAAAACTTGTGATTCCTATTTATATTATTCTTCCACTAAATTGTATTGCATACAATTATGTCCAATACATGTATTGTTGTTTATTTAACACTTTGAAATATTATATTTTTCTCACCATTCAAATGTAATGGCATTAGCAATAAATTTAAAAATCAAAACATTGCACTTTTTCAACTTTTAGAATTCTAAATTCCTATAGGGATAAATGCACTGGTAATAATGAGTTGAATTGAAATTTTGAAATTTTTTTAATTATCTCCTTTGCCACAATGCTATTTGAAAAGATTTATATAATTATAGTTTAAAAATATGCAACATAAGAAAAGCAAATGCTAGGGACTCTAATAAGAAGTTTGCCCACCGCCCCTAAGCGCAATATGCTCGACCTAGCATTGAAACTTGGGATTGCTATTTATAATTTTCTTCCACTAAAGTGTAACTTATACAATTGAGTCCAATACTTGTATTTTTGTGTATTTAACATTGTCAAATATAATGTTCTTCTCACCATTCAAATGCTATGACATTAGTAATAAATTTTAAAATCTAAACATTGTACTTTTTCAATTTTTGGAATGCTAAATTCCTATAGGGATAAATGCACGGTTAATAATCAGTTGAATTTAAATTTTGAAATTTTTCTAATTATCTGCTTTGCCACGATACTATTTGAAATGATTTATATAATTTTAATCTAAAAATATACAACATGAGAAAAAGTAAATGCAAGGGACTCTAATCAGAAGTTTGCCCACCCCCTCAAACGCAATGTGCTCGACCTAACATTGAAATTTGGGATTGTTGTTTTTAATTTTCTTCCACTAAAGTGTAATTTATACAATTGAGTCCAATATTTGTATTTTTGTGTATTTAACATTTTCAAATACTATGTTTTTCTCACCATTAAAATGCAATGACATTAGCAATAAATTTTAAAATCTAAACACTGCACTTTTTCAATTTTTAGAATTCTACATACCTATAGGGATAAATGCACTATTAATAATGAGTTGAATTGAAATTTTGAAATTTTTTTAATTATCTCCTTTGTCACAATGCTATTTGAAATGATTTATATAATTTTAGTCTAAAAATATACAACATAAGAAAAGCAAATGAAAAGAACTCTAATAAGTAGTTTGCCCACCACCCTTAAGCGCAATATGCTCGACCTAAGATTGAAACTTGGGATTGCTATTTATAATTTTCTTCCACAAACGTGTAATTTATACAATTAAGTCCAATACTTGTATTTTTGTGTATTTAACATTGTCCAATATTATGTTTTTCCCACCATTCAAATGCTATGACATTAGTAATAAATTTTAAAATCTAAACATTGCACTCTTTCAATTTTTGGAATGCTAAATTCCTATAAGGATAAATGCATTGTTAATAATTAGTTCAATTTAAATTTTGAAATTTTTTTAATTATCTGCTTTGCCACAATACTATTGGAAATGATTTATATAATTTTAGTCTAAAAATATACAACATAAGAAAAAGCAAAGGCAAGGGACTCTAATAAGAAGTTTCCCACCCCCGTCAAGCGCAATATGCTCGACCTAACATTGAAACTTGGGATTGCTATTTATAATTTTCTTGCACTAAAGTGTACCTTATACAATTGAGTCCAATACTTGTATTTTTGTGTATTTAACATTGTCAAATATTATGTTTTTCTCACCATTCAAATGCAATGACATTAGCAATAAATTTTAAAATCTAAACATTGCACTTTTTCAATTTTTGGAATGCTAAATTCCTATAGGGATAAATGCACTGTTAATAATCAGTTGAATTTAAATTTTGAAATTTTTTTAATTATCTGCTTTGCCACAAAACTATTTGAAATGATTTATATAATTTTAGTCTAAAAATATCCAACATAAGAAAAAGCAAAGGCAAGGGACTCTAATAAGAAGTTTGCCCAACCCACTTAAGCGCAATATGCTCGACCTAATATTAAAACTGGCGATTCTATTTATATTATTCTTCCACTAAATTGTATTGCATACAATTCATGTCCAATACATGTTTTGTTGTTTATTTAACACATTGAAATATTATGTTTTTCTCACCATTCAAATGTTATGGCATGAGCAACAAATTTAAAAATCAAAACATTGCACTTTTTCAATTTTTAGAATTCTAAATTCCTAGAAGGATGAATGGATTGTAAATAATCAGTTGAATTTAAATTTTGAAATTTTTTTAATTATTTGCTTTGCCACAATGCTATTTGAAATGATTAATATAATTTTAGTCTAAAAATATACAACATAAGAAAAAGTAAATGCAAGGGACTCTAATTAGAAGTTTGCCCCCGTCCTCAAGTGCAATACGCTCGACCTAACATTGAAACTTGGGATTGCTGTTTTTAATTTTCTTCCACTAAAGTGTAATTTATACAATTGTGCCCAATACTTGTATTTTTGTGTATTTAACATTTTCAAATATTATATTTTTCTCACCATTAAAATTTAGTGACATTAGCAATATATTTTAAAATCTAAACATTGCACTTTTTCAATTTTTAGAATTCTAAATTCTTATATGGATAAATGCACTATTAATAATAAGTTGAATTTAAATTTTAAAATTTTTTTTATTATCTCCTTTACCACAATGCTATTTGAAAAGATTTATATAATTTTGGTATAAAAACATACAACATAAGAAAAAGCAAATGCAAGGGACTCTAATAAGAATTTGCCCACCCCGCTTAAGCGCAATATGCTTGACCTAACATTGAAACTTGCGATTGCTACTTATATTATTCTTCCACTAAATTGTATTGCATACAATTGTGTCCAATACATGTATTGTTGTTTATTTAACACTTTGAAATATTATGTTTTTCTCACCATTCACATGCAATGGCATTAGCAATAAATTTTCAAATCTAAACACTGCAATTTTTCGATTTTTAGAATTCTAAATTCCTATAAGGATAAATGCACTGTTAATAATGAATTGAATTGAAATTTTGAAATTTTTTTGCCTATCTCCTTTGCCACAATGCTATTTGAAAAGATTTATATAATTTTAGTTTAAAAATATGCAACATAAGAAAAGCAAAAGCAAGGGACTCTAATAAGAAGTTTGCCCACCGCCCTCAAGCGCAATATGCTCGCCTAACATTAAAACTTGGGATTGCTATTTATAATTTTCTTCCACTAAAGTGTAACTTATACAATTGAGTCCTAATTTGTATTTTTGTGTATTTAACATTGTCAAATATGATGTTTTTCTCACGATTCAAATGCAATGACATTAGTAATACATTTTAAAATCTAAACATTGTACCTTTTCAATTTTTGGAATGCTAAATTCCTATAGGGATAAATGCACTGTTAATAATAAGTTGAATTTAAATTTTGAAATTTTTTTAATTATCTCCTTTGCCACAATGCTATTTGAAAAGATTTATATAATTTTAGTTTAAAAATATGCAACATAAGAAAAGCAAATGCAAGGGACTCTAATAAGAAGTTTGCCCACCCCCCTCAAGCGCAATATGCTCGACCTAACATTGAAACTTGGGATTGCTATTTATAATTTTCTTCCACTAAAGTGTAATTTATACAATTGAGTCCAATACTTGTATTTTTGTGTATTTAACATTTTCAAATATTATGTTTTTCTCACCATTCAAATGTAATGGCATTAGCAATAAATTTAAAAATCAAAACATTGCACTTTTTCAATTTTTAGAATTCTAAATTCCTATAGGGATAAATGCACTGTTAATAATCAGTTGAATTTAAATTTTGAAATTTTTTTAATTATCTCCTTTGCCACAATGCTATTTGAAATGATTTATATAATTTTAGTCTAAAAATATACAACATAAGAAAAAGCAAATGCAAGGGACTCTAATAAGAAGTTTGCCCACCCCCCTCAAGCGCAATATGCTCGACCTAACATTGAAACTTGGGATTGCTATTTATAATTTTCTTCCACTAAAGTGTAATTTATACAATTGAGTCCAATACTTGTATTTTTGTGTATTTAACATTCTCAAATATTATGTTTTTCTCACCATTCAAATGCAATGACATTAGCAATAAATTTTAAAATCTAAACATTGCACATTTTCAATTTTTGGAATGCTAAATTGCCATAGGGATAAATGCACTGTTAATAATCAGTTGAATTTAAATTTTGAAATTTTTTTAATTATCTGCTTTGCCACAATACTATTTGAAATGATTTATATAATTTTAGTCTAAAAATATACAACATAAGAAAAAGCAAAGGCAAGGCACTTTAATAAGAAGTTTGCCCACCCCTGTCAAGCGCAATACGCTCGACCTAACATTGAAAGTTGGGATTGCTATTTTTAATTTTCTTCCACTAAAGTATAATTTATACAATTGAGTCCAATACTTGTATTTTTTGTTGAAAAGACACTAAACTAGTATATGCTCGACCAAACATTGAAATTTGGAATTGCTATTTAAAACATTCTTCGACTAAAGTGTCTTTTATACAATTGAGTCCAGTACTTGTATTTTTGTTTATTTAACGTTTTCAAATATTATATTTTTCTTACCTTTCAAATGTAATGGCATTAGCAATAAATTGTAAAATCAAAACATTGAACGTTTTCAATTTTTAGAATTCTAAATTCCTATAGGGATATATGCAATGTTAATAATCAGTTGAATTTAAATTTTGAAATTTTATCAATTATCTCCTTTGCCATAAGGCTATTTGAAATCATTTATATAATTTTAGTCTAAAAATATACAACATAAGAAAAAGCAAATGCAAGAGTCTCTAATAAGATGTTTGCCCACCCCCCTCAAGCACAATATGCTCGACCTAATATTGAAACCTACGATTGCTATTTATGTTATTCTTCCACTAAAATGTATTGCATACAATTGAGTCCAACACATGTATTTTTGTTTATTTATCATTTTCAAATATTATGTTTTTCTCACCATTAAAATGTAATGGCATTAGCAATAAATTTAAAAATCAAAACATTGCACTTTTTCAATTTTTAGAATTCTAAATTCCTATAGGGAAAAATGCACTATTAATGAGTTGAGTTGAAATTTTGAAATTTTATTAATTATCTCCTTTGCTACTACACTATTTGAATAGATTTATATAATTTTATTCTAAAAATATACAACATAAGAAAAAGTAAATGCAAGGGACTCTAATAAGAAGTTTGCCCCCCCTCAAGCGCAATATGCTCGACCAAACATTGAAACATGAGATTGTTATTTATAATTTTCATTCTCTAAAGTGTAATTTATACAATTGAGTCCAATACTTGTATTTTTGTGTATTTAACATTGCCAAATATTATATTTTTCTCACTATTTAAATGCAATGTCATGAGCAATAAATTGTAAAATCTAAACATTGCACTTTTTCAATTTTTAGAATTCTAAATTCCTATAAGGATAAATGCACTGTTAAGAATCTGTTGAATTTAAATTTTGAAATTTTTTTAGTTATCTCTTTTGCCTCAATGCTATTTGAAATAATTTATATAGTTTTAGTCTAAAAACATACAACACAAGAAAAAGAAAATGCAATGGACTCTAATAAGAAGTTTCCCCAACCCCCTCAAGCACAATATGCTCAACCTAATATTGAAACTTGCGATTGCTATTTATATTATTCTTCCACTAAAGTGTATTCTATACAATTGAGTCCAATACATGTATTTTTGTTTATTTAACATTTTCAAATATTATGTTTTTCTCACCATTCAAATGCAATTGCAGTAGCGATAAATTTTAAAATCTAAACATTACACTTTTTCAATTTTTAGAATTCTAAATTCCTATAGGGATAAATACACTCTTAATAATCAGTTCAATTTAAATTTTGAAAATTTTTTAATTATCTCCTTTGCCATAAAGCTATTTGAAATGATTTATATAATTTTAGTTTAAAAATATACAACATAAGAAAAAGCAAATGCATTGGACTCTAATAAGAAGTTTGCCCAACTCCTCAAGCATAATATGCTCGATCTAATATTGATGCTTACGATTACTATTTATATTATTCTTCCACTAAATTGTATTACATACAATTGAGTCCAATACATGTATTTTTGTGTATTTAACATTTTCAAATATTATGTTTTTCTCACCATTAAAATGCAATGACATTAGTAATAAATTTTAAATTCAAAACATTGCACTTTTTCAATTTTTACAATTTTTAATTCCTATAGTGATAAATGCATTGTTAATAATCAGTTGAATTTAAATTTTGAAATTTTTTTAGTAATCTCCATTACCTCAATGCTATTTGAAATGATTTATATTGTTTTAGTTGAAGAAAATACAACATAAGAAAAAGGAAATGCAATGGACTCCAATAAGAAATTTGCCCACACTCCTCAAGCGCAATATGCTCTTCCAAATATGAGAGCTTGGAAATACTATTTATATTGTACTTCCACTAAATTATATTGCATACAATTGAGTCCAATACATGTATTTTTGTGTATTTAACATTTTCAAATATTATATTTTCCTCACCATTCAAATGTAATGGCATTAGCAATAAATTTTAAATTCAAAACATTGCACTTTTTCAATTTTTAGAATTCCAAATTCCTATAGGGATAAATGCACTGTTTGTGATCAGTTGAATTTAAATTTTGAAATTTTTTTAGTAATCTCCATTGCTTCAATGCTATTTGAAATGATTTATATAGTTTTATTCTAATAATAAATAAGAAAAAGTAAATGCAATGGACTCTAATAATAAGTTTTCCCACCCCCCTCAAGCGCAATATACTCAACCAAATATTGAAGATTGCGATTGCTATTTATATTAGTCTTCCACTCAATTGTATTGCATACAATTGAGTCCAATACATGTATTTTTGTGTATTTAACATTTTCAAATACTATGTTTTTCTCACCATTCAAATGTAATGGCATTAGCAATAATTTTGAAATTCAAAACATTGTACTTTTTCAATTTTTAGAATTATAAATTCCTATAGGGATAAATGCACGGTTAATAATCAGTGGAATTTAAATTTCCAAATTTTTTTAGTAATCTCCACTGCCTTAATGCTATTGCAAATGATTTATTTTGTTTTAGTCTAAGACCATACAACATAAGAAAAAGCAAATCCAATGGACTCTAATAAGAAGTTTGCCCACCCCCCTCAAGCGCAATACGCTCGACCTAACATTGAAATTTGAGATTGCTATTTATAATTTTCTTCCACTAAAGTGTAATTTATACAATTGAGTCCAACACATGTATTTTTGTGTATTTAACAATTTCAAATATTATATTTTTCTCACCATTCAAATGTAATGGGCTTAGCAATAAATTTTAAATTCAAAACATTGCACTTTTTTAATTTTTAGAATTCTAAATTCTGATAGGGATAAATGCACTGTTAATAATCCGGTGAATTTAAATTTTGAAATTTTTTTAGTAATCTCCCTTGCCTCAATGCTATTTGAAATGATTTATAAAGTTTTAGTCTAATAACATACAACATAAGAAAAAGGAAATGCAATGGACTTAAATAATAAGTTTGTCCACCCCCCTCAGGCGCAATATGCTAGACCTAATAATGAGGCTTGCGATCGCTATTTATATTATTCTTCCACTAAATTGTATTGCATAAAATTGAGTCCAATACATGTATTTTTGTGTATTTAACATTTTCAAATATTATATTTTTCTCACCATTCAAATATAATGGCATTAGCAATAAATTTTAAATTCAAAACATTGCACTTTTACAATTTTTAGAATTCTAAATTCCTATAGCAATAAATGCACTGTTAATAATCAGTTGAATTTAAATTTTCAAAATTTTTTAGTAATCTCCATTGCCTTAACGCTATTTGAAATGATTTATATAGTTTTAGTCTAAGTACATACAACATAAGAAAAAGGAAATGCAATGGACTCCAATAAGAAATTTGCCCACACCTCTCAAGCACAATATGCTCAACCTTACATTGAAACCTGGAATTGTTGCCTATAATCTTCTTCCACTAAAGTGTAATTTATACAATTGAGTCTAATACTTGTATTTTTGTTTATTTAACATTTTCAAATATTATGTCTTTCTCACCATTCAAATGCAATGTCATTGGCAATAACTTTTAAAATCAAAACATTGCACTTTTTCAATTTTTAGAATTCTAAATTCCCATAGGGATAAATACACTGTTAATAATGAGTTGAATTGAAATTTTGAAATTTTTTTTAATTATCTCCTTTGCCACAATGCAAATTGAAATCATTTATATAATTTCAGTGTAAAAATATACACCATAAGAAAAAGCAAACGCAAGGGACTCTAATAAGAAGTTTGCCAACCCCCCTCAAACGCAATATGCTCGACCTAATATTGAAGCATGCCATTGCTATTTATATTATTCTTCCACTAAATTGTATTGCATCCAATTGAGTCCAATACTTGTATTTTTGTTTATTTAACATTTTCAAATATTATGTTTTTCTCACCATTCAAATGCAATTGCAGTAGCAATAAATTTTAAAATCTAAACATTACAATTTTTCAATTTTTAGAATTCTAAATTCCTATGGGGATAAATGAACTCTTAATAATCAGTTCAATTTAAATTTTGAAATTTTTTTAATTATCACCTTTGCCACAAAGCTATTTGAAATGATTTATATAATTTTAGTCTGAAAATATACAAGATAAGAAAAAGCAAATGCAAGGGAATCTAATAAGAAGTTTGCCCAACTCCTCAAGCGGAATATGCTGGATCTAATTTTGATGCTTGCGATTACAATTTATATTATTCTTCCACTAAATTGTATTGCATGTAATTAAGTCCAATACATGTATTTTTGTGTATTTAACATTTTCAAATATTATGTTTTTCTCACCAATCAAATGTAATGGCATTAGCAATAAATTTTAAAATCAAAACATTGCACTTTTTCAATTTTTAGAATTGTAAATTCCTATAAGGATAAATTAACTGTTAATAACAAGTTGAATTTAAATTTTGAAAGTTTTTTAGTCATCTCCTTTGCCTCAATGCTATTTGAAATGATTTATATATTTTTCGTCAAAAAACATACAACATTAGAAAAAGTAAATGCAATGGACGCTAATAAGAAGTTTCCCCACCCCCCTTAAGCACATTATGCTCATCCTAATATTGAAGCTTGCGATTGCTATTTATATTATTCTTGCATTAAAGTGTATTCTATACAATTAAGTCCAATACATGTATTTTTGTTTATTCAACATTTCCAAATATTATGTTTTTCTCACCATTCAAATGTAATGGCATTAGCAATAAATTTAAAAATCAAAACATTGCACTTTTTCAATTTTTAGAATTCTAAATTCCTATAGGGATAAATGCACTGTGAATAATCAGTTAAATTTAAATTTTGAAATTTTTTTTATTATCTCCTTTGCCACAATGCTATTTGAAATGATTTATAAAATTTTTGTCTAAAAATATACAACATAAGAAAATGCAAATGCAAGGCACTCTAATAAGAAGTTTACCCACCCCTCTCAAGCAGAATATGCTCGACCTGACATTGAAACTTGGGATTGCTACTTATAATTTTCTTCCACTACAGTGTAATTTATACAATTGAGTCCAATACTCATATTTTTGTGTATTTAACACTTTCAAATATCATGTTTTTCTCACCATTCAAATGCAATGGCATTAGCAATGAATTTTAAAATCTAAACATTATACTTTTTCAATTTTTAGAATTCTAAATTCCTATAGCGATAAATGCACTCTTAATAATGAGTTGAATTGAAATTTTGAAAATTTTTTAATTATCTCCTTTGCCAAAATGCTATTTGAAATGATTTATATGATTTTAGTGTAAAAATATACAATAGAAGAAAAAGCAAATGCAAAGGACTCTAATAATAAGTTTACCCACCCCCTTCAAGCGGAATATGCTCAACCTAACTTTGAAATTTGGGATTGCTATTTATAATTTTCTTCCACTACAGTGTAATCTATACAATTGAGTGCAATACTTGTATTTTTGTGTATTTAACATTTTCAAATATTATATTTTTCTCACCATTCAAATGTAATGGCATTAGCAATAAATTTTAAAATCTAAACATTGCACTTTTTCAATTTTTAGAATTCTAAATTCCTATGGGGATAAAAGCACTGTTAATAATTAGTAGAATCAAAATTTTGAAATTTTTTTAATTATCTTCCTTGCCACAATGCTATTTGAAATGATTTATACAATTTTAGTCTAAAAATATACAACATAAGAAAAAGCAAATGTAAAGGACTCTAATAAGAAGTTTGCCCACCCCTATCAAGCGCAATATGCTCGACCTAATATTGAAGCTTGCGATTGCTATTGATATTATTCTTCCACAAAATTGTATTGCATACAATTAAGTCCAATACATGTATTTTTGTGTATTTAACGTTTTCAAATATTATGTTTTTCTCACCATTCAAATGTAATGGCATTAGCAATAAATTTTAAAATCAAAGCATTGCACTTTTTCAATTTTAAGAATTCTAAATTCCTATTGGGATAAATGCACTGTTAATAATCATTTGTATTTAAATTTTAAAATTTTTTTAGTTATCTCGTTTGCCTCAAAGCTATTTGAAATGATTTATATACTTTTAGCCTAAAAAAATACAACATAAGAAAAAGGAAACGCAATAGACTCTAATAAGAAGTTTCCCTACCCTCCTCAAGCACAATATGCTCAACCTTATACTGAAACTTGCGATTGCTATTTCTAATATTCTTCCACTGAAGTGTATTCTATACAATTGAGTCTAATACATGTATTTTTGTTTATTTAACATTTCCAAATATTATATTTTTCTCACCATTAAAATGTAATGGCATTAGCAACAAATTTAAAAATCAAAACATTGCACTTTTTCAATTTTCAGGATACTAAATTTCTATAGGGATAAATGCACTGTTAATAATTGGTTGAATTGAAATTTTGAAATTTTTTTAATTACCTCTTTTGCCATAATGCTATTTGAAATGATTTATACAATTTTAGTCTAAAAATATATAACATAAGGAAAAGCAAATGTAAGGGACTCTAATAAGAAGTTTGCCCACCCCCATCAAGTTCAATATGCTCGACCTAATATTGAAGCTTACGATTGCAATTTATATGATTCTTCTACTAAATTGTATTGCATACAATTGAGTCCAATACATGTATTTTTGTGTATTTAACATTTTCAAATATTATGTTTTTCTCACCTTTCAAATGCAACGACATTAGTAATAAATTTTATAATCAAAACATTGCACTTTTTCAATTTTAAGAATTCTAAATTCCTATAGGGATAAATGCACTGTTGATAATCAGTTGAATTTAAATTTTGAACTTTTTTTAGTTATCTCCTTTGCCCCAATGCTATTTGAACTGATTTATATAATTTTAGTCTAAAAATATACAACATAACAAAAAGCAAATGCAAGGGACTCTAATAAGAAGTTTGCCCCACCCCCTTAAGTGCAATATGCTCGACCTAACATTGAAACTTGGGATTTATATTTATAATTTTCTTCCACTAAAGTGTAATTTATACAATTGAGTCCAATACTTGTATTTTTGTGTATTTAACATTTTCAAATATTGTGTTTTTCTCACCATTCAAATGTAATGGCATTAGCAATAAATTTTAAAATCAAAACATTGCACTTTTTCAATTTTAAGAATTCTAAATTCCTATAGGGATAAATGGACTGTTAATAATCAGTTGAATTTAAATTTTGAAATTTTTTTAGTAATCTCCATTGCCTTAATGCTATTTGAAATGATTTATATAGTTTTAGTCTAAGAACATGCAACATAAAAAAAAGGAAATGCAATGGACTCTAATAAGAACTTTGCCCACCCCCTTCAAGTGCAATATGCTCGACCTAGTATTGAAGCTTGCGATTGCTATTTATATTATTCTTTCACTAAATTGTATTGCATACAATTGAGTCCAATACATGTATTTTTGTGTATTTAACATTTTCAAATATTATGTTTTTCTCACCATTCAAATGCAATGACATAGGCAATAAATTTGAAAATCTAAACATTGTACTTTTTCAATTTTTAGAATTATAAATTCCTATGGGGTTAAATGCGCTATTAATAATCAGTTGAATTTAAATTTTGAAACTTTTTTAATTATCTCCTTTGCCACAATGCCAGTTGAAAAGATTTATATAATTTTAGTCTAAGAACTTACAACATAAGAAAAAGCAAATGCAATGGACTCTGACAAGTATTTTGCCCACCCATTTCAAGTGTAATATGCTCGACCTAATATTGAAGCTTGTGATTGGTATTTATACTACTCTTCCAATAAGAAGTTTGCCCGCCCCCTCAAGTGCAATATGCTCAACATAACATTGAAACTTGGGATTGCTATTTATAATTTTCTTCCACTAAAGTGTAATTTATACAATTGAGTCCAATACTTGTATTTTTGTTTATTTAACATTTTCAAATATTATGTTTTTCTAGCCATTCAAATGTAATGGCATTGGCAATAAATTTTTTAATCTAAACATTGCACTTTTTCAATTTTTAGAATTCTAAATTCCTATAGGGATAAATGCACTGTTAATAATCAGCTTAATTTAAATTTTGAAATTTGTTCAGTAATCTCCATTGCCTCAATGATATTTGAAATGATTTATATAGTTTTAGTCTAAGAACATACAACATAAGAAAAAGGAAATGCAATGGACTCTAATAAGAAGTTTGCCCACCCCCTTCAAGCACAATATGCTCAACCTAATACTAAAGCTTTTGATTGCTATTTATATTATTCTTCCACTAAATTGTATTGCATACAATTGAGTCCAATACATGTATTTTTGTGTGTTTAACATTTTCAAATATTATGTTTTTCTCGTCATTCAAATGTGATGGTATTAGCAATAAATTTTAAAATCAAAACATTGCACTGGTTCAATTTTTACTATTCTAACTTCCTATAGGGATATATGCACTATTAATAATGAGTTGAATTGAAATTTTGAAATTTTTTTAATTATCTCCTTTGCCACACTGCTATTTGAAATGATTTATATAATTTTAGTCTAAAAATATACAACATAAGAAAAAGCAAATGCAAGGGACCCTAATAAGAAGTTTACCCACCACCCTTAAGCGCAATATGCTCGACCTAACATTGAAGCTTGCGATTGCTATTTATATTATTCTTCCACTTAATTTTATTGCATGCAATTGAGTCGAATACTTGTATTTTTGTGTATTTAACATTTTCAAATATTATGTTTTTCTCGCCATTCAAATGCAATGACATTATTCATAAATTTTAAAATATAAACATTGCACTTTTTCAATTTTTAGAATTATAAATTCCTATAGGGTTAAATGCACTGTTAATAATCAGTTGAATTTAAATTTTGAACATTTTTTAAATATCTCCTTTGTCACAATGCTATTTGAAACGATTTATATAATTTTGGTCTAAAAACATACAACATAAGAAAAAGCAAATGCAATGGACTCTAATAAGAAGTTGCCCTTCCTCCCTCAAGCACAATATGCTCAACCTCATATTGAAGCTTGCGATTGCTATTTATCTTATTCTTCCACAGAAGTGTATTCTATACAATTGAGTCCAATACATGTATTTTTATTTATTTAACATTTCCAAATATTATGTTTCTCTCACCATTCAAATGTAATGGCATTAGCAATAAATTTAAAAATGAAAACATTGTACTTTTTCAATTTTTAGAATTCTAAATTCCTATAGGGATAAATGCCCTGTCAATTTTCCATTGAAAAAGTGCAATGTTTTGATTTTTAAATTTATTGCTAATGTCATTCCATTTCAATGGTGAGAAAAACATAATATCTGAAAATGTTAAATACACAAAAATATATGCATTGGACTTTAATTGTATGCAATACAATTTAGGGGAAAAATAATATAAATAGCAATTGCAAGCTTTAATATTAGGTCGAGCATATTGCACTTGAGGGGGGTGGGTAAACTTCTTATTAAAGTCCCTTGCATTTGTTTTTTCTTATGTTTTATATTTTTAGACTAAAATTATATAAATCATTTCAAATAGCATTGTGACAAAGGCAATAACTAAAAAAATTTCAAAATTTAAATTCAACTGATTATTAACAGTGCATTTATCCTTATAGTAAACTAGAATTCTAAAAATGGAAAAAGTGTAATATTTTGATTTTTAAATTTATTACTAATTCCATTACATTTGAATGGTGAGAAAAACATAATATTTGAAAACGTTAAATAAACAAAAATACATGTATTCAACTCAATTGTATGCAATACAATTTAGTAGAAGAATAATATAAATAGCAATCGCAAGTTTCAATATTAGGTCGAACATATTGCGCTTGAAGGGGCTGGCCAAACTTCTTACTAGAGTCCCTTGCATTTGCTTTCTCTTATGTTGTATATTTTTAGACTAAATTTATATAAATCTTTTCAAATAGCATTGTGGCAAAGGAGATAATTAAAAAAATTTCAAAATTTCAAGTCAACTCATTATTAACAGTGCATTTATCCCTATAGGAATTTATAATTCCCAAAATTGAAAAAATGCAATGTTTATATTTTAAAATTTATGGCTAATGCAATTGCATTTGAATGGTCAGAAAAATATAATATTTGAAAATGTTAAATACAAAAAAATACAAGTATTGGACTCAATTGTATAAAATAGACTTTAGTGGAAGAAAATTATAAATAGCAATCCCAAGTTTCAATGTTAGGTCGAGCATATTGCGCTTGAGGGGAGTGGTCAAACTTCTTATTCGAGTCTCTTGCATTTGCTTTTTCTTATATTGTATATTTTTAGACTAAAATTATAGAAATCATTTTAAAGAGCATTATGGCAAAGGAGATAATTAAAAAAATTTCAAAATTTAAATTCAATTAATTATTAACATTGCATTTATCCCTATAGGAATTTAGAATTCTAAAAATTGAAAAATTGCAATGTTTTAATTTTTAAATTTATTTCTAATGCCATTACATTTTAGTGCTGAGAAAAACATAATATTTGGAAATGTTAAATAAATAAAAATACATGTATTGGACTCAATTGTATAGAATACACTTCTGTGGAAGAATAAGATAAATAGCAATCGCAAGCTTCAATATGAGGTTGAGCATATTATGCTTGAGGGAGGAAGGGCAACTTCTTATTAGAGTCCATTGCATTTGTTTTTTCTTATGTTATATGTTTTTAGACTAAAATTATATAAATCGTTTCAAATAGCATTGTGACAAAGGAGATATTTAAAAAAAGTTCAAAATTTAAATTCAACTGATTATTAACAGTGCATTTAACCCTATAGGAATTTATAATTCTAAAAATTGAAAAAGTGCAATGTTTAGATTTTAAAATTTATTAATAATGTCATTGCATTTGAATGGGGAGAAAAACATAATATTTGAAAATGTTAAATACACAAAAATACAAGTATTCAACTTAATTGCATGCAATAAAATTAAGTGGAAGAATAATATAAATAGCAATCGCAAGCTTTAATGTTAGGTCGAGCATATTGCGCTTAAGGGTGGTGGGTAAACTTCTTATTAGGGTCCCTTGCATTTGCTTTTTCTTATGTTGTATATTTTTAGACTAAAATTATATAAATCATTTCAAATAGCAATGTGGCAAAGGAGATAATTAAAAAAATTTCAAAATTTCAATTCAACTCATTATTAATAGTGCATATATCCTTATAGGAAGTTAGAATTGTAAAAATTGAACAAGTGCAATGTTTTGATTTTAAAATTTATTGCTAATACCATCACATTTGAATGGCGAGAAAAACATAATATTTGAAAATGTTAAATACACAAAAATACATGTATTGGACTCAATTGTATGCAATACAATTTAGTGGAAGAATAATATAAATAGCAATCAAAAGCTTTAGTATTAGGTTGAGCATATTGTGCTTGAGGGGGGTGGGCAAACTTCTTATTAGAGTCCATTGCATTTCCTTTTTCTTATGTTGTATGTTTTTAGACTAAAACTATATAAATCATTTCAAATATCATTGAGGCAATGGAGATTACTGAACAAATTTCAAAATTTAAATTAAACTGATTATTAACAGTGGATTTATCCTTATAGGAATTTAGAATTCTAAAAGTTGAAAATGTGCAATGTTTTGATTTTAAAATTTATTGCTAATACCATTACATTTGAATGGTGAGAAAAACATAATATTTGAAAATGTTAAATACACAAAAATAAATGTATTGAACTTAATTGTATGTAATACAATTTAGTGGAAGAATAATATAAATAGCAATCGCAAGCTTCAAAATTAGGTCGACCATATTGCACTTGAGGGGGGCGGGCAAACTTCTTACTAGAGTCCCTTGCATTTGCTTTTTTTTAATGTTATATATTTTTAGCTAAAATTATATAAAACTTTTCAAATAGCATTGTGGCAAAGGAGAAATTAAAAAAGTTTGAAAATTTAAATTCAACTGATTATTAACAGTGCATTTATCCCTATAGGAATTTAGAATTCTAAAAGTTGAAAAAGTGTGATGTTTTGATTTTAAAATTTATTGCTAATACCATTACATTTGAATGGTGAGAAAAACATAATATTTGAAAATGTTAATAAAACAAAAATATATGTATTAGACCCAATTGTATGCAATACAATTTATTAGAAGAATAATATAAATAGCAATCACAAGCTTCAATATTAGGTTGAGCATATTGGGCTTAAGGGGGGTGGACAAACTTTTTATTAGAGTCCATTGCATTTCCTTTTTCTTATGTTTTATGTTCTTAGACTAAAATTATATAAATCATTTCAAATAGCATTGAGCCAATGGAGATTACTAAAGAAATTTCAAAATTTAAATTAAACTGATTATTAACAGTGCATTTATCCCTATAGGAATTTAGAATTCTAAAAATCGAAAAAGTGCAATGTTTTGATTTTAAAATTTATTGCTAATGGCATGATATTTGAATGGAGAGAAAAACATAATATTTGAAAATGTTAAATACACAAAATACATGTATTGGACTCAATTGTATGCAATACAATTTAGTGGAAGAATAATATAAATAGCAATCACAAGCTTGAATATTAGGTTGAGCAAATTGCGCTTGAGGGGGTGGGTAAACTTCTTGTTAGAGTCCATTGTATTTCCTTTTTCTTATGTTGTATGTTCTTAGACTAAAACTATTTAAATCGTTTCAAATAGCATTGAGGCATTGGAGATTACTGAAAAAATTTCAAATTTTAAATTAAACTGATTATTAAGAGTGCATTTATCCCTATAGGAATTTAGAATCTTAAAAATTAAAAAAGTGCAATATTTTGATTTTAAAATTTCTTGCTAATGCCATTACATTTGAATGATGAGAAAAACATAATATTTGAAAATGTTAAATACATAAAAATACATGTATTGGACTCAATTGTATGCAATACAATTTTGTGGAAGAATAATATAAATAGCAATCGCAAGCTTCAACAATAGGTCGAGCATATTGCGCTTGAGCGGAGTGGGCAAACTTCTTATTAGAGTCTCTAGCATTTACTTTTTCTTATGTTGTATATTTTTACACTAAAATTATATAAATCATTCTGAATAGCATTGTGGCAAAGGAGATAATTAAAAACATTCCAAAATTTCAATTCAACTCATTATCAATAGTGCATTTATCCCTATAAGAAGTTAGAATTCTAAAAATTGAACAAGTGCAATGTTTTGATTTTAAAATTTATTGCTAATGTCATCACATTTGAATGGCGAGAAAAACATAATATTTGAAAATGTTAAATACACAAAAATACATGTATTGGACTTAATTGTATGCAATACAATTTAGTGGAAGAATAATATAAATAGCAATCACAAGATTCAATATTAGGTGGAGCATATTGCGCTTGAGGGGGGTGGGCAAACTTCTTATTAGAGTCCATTGCATTTCCTTTTTCTTATGTTGTATGTTATTAGACTAAAACAATATAAATCGTTTCAAATAGCGTTGTGGCAAAGGAGATAATTAAAAAAATTCCAAAATTTCAATTCAACACATTATTAATAGTGCATTTATCCCCATAGGAAGTTAGAATTCTAAAAATTGAACAAATGCAATGTTTTGATTTTAAAATTTATTGCTAATGCCATTACATTTGAATGGTGAGAAAAAAAAATATTTGAAAATGTTAAATACACAAAAATACATGTATTGGACTCAATTGTATGCAATACAATTTAGCGGAAGAATAATATTAATTGCAATCACAAGCTTTAAAATTAGGTCGAGCATATTGCGCTTTAGGGGGGTGGGCAAAATTCCTATTAGAGTCCCTTGCTTTTACTTTCTCTTTTGTTGTGTATTTTTAGACTAAATTTATATAAATCATTTAAAATAGCATTGTGGCAAAGGAGATAATTAAAAGAATTTCAAAATTTAAATTCAACTGATTATTAATAGCGCATTTAACCCTATAGGAATTTATAATTCTAAAAATTGAAAAAGTGCAATGTTTAGATTTTAAAATTTATTACTAAAGCCATTGCATTAGAATGGTGAGAAAAATATAATATTTGAAAATGTTAAATGCTGAAAAATACAAGTATTCGACTCAATTGTATAAATTACACTTTAGTGAAAGAATATTATAAATAGCAATCCCAAGTTTCAATGTTAGGTCAAGCATATTGTGCTTGAGGGGGGTGGGCAAACTTCTTATTAGAGTTCCTTGCATTTGTTTTTTCTTATGTTGTATATTTTTACACTAAAATTATATAAATCTTTTCAAACAGTATTGTGGCAAAGGAGATAATTAAAAAAAATCAAAATTTAAATTCAACTGATTATTAACAGTGCATTTATCCCTATAGGAATTTAGAATTCTAAAAATTGAAAAAGTTCAATGTTTTCATTTTTCAATTTATTGCTAATGCCATTACATTTGAATGGTGAGAAAAACATAATATTTGAAAATGTTAAATAAACAAAAATACATATATTGAGTTCAATTGTATGTAATACAATTTAGCAGAAGAATAATATAAATAACAATCGCGAGCTTCAATATTAGGTCAAGCATATTGCACTTGAGGGGGTTGGGCAAACTTCTCACTAGAGTCCCTTGCATTTGTTCTTTCTTATGTTATATATTTTTAGACTAAAATTATATAAATCTTTTCAAATAGCATTGTGCCAAAGGAGATAATTAAAAAAATTTCAAAATTTCAATTCAACTCATTATTAATAGTGCATTTATCCCTATAGGAATTTAGAATTCTAGAAATTGAAAAAGTGCAATGTTTAGATTAAAAAATTTATTGCCAATGCCATTACATTTGAATGGCCAGAAAAACATAATATTTGAAAATGTTAAATAAACAGAAATACAAGTATTGGACTCAATTGTATAAATTACACTTTAGTGGAAGAAAATTATAAATAGCAATCCCAAGTTTCAATGTTATGTTGAGCATATTGCACTTGAGGGGGTGGGCAAACTTCTTATTGGAAGAGTAATATAAATACCAATCACAAACTTTAATATTAGGTCGAGCATATTACACTTGAAGGGGGTTGGGCAAAATACTTGTTAGAGTCCATTGTATTTGCTTTTTCTTATGTTGTATGTTCTTAGACTAAAATTATATAAATCTTTTCAACTGGCATTGTGGCAAAGGAGATAATTAAAAAAATTTCAAAATTTAAATTTAACTGATTATTAATAGCGCATTTAACCCCATAGGAATTTATAATTCTAAAAATTGAAAACGTACAATGTTTAGATTTTCAAATTTATTGCCTATGCCATTGCATTTGAATGGTGAGAAAAACATAATATTTGAAAATGTTAAATACACAAAAATACATGTATTGGACTCAATTGTATGCAATACAATTTAGTGAAAGAATAATATAAATAGCAATCGTAAGCTTCAATACTAGGTCGAGCATATTGCACTTGAAGGGGGTGGGCAAAGTTCTTATTAGAGTCCATTGCATTTCCTTTTTTTTTATGTTGTATGTTCTTAGACTAAAACTATATAAATCATTTCAAATAGCATTAAGGCAATGGAGATTACTAAAAAAATTTCAAAATTTAAATTCAATTGATTATTAACAGTCCATTTATCCCTATAGGAATTTAGAATTCTTAAAATTGAAAAAGTGCAATGTTTTGATTTTAAAATTTATTGCTAATGCCATTACATTTGAATGGTGAGAAAAACATAATATTTGAAAATGTTAAATACACAAAAATACATGTATTAAACTCAATTGTATGCAATACAATTGAGTGGAAGAATAATATATATAGCAATCGCAAGTTTCAATATTAGGTCGAGCATATTGCGTTTGAGGGGAGTGGGCAGACTTCTTATTAGAGTTCATTGCATTTCCTTTTTCTAATGTTGTGCGTTCTTAGACTAAAGCTATATAAATGATTTCAAATAGCATTGAGGCAATGGAGATTACTAAAAAAATTTCAAAATTTAAATTCAACTGATTATTAACAGTAGATTTATCCTTATAGAAATTTAGAATTCTAAAAATTGAGAAAATGTAATGTTTTGATTTTTAAAATCATTGTTAATGCCACTACATTTGAATGGTGAGGAAAACACAATATTTGAAAATGTTAAATACACAAAAATACAAGTATTGGACTCAATTGTAAAAATTACACTTTAGTGGAAGAAAATTATAAATAGAAATCCCAAGTTTCAATGTTAGGTCGAGCATATTGCACTTGAGGGAGTGGGGCAAACTTCTTATTAGAGTCCCTTGCATTTGCTTTTTCTTATGTTGTATATTTTTAGACTAAAATTATATAAATTAGTTCAAATAGCATTGGGGCAAAGGAGATAACTAAAAAAAGTTCAAAATTTAAATTCAACTGATTATCAACAGTGCATTTATCCCTATAGGAATTTAGAATTCTTAAAATTGAAAAAGTGCAATGTTTTGATTATAAAATTTATTACTAATGTCGTTGCATTTGAAAGGTGAGAAAAACATAATATTTGAAAATGTTAAATACACAAAAATACATGTATTGGACTCAATTGTATGCAATACAATTTAGTAGAAGAATCATATAAATTGCAATCGTAAGCTTCAATATTAGGTCGAGCATATTGAGCTTGATGGGGGTGGGCAAACTTCTTATTAGAGTCCCTTACATTTGCTTTTTCTTATGTTGTATATTTTTAGACTAAAATTGTATAAATCATTTCAAATAGCATTGTGGCAAAAGAGGTAAGTAAAAAAATTTCAAAATTTCAATTCAACTAATTATTAATATTGCATTTATCCCTATATAAATTTAGTATCCTGAAAATTGAAAAAGTGCAATGTTTTGATTTTTAAATTTGTTGCTAATGCCATTACATTTTAATGGTGAGAAAAACATAATATTTGGAAATGTTAAATAAACAAAAATACATGTATTAGACTCAATTGTATAGAATACACTTCAGTGGAAGAATATTAGAAATAGAAATTACAAGTTTTAGTATGAGGTTAAGCATATTGTGCTTGAGGAGGGTAGGGAAACTTCTTATTAGAGTCTATTGTGTTTCCTTTTTCTTATGTTGTAATTTTTTAGAGTAAAAGTATATAAATCATTTCAAATAGCTTTGAGGCAAAAGAGATAACTAAAAAAATTTTAAAATTTAAATTCAAATGATTATTAACAGTGCATTTATCCCAATAGGAATTAGAATTCTTAAAATTGAAGAAGTGCAATGCTTTGATTTTAAAATTTATTGCTAATGCCATTACATTTGAATGGTGAGAAAAACATAATATTTGAAAATGTTAAATACACAAAAATACATGTATTGGACTTAATTGTATGCAATACAATTTTGTGGAATAATAATATCAATAGCAATCGCAAGCTTCAATATTAGGCCTAGCATATTGCGCTTAAGGGGGGTAGGCAAACTTCTTATTAGAGTGCCTTGCATTTGCTTTTTCTTATGTTTTATATTTTTAGACTAAAATTATATAAATCATTTCAAATAGCATTGTGGCAAGGAAGATAATTAAAAAAATTTCAAAATTTTGATTCTACTTATTATTAACAGTGCATTTATCCCTATAGGAATTTAGAATTCTAAAAATTGAAAAAGTGCAATGTTTAGATTTTAAAATTTATTGCTAATGCCATTACATTTGAATGGTGAGAAAAATATAATATTTGAAAATGTTAAATACACAAAAATACAAGTATTGCACTCAATTGTATAGATTACACTGTAGTGGAAGAAAATTATAAATAGCAATCCCAAATTTCAATGTTAGGTTGAGCATATTCCGCTTGAAGGGGGTGGGTAAACTTATTATTAGAGTCCTTTGCATTTTCTTTTTCTTCTATTGTATATTTTTACACTAAAATCATATAAATCATTTCAAATAGCATTTTGGCAAAGGAGATAATTAAAAAAATTTCAAAATTTCAATTCAACTCATTATTAAGAGTGCATTTATTGCTATAGGAATTTAGAATTCTAAAAATTGAAAAAGTGCAATGTTTAGATTTTAAAATTCATTGCTAATGCCATTGCATTTGAATGGTGAGAAAAACATGATATTTGAAAATGTTAAATACACAAAAATACGAGTATTGGACTCAATTGTATAAATTACACTGTAGTGGAAGAAAATTATAAGTGGCAATCCCAAATTTCAATGTCAGGTCAAGCATATTCTGCTTGAGAGGGGTGGGTAAACTTCTTATTAGAATGCCTTGCATTTGCATTTTCTTATGTTGTATATTTTTAGACAAAAATTTTATAAATCATTTCAAATAGCATTGTGGCAAAGGAGATAATAAAAAAAATTTCAAAATTTAAATTCAACTGATTATTCACAGTGCATTTATCCCTATAGGAATTTAGAATTCTAAAAATTGAAAAAGTGCAATGTTTTGATTTTTAAATTTATTGCTAATGCCATTACATTTGAATGGTGAGAAAAACATAATATTTGGAAATGTTGAATAAACAAAAATACATGTATTGGACTCAATTGTATAGAATACACTTTAGTGCAAGAATAATATAAATAACAATCGCGAGCTTCAATATTAGGATGAGCATAATGTGCTTAAGGGGGGTGGGGAAACTTCTTATTAGCGTCCATTGCATTTACTTCCTAGCATTGAAATTTGGGATTGCTATTTATAATTTTCTTTCACTAAAGTGTAAGTTATACAATTGAGTTTAATACTTGCGACTGCTCTTTATATTATTCTTTCACTAAAGTGTATTATATATAATTGAGTCTAATACTTGTATTTTTGTTCATTTAACTTTTTCAAATATTATGTTTTCTCACTATTCAGAAGTAATGGCATTAGCAACAAATTGAAAAATCAAAACATTGCACTTTTTCAATGTTTAGAATTCTAAATTCCTATAAGGATAAATGGACTGTTAACAATTAATTGAATTTAAATTTTGAACTTTTTTTAATTATCTCCTTTGCCACAATGCTATTTGAAAATGATTTATATAATTTTAGTCTAAAAATATGCAACATAAGAAAAAGCAAATGCATGGGACTTTAATAAGAAATTTGCCCACCCCCCTCAAGTGCAAGATGCTCGACCTAACATTGAAACTTGGGATCGTTATTTATAATTTTCTTCCACTAAAGTGTAATTTATACGATTGAGTCCAATACATGTATTTTTGTGTACTTAACATTTTCAAATATTATGTTTTTCTCACCATTCAAATGGAATGGCATTAGCAATAAATTTAAAAATCAAAACATTGCACTTTTTCAATTTTAGAATTCTAAATTCCTATAGGGATAAATGCACTGTTAATAATTAGTTAAATTTAAATTTTAAAATTTTTTAATTATCTCCTTTGCCATAATGTTATTTGAAATGATTTATATAATTTTTGTCTAAAAATATATAACATAAGAAAAAGTAAATGCAAAGGACTCTTATAAGAAGTTTCCCTACTCCCCTTGAGCCCAATATGTTCAACCTTATATTGAAGTTTGCAATTGTTATTTATAATTTTCTTCCATATGCAAGGGACACTAATAAGAAGTTTCCCCACCCCCCTCAAGCGCAATATGCTCAACCTAATAATGAAGCTTGCAGTTGCTTTTGATATTATTCTTCCACTAAAGTGTATTGTATATAATTGAGTCTAATACTTGTATTTTTGTTCATTTAACATTTTCAAATATTATGTTTTCTCACCATTCAGAAGTAATGGCATTAGCAACAAATTGAAAAATCAAAACATTGCACTTTTTCAATGTTTAGAATTCCAAATTCCTATAAGGATAAATGCACTGTTAACAATCCGTTGAATTTAAATTTTGAACTTTTTTTCATTATCTCCTTTGCCACAATGTTATTTGAAATGATTTATATAATTTTAGTCTAAAAATATGCAACATAAGAAAAAGCAAATGCATAGGACTCTAATAAGAGGTTTCCCCACCCCCCTTAAGCGCAATATGCTCCACCTAAAATTGAAATTTGTGACTGTTATTTATATTATTCTTCTAATAAAGTGTATTGTATATAATTGAGTATAATACTTGTATTTTTGTTTATCTAACATTTTGAAATATTATGTTTTCTCACCATTCAAATGTAATGGCATTAGTAATAAATTTAAAAATCAAAACATTGCACTTTTTCAATGTTTAGAATTCCAAATTCCTATAGGGATAAATGCACTGTTAATAATCAGTTGAATTTAAATTTTGAAATTTTTTTAATTATTTCTTTTGCCACAATGCTATTTGAAATGACTTATATAGTTTTGGTCTAAAAATATACAACATAAGAAAAAGCAAATGCAAGGTTTTCTAATAAGAAGTTTGCCCACCCCCCTCAAGCGCAATATGCTCGACCTAACATTGAAATTTGGGATTGTTATTTATAATTTTCTTCCACTAAAGTGTAATTTATACGATTGAGTCAAATACATGTATTTTTGTGTATTTATTATTTTCAAATATTATGTTTTTCTCACCATTCAAATGGAATGGCTTTAGCAATAAATTTAAAAATCAAAACATTGTACTTTTTCAATTTTAGAATTCTAAATTCCTATAGGGATAAATGCACTGTTAATAATTAGTTGAATTTAAATTTTGAAATTTTTTTAGTTTTCTCCATTGCCTTAATGCTATTTGAAATGATTTATATAGTTTTAGTCTAAAAACATACAACATAAGAAAAAGGAAACGCAATGGACTCTAATAAAAAGTTTCCCCACCCCCCTCAAGCGCAATATGCTCAACCTAATATTGAAATTTGTGATTGTTATTTATATTATTCTTCCACTAAAGTGTATTGTATATAATTGAGTCCAATACTTGTTCTTTTGTTTAATTAACATTTTCAAATATTATATTTTCTCACCATTCAGATGTAATGACATTAGCAATAAATTTAAAAATCAAAACATTCCACTTTTTCAATTTTTAAAATTCTAAATTCCTATAGGGATAAATGCACGGTTAATAATCAATTGAATTTAAATTTTGAAATTTTTTTATTTATTTCCTTTGCCACAAAACTATTTGAAATGATTTATATAATTTTAGTCTAAAAATATGCAACATAAGAAAAAGCAAATGCAAGGGACTCTAATAAGAGGTTTCCCCACCCTCCTCAAGCGTAATACGCTTAACCTAATATTGAAATTTGCGACTACTATTTATATTATTCTTCCACTAAAGTGTATTGTATATAATTGAGTATAATACTTGTATTTTTGTTTATCTAACATTTTCAAATATTATGTTTTCTCACCATTCAAATGTAATGGCATTAGCAATAAATTTAAAAATCAAAACATTGCACCTTTTCAGTATTTACAATTCCAAATTCCTATAGGGATGAATGCACTGTTAATAATCAGTTGAATTTAAATTTTGAAATTTTTTTAATTATTTCCTTTCCCATAATGCTATTTGAAATGATTTATATAGTTTTGGTCTAAAAATATACTACATAAGAAAAAGCAAATGCAAGGTTCTCTAATAAGAAGTTTGCCCACCACCCTCAAGTGCAATATGCTCGACCTAACATTGAAACTTGAGATTTCTATTTATAATTTTATTCCACTAAAGTGTAATTTATACAATTGTGTCCAATACTTGTATTTTTGTGTATTTAACATTTTGAAATATTATGTTTTTCTCACCATTCAAATCTAATGGCATTAGCAATAAATTTGAAAATCAAAACATTGCACTTTTTCAATTTTTAGAATTCTAAATTCCTATAGGGATAAATGCACTGTTGATAATCAATTGAATTTAAAAGTTGAAATTTTTTTTGTAATCGCCCTTGCCTCATTTCTATTTGAAATGATTTATATAGTTTTAGTCTAAAAACATACAACATAAGAAAAAGGGAATGCAATGGACTCTAAGAAGAAGTTTGCCCATCCCCCTCAAGCACAATATGCTCGACCTAACATTGAAATTTGGGATTGCTATTTATAATTTTCTTTCACTCAAGTGTAATTTATACAATTGAGTCCAATACTTGTATTTTTGTGTATTAACATTTTCAAATATTATGTTTTTCTCACCATTCAAATGTAATGGCATTAGCAATAAATTTAAAAATCAAAACATTGCACTTTTTCAATTTTAGAATTCTAATATCCTATAAGGATAAATGCACTGTTAATAATCAAATGAATTTAAATTTTTAAATTTTTTTAATTATCACCTTTGCCATAATGTTATTTCAAATGATCTATATCATTTTAGTCTAAAAGTATATAGCATAAGAAAAACCAAAAGTAAGGGACTCTAGTAAGAAGTTTCCCCACCCCCCTTAAGCATAATATGCTCAACCTAATATTGAAGTTTGCGATTGCTATTTATAGTATTTGTCCACTAAAGTGTATTGTATATAATTGAGTCCCATACTTGTGTTTTTATTTATTTAACATTTTCAAATATTATGATTTTCTCACCATTCAAATGTAATGACATTAGTAACAAATTTGAAAATCAAAACATTGCACTTTTTCAATTTTTAGAATTCTAAATTCTTATAGGGATAAATGGACTGTTAATAATCAGTTGAATTTAAACTTTGAAATTATTTTGGTAATCTCCCTTGCCTCAAAGCTATTTGAAACGATTTATATAATTTTAGTCTAAAAACATACAACATAAGAAATGAGAAATGCAATGAACTCTAATAAGAAGTTTGCTCACCCCCCTCAAGCGCAATATGCTCGACCTAACATTGAATCTTGGGATTGCTATTCATAATTTTCTTCCACTAGAGTGTATTTTATACAATTGAGACCAATACTTGTATTTTTGTTTATTTAACATTTTCAAATATTATGTTTTTCTAGCCATTCAAATGTAATGGCATTGGCAATAAATTGAAAAATCAAAACATTGCACTTTTTTAATTTTTAAAATTCTAAATTCTAATAAGGATAAATGCACTATTAATAATCATTTGAGTTTAAATTTTGAAATTTTTTTCGTAATCTCCATTGCCTTAAGGCTATTTGAAATGATTTATATAGTTTTAGTCTAAAAACATGCAAAATAAGGAAAAGGAAATGCAATGGACTCGAATAAGAAGTTTGCCCACCCCCCTCAAGGGCAATATGCTCGACCTAACATTGAAACTTGGGATTACTATTTATAATATTCTTCGACTAAAGTGTCTTTTATACAATTGAGTCTAGTACTTGTATTTATGTTTATTTAACATTTTCAAATATTATGTTTTTCTGGACATTCAAATGTAATGGTATTGGCAATAAATTTTAAAATCAATAGATTTCACCTTTTCAATTTTTAGAATTCTAAATTCCTATAGGGATAAATGCACTATTAATAATCAGTTGAATTTAGATTTTGAAATTTTTTTATTCATCTCCTTTGTCACAATGCTATTTGAAATGATTTATATAATTTTTGCCTAAAAATATACCACATAAGAAAAAGCAAATGCACGAGACTCTAATAAGAAGTTTGCCCACCCCCCTCAAGCGCTATATGCTCGACCTAACATTGAAACTTGGGATTGTTATTTATAATATTGTTTGACTAAAGTGTCTTTTATACAATTGAGTCCAGTACTTGTATTTTTGTTTATTTAACATTTTCAAATATTATGTTTTTTTGGCCATTCAAATGTAATGGCATTGGCAATAAATTTTAAAATCAAAACATTGCACTTTTTCAATTTTTAGAATTCTAAATTCCAATAGGGATAAATGCACTATTAATAATCATTTGAATTTAAATTTTGAATTTTTTTCATAATCTCCATTGCCTCAAGGCTATTTGAAATTATTTGTATAGTTTTAGTCCAAAAACATGCAACATAAGGAAAAGGAAATGCAATGGACTCGAATAAGAAGTTTGCCCACCCCCCTCAAGCGCAATATGCTCGACCTAACATTGAATCTTGGGATTGCTATTCATAATTTTCTTCCATTATAGTGTATTTTATACAATTGAGTCCAATACTTGTACTTTTGTTTATTTAACATTTTGAAATATTATGTTTTTCTCATCATTCAAATGTAATGGCATCGGCAATAAATTCAAAAATCAAAACATTGCACTTTTTCAATTTTTAGAATTCTAAATTCCTATAAGGATAAATGCACTGTTAATAATCAGTTGAATTTAAATTTTAAAATTCTTTTAGTAATCTCCATTGCCTCAATGCTATTTGAAATGATTTATATAGTTTTAGTTTAAAAACATACAACATAAGAAAAAGGAAATGCAATGAACTCTAATAAGAAGTTTGCCCACCTCCCTCAAGCGCAATATGCTCGACCTAACATTGAATCTTGGAATTGCTATTTATAATATTCTTCGACTAAAGTGTCTTTTATACAATTGAGTCCAGTACTCATATTTCTGTTTATTTAATATTTTCAAATATTATGTTTTTCTGACCATTCAAATGTAATGACATTGGCAATAAATTTTAAAATCAAAAGATTTCACTTTTCCAATTTTTCGAATTCTAAATTCTTATAAGGATAAATGCACTATTAATAATCTGTTGAATTTAAATTTTGAAAATTTTTTCTTCATCTCCTTCGCCACAATGCTATTTGAAATGATTTATATAATTTTAGTCTAAAAATATATCACATAAGAAAAAGCAAATGCATGGGACTCTAATAAGAAGTTTGCCCACCCCCCTCAACCGCTATATGCTCGACCTAACATTGAAACTTGGGATTGGTATTTATAATTTTCTTCCACTAAAGTGTATTTTATACAATTGAGTCCAATACTTATATTTGTGTGTATTTAACATTTTCAAATATTATGTTTTTCTCACCATTCAAATGTAATGACATTGACAAGAAATTGAAAAATCAAAACATTGCACTTTTTCAATTTTTAGAATTCTAAATTCCTATAGGGATAAATGCACTGTTAATAATCAGTTGAATTTAAATTTTGAAAATTTTTTAGTAACTCCATAGCCACAATGCCATCTAAAATGATTTATATAGTTTTAGTCTAAAAACATGCAACATAAGAAAAATGAAATGCAATGGACTCGAATAAGAAGTTTGCCCACCCCCCTCAAGCGTAATATGCTCGACCTAACATTGAAACTTGGGACTGTTATTTATAATATTCTTCAACTAAAGTGTCTTTTATACAATTGAGTCCAATACTTGTATTTCTGTTTATTTAACATTTTCAAATATTATGTTTTTCTGGCCATTCAAATGTAATGGCATTGGCAATAAATTTTAAAATCAATAGATTTCACTTTTTCAATTTTTAGAATTCTAAATTCCTATAGGGATAAATGCACTATTAATAATCGGTTGAATTTAAATTTTGAAATTTTTTTATTCATTTCCTTTGCCACAATGTTATTTGAAATGCTTTATATAATTTTAGTTTAAAAATATACCACATAAGAAAAAGCAAATGCACAGGACTCTAATAAGAAGTTTGCCCACCCCCCTCAAGCGTTATATGCTCGACCTAACATTGAAACTTGTGATTGCTATTTATATTATTCTTCCACTAAATTGTATTGCATACAATTTAGTCCAATACATATGTTTTTGTTTATTTAACATTTTCAAACATTATGTTTTTCGAACCATTTAAATGTAGTGGCATTAGCAAAACATTTAAAAATCAAAACATTGCACTTTTTCAATTTTTAGAATTCTAAATTCCTATTGGGATAAATACACTATTAATAATCAGTTGAATTTAAATTTTGAAATTTTTTTAGCAATCTTCATTGCCTCAATGCTATTTGAAATGATTTATATAGTTTTAGTCTAAAAACATACAACATAAGAAAAAAGAAATGCAATGAACTCTAATAAGAAGTTTGCCCACCCCAGCTCAAGCGCAATATGCTCGCCTAATATTGAATCTTGGGATTGTTATTCATAGTTTTCTTCCACTAGAGTGTATTTTATACAATTAAGTCCAATACTTGTATTTTTGTTTATTTAACATTTTGAAATATTATGTTTTTCTCATCATTCAAATGTAATGGCATTGGCAATAAATTCAAAAATCAAAACATTGCACTTTTTCAATTTTTAGAATTCTAAATTCCAATAGGGATAAATGCACTGTTAATAATCAGTTGAATTTAAATTTTGAAAATTTTTTAGTAATCTCCATTGCCTCAATGCTATCTGAAATAACATATATAGTTTTAGTCTAAAAACATGCAACATAAGAAAAAGGAAATGCAATGGACTCTAATAAGAAATTTGCCCACCACCCTCAAGCGCAATATGCTCGACCTCACATTGAAACTTGGGATTGCTATTTATAATATTCTTCGACTAAAGTGTCTTTTATACAATTGAGTCTAGTACTTGTATTTCTGTTTATTTAACATTTTCAAATATTATGTTTTTCTGGCCATTCAAATGTAATGGCATTGGCAATAAATTTTAAAATCAAAAGATTTCACTTTTTCAATTTTTAGAATTCTAAATTCCTATAGGGATAAATGCACTATTAATAATCACTTGAATTTAAATTTTGAAATTTTTTTATTCATCTCCTTTGCCACAATGCGATTTGAAATGATTTATATAATTTTAGTCTAAAAATATACCACATAAGAAAAAGCAAATGCACGAGGACTTTAATAAGAAGTTTGCCCACCCCCCTCAACCGCTATATGCTCAACCTAACATTGAAACTTGAGATTGCTATTTATAATATTCTTTGACTAAAGTGTCTTTTATACAATTGAGTCCAATACTTGTATTTCTATTTATTTAACATTTTCAAATATTATGTTTTTCTAGCCATTCAAATGTAATGGCATTGGCAATAAATTTTAAAATCAAAAGATTTCACTTTTTGAATTTTTAGAATTCTAAATTCCTATAAGGATAAATGCACTGTTAATAATCAGTTGAATTTAAATTTTGAAATTTTTTTAGCAATCTCCATTGCCTCAATGTTATTTCAAATAATTTATATAGTTTTAGTCTAAAAATATACAACATAGGAAAAAGGAAATGCAATGAACTCTAATAAGAAGTTTCCCCATCTCCCTCAAGCGCAATATCCTCAACCTAATATTGAAGTTTGCGATTGCTATTTATATTATTCTTCCACTAAAGTGTATTGGATATAATTGAGTCCAATACTTGCATTTTTGTTTATTTAACATTTTCAAATATTATGTTTTCTCACCATTCAAATGTAATGGCATTAGCAATAAATTTAAAAGTCAAAACATTGCACTTTTCAATATTTAGAATTCTAAATTCCTATGGGGATAAGTGCACTATTAATAATTAGTTGAATTTAAATTTTGAAATTTTTTTAATTATCTCCTTTGCAATAATGCTATTTGAAATGATTTATATAGTTTTAGTCTAAAAACATACAACATAAGAAAAAGGAAATGCAATGGACTCTAATAAGAAGTTTGCCCACCCCCCTCAAGCACAATATGCTCGACCTAACAATGAAACTTGGGATTCCTAATTATAATATTCTTCCTCTAAAGTGTATTTTATACAATTGAGTCCAATACTTGTATTTTTGTGTATTTAACATTTTCAAATATTACGTTTTTCTCACCATTCAAATGTAATAGCATTAGCAATAAATTTAAAAATCAAAACATTGCACTTTTTCAATTTTTAGAACTCTAAATTCCTATAGGGATAAATGCACTATTAATAATCAGTTGAATTTAAATTTTGAAATTTTTTTAGTATTGTTCCCACAGCCTTGTATGGGTTGTAATTGTTATCAACTAGGGTTAAGTGTGCAAGAAAGTAAAGCCACATGGAAAGGCAAGAAAGTAAGTCCGCCGCGTAAGGGCAAGAACGTAAATACGCCACGTAAGCCCTATTAGGGTTTCATGGAAGAGAGTATATAAAGGCCTTGGAAGACAAAACAAAAAAGGGGGCCAACAAAATTGAATAAACGGCAACCCTACAACAACTGGCCAAAAAGAAGAGAAAATAATATACCAAAAGGGAACCCCACCGTCGGCAAAAGAAAAAAAAGGAGGAGACGGCTGATGGGGGGTTGAACGAAGAACAGAGGTCAAGAGGAGATGGCCGAAAAGAGAGCAAAACGGCAAGAGATCAGAAACGACACCACTGGGAGAGCAAACCAGAAACGTCACCACCGGGAGAGCAAACCAGAATGTGCGACCTCCTACAAGGAAACCAGAAACGCATAACCAGCAAGAGGAGAAATAAGAAACAGACCACCCAGAAGAGAATATAGCAGACCTGGTATCTATGAGACCACCCAGAAGAGAAGACAGCAAACCTGGTATCCGTGAGATCACCCAGAAGAGAAGACAGCAGACCTGGTATCTGTGAGACCACCCGGAAGAGAAGACAGCAGACCAGAAGCATGAGGCAGGCCGAAAGACGTGAACCGGAAAAACCAGCAGCGTGAGGCAGGCCAAGAGACATGAAACGGCAGACCAGAAGCGTGGGTGTATGTCAGGAGACGGCGTGAGACCAGAACGTGCAACGGCGTGACAAACCAGAAGCGTGAGGACAGGCCGTGAAACAGTAAGACCGTGAAATAGGAGACGGGTGAGACCGTGAGACGGTGAAAGCAGGAGCTGTGTGAGACAACCTAGAGAAGGAATTCGGCGAAGCATCGGAAAGAACTCGACGTATTTCCAGATTGCTTCAAGAGAGGTTAGAGAGCGTTGTGGTGAACTTCTAAGCAGCAGTGGAGCAGCCTTTCAATTCAACAGAGGCAAGACAAGCTAGAAGAAGGGTAGACACAGTAAGTGACACTCTTTGTATTGTACTTGCTTAGTAATTGCAATAGTGAAAGGAGCAAAAGATTAAGACATCCATTGTAACTAGAATTCTCAAGTATAGTGGATAGTCTCGGTAAGGGAGAGTCCCTACCACCGTGGATGTACGTCACGTTGACGGAACCACGTAAATCTCGTGTGTCCTTAATTTGCTTTACGTTTTGTGTTTTGAATTGAGTTGTGAACGCAGCTAAAGTATCAACCAACCCATAACCTAACGAAGACCTAAACAAGAACATCTGAATTGTCTATTAGGCAAAGTGTCTGAAAGGTGACTTTGGGGACTATTGTGATTAGTAGGTAGCAATAGATCTACCTTAGTTGAATCTGAGAAAGAGTTCGCTTTTAAGAAGAGATTGAAGTTGTTCACTTACCTGCGAATTGCGAATTGTGGTGATACTGATTCACCCCCCTCTCAGTATCACAAACTAGTAGATCCTAGGGTGAAGTTGGGAACTTCAATTGGTATCAGAGCCAGGTTCACCAGGATAAAGCTTAACAGCTTGGTGTACTAGTTTGAAGAGCTTCAAAAGTTTTAACTTGTTCAGCATACTGAGAAATGGACGCCGGTACCAGCACTAGCACTACTTACAACAAGAAGGTTCCAATCTTCAACAGTTGTCCTTGAGATGTTATCATTGTGGACAGACTGGACACTTTACTTCTCAGTGCAAAGTGAAACTTGATGATGAAGATGAGGATGGTGATGATGAGCAGAATTCAAAATGGAGAAGACCATCATTCAAGTAAAGGAAGTCCAGCAAGAAGACTGCTAACCCACATAAGAAGAAGAGAGGCTCATTCAAGAGTTATGTGAGCCAGACAAAAGAAGCCGATGAGGAGGAAGATGTAGACTCATCAGATGAGCATGCCTTTATGGCATCAGCTCGATGTGGTAGTTCAACCTCTGAAGAGGAAGAGGAGATTGATGAAGAAGAACCAGATCTTGAAGCTGAGTTAGAAGCAGCTTCAAAGGAGATAATCAGAAGGGGTAGAACCATAAGAAGGTTGGAGGCCCATATAAAACAAGTTGAAGCAAAGATTGAGGAAGCAGAAAGTCAAAAGGATGAAATAAGGGCTGAACATATTGACTTGAAGAGAAGATTTGAAGAACAGATCAAAATATGTGAAGACCTTACTATGGAGCTTGGCTCAAGGACTTCAACAATTGAAGAAATGGAGATAAAGTTGCTGAGACTTCAGCAACAACTCAAAAAGAGTGAAGAGAACTTGCAGAAGTTTGAAGTGATAGGAGAAACAAGCTCTACAAGAGAAAAGAAGAATGAAGAGAAAGTGTAGCAATCCGATGCTGCACTGCCTAAAGATAACGAGACTTTGCCACAGAAGTTGAAAGAGAAGGTTAAGTCTCAGAAAGAAAAGACTGATCAGCCAGGAACAGTGAAGGTTGAAAATAAAGAAGATTTGAAGAAGCAACCTAGGGTTGCAAACAAAAATGAAGAAAAGAAAGTCAGCCAGCAAAGGGCTACGGCTGAACAGAAGAAGGAGAAGAAGGTGACTGAGATGAAAGTCACACAAGCAAAGAAGCCAGCAACCTTGCCTACACAGCAAGTAATGAACAAAAGAAAACAAGCTGTGATTAGACCCAAGAAGAGGCAATTTCAAGGTTATTGTCTTTATTGTGAAGTTTGGGGTCATAAGGCAAGTAAATGTTGGTGGAGAAGGCTAGTATATGTCTCCAACTTGAGAAGATACGATGTTGCATACAGGGGGAGACAATACAAAATTCAGAGGAGAACACTTGTCATGAGTTCTTGCACATATTGTAAAAAGCGAAGACACACTAACAAGGATTGTTGGTGGAAGCCCAAACCAGTGGTTTCAAAGAACAAGTTTGCTATATTAGAAGACTTGGAATAGTGTGAAAGGTGTGGGCAGGATGGCCATAATGCCAAGAGATACATGACACTTCTCCCTGAGCAAGAGAAGGCACTCAATGGCACAGTAAAGCAATTAGTACAGTCAAAGCTGAGAAAAAGGAGAAAGCTATCATCAAGCCAGTTCAAAAGAAGGAATATAAAGCTAAAAGGGAGGTGGCTAATATAACTGAAATTGCACTAAAGGCTGACTACAAGGATAAGCAGTGGATCCTTGATAGTGGGTGTACTTCACACATGACAGGAGACAAGAGTAAATTATCAAAACTGAACAGGTCAAGAGAAGGGAGAGTCAAGTTTTGCAATGATGATTCACTTAACATCAGTGGTCAAGGGTCAGTAAATATTGGAAAAGGAAAGCTGAAAGATGTTCTGTACGTTGAAGGACTCAGATATAATCTAGCATCTGTCAACCAACTATGCAATGAAGACCATAAAGTGATATTCACAAAAACAGGTTGCCAAGTAAAGAGTAAAGAAGGCAATACTGTTGCAGCCGGGAAGAGAACAGCTGGAAATTTATATGTGATTGATGAGAACAAGACAAACAACTGTTTACTTACAAAAGAAGAAGAAAATCAACTGTGGCATAGGAGGTTGGGACACTTAGCACAAAAGAACATGAGGAAGCTGACCACTACTCATGCAATCAAAGACATTCCAGACCTCAAGAGAGAGAGGGAGTATGTCTGCTCAGCATGCTCTAAAGGAAAACAGGTCAGAAAGCAGTATAAGACCAAAGAGGTCAGTTCTGAAGCAGTGCTTAACATTGTACATACTGATTTGTGTGGGCCGATGAGAACAAAAGGGTTGAATGGTGAGAGGTACTTCATCTTGTTTGTTGATGATTATTCCAGAAGTTTTGAAATGCTTCAAGAGATACAGAAGATTGGCTGAAAATGAGAGTGGAAAGAAGATCAAAGTATTGTGGTCAGATCAAGGCACTGAATTCACAAATGGAGCTTTTGAAGATTACCTTGAGAAGCATGGAATTCACCATCAGATGGCAGTAGCAAGAACACCTCAACAGAATGGGGTGGTAGAGAGGAAAAATAAAGCTGTGGTTGAAATGGCAAGAACTCTACTGCTGGAATCCAAGCTTCACACAAGATTTTGGACAGAAGCAACATTTACAGCCGTGCACCTATTGAACAAAGTTTTACTAAGGCCCAATACTGATAAGACTCCATATGAGCTATGGAGTGGGAAGAAGACAACAGCCAAGTATCTTAGAATCTTTGGCAGCCCATGTTTTGTGAAGAAAAGGAGCAAAACTTGGGAAAATTCCATGCTAGGTCAGATGAAGGCATCTTTGTGGGATACTCAGCAAAGACAAAAGGTTACAGAGTTTTTCTACATAAACTGGGAAAAGTGGTCACTTCCAATGATGTGAGAATAGATGAAAACTGGAAAACAATGCATAATGGAGAAGCTGAGGACAGTGAAGAAGATGACTTCAAGATAGATGAAGAATCTGACCAACATGAAGAAGAGGGAAAAGAAGTAAGTTCAGACTCAGAGAAGAGTGAGTCTGAAGATGAAGAAGGAGATTCTCTTGCAACTAAGACTGTGCAAGAGAGAAAGACAAAGAAGACATGGACCAGTGCTCATCAAGGAAATCAGATAATAGGTGACCCATCAGCAGGAGTTACAACAAGAAGAAGAATTGTGGGAGCTACTGCTTTACTCTCATAAGTTGAACCTAATTCTGTTGAAGAGGCTGCACAAGACAAAGCCTTGGTCAAAGCTATCAATGAGTAGCTGGATCAAATCGAGAAGAATGAAACATGGGAGCTGGTCCCAAGACCCACTAACAAGAATGTCATAGGAACAAAATGGGTGTTTAAAAATAAACACAATGAAGATGGCAAGGTGGTGAGGAACGAGGCTAGGCTGGTTTGCAAAGGCTACACTCAGATAGAAGGAGTAGATGTTGATGAAACTTTTGCACTAGTAGCAAAGTTGGAAACTATCAGAATGTTCTTAGCTTTGGCAGCACATAAGAGGTATAAAGTTTACCAGATGGATGTGAAATCAGCCTTTCTGAATGGGCTCCTGAAAGAAGAAGTGTATATTGAACAACCCGATGGAGTACAAATCAGTGAGGATGAGACACACGTGTGCAAGCTGAAGAAAGCCTTGTATGGCCTTAAACAAGCCCCAAGAGCATGGTACAGCAGGCTGGACGCGTATTTGAGAAGGTTGAACTTCAGAAGAGGAACAGTTGATAATAACCTATATGTGTTCAACTCAGAGAAAGGCCAACTGATAACCATAGTATATGTAGATGACATCATCTTTGGAGGGGATCACTCTGAGCTATGCCAAGAATTTGCACAGAAGATGAGTGAGGAATTTGAGATGTCATTGATTGGAGAAATGACTTACTTTCTTGGATTATAGATAAAATAGTGTGAAGAAGGTATTTTTATTTCTCAGACAAAATATGCCAAAGAGATGCTGAAAAAGTTTGGCATGGAGGATAGCAGACCTGTCAGTACCCCTATGCCAGTAGGCTGCAAGTTAACAAAAGATCAGGAAGGAAGGAGTACAAGCCCTACAGAATAGAGGAAGATGATAGGGAGCCTTCTGTACCTTACAGCATCAAGGCCTGATCTCATGCAAGCTGTGTGCATCGCCAGCAGATTCCAAGTTGATCCTAAGGAATCTCATGTGTTGGCAGTGAAAAGAATCCTAAGATACCTCAAGGGGACACTGGAAATGGGCTTGTGGTATCCTGCCATGGATTCTGTAAAACTACGAGCATACACTGATGCAAACTGGGTAGGAAGTACAGATGACAGAAAGCAACCAGTGGCTACAGCTTCTACTTGGGTTCAAAGTGTGTTGCATGGCTAAGTAGAAAGCAAAACAGTGTTGCTTTGAGCACAGCGGAGGCTGAGTATATGGCTGCTTGTGCAACATGTACTCAGGTGATATGGATGCAAAGACAATTGGCCGATTTGGGTGTTGAAGTGAAGTTACCAGTGAGTGTACTTTGTGATAATCAAAGTGCAATTGATCTTAGCAAGAATCCAGTTCAACATTCAAGGAGCAAGCATATTGACATCCGGTATCACTTTATCAAGGATCAAGTGGAAGAGGGCACAATTCAGTTGGAGTATGTCAGCACTAAAGATCAAATCTTAGATATTCTAACTAAACCTCTGTCCATAGAGTTGTTTGAAAAGCACAGAATGAGTCTGTCTGTGCAAATGCCTCCTCAAGCCTAAAGTTTAGGTGAATCCTCCATCTCTACTTTGTAGGTTTTTCAAATTTGTAATTGGTTGGCAAAGGGGGAGAGAAGCAACAGTGCAGGGGAGCTGTTAAGGAAGGGGGAGTGCATATTTAGGGGGAGTTGTAATCCATATGCTTCTGGATTATTACTGTAAGAAGATTATGAAGGACTACTGCATAATGGTTTTTGTTGTGAGTGTTGCCAACAATTACAAAGGGGAGATTGTTGTTCCCACAGCCTTGTATGGGTTGTAATTGTTGTCAACTAGGGTTAAGTGTGCAAGAAAGTAAAGTCACATGGAAGGGCAAGAAAGTAAATCCACCGCATAAGGGCAAGAACGTAAATCCGCCACGTAAGCCCTATTAGGGTTTCATGGAAGAGAGTATATAAAGGCCTTGGAAGACAAAACAAAAAAGGGGGGCCAACAAAATTGAATAAACGGCAACCCTACAACAACTGGCCAAAAAGAAGAGAAAATAATATACCAAAAGGGAACCCCACCGTCGGCAAAAAAAAAAAAGGAGAAAAAGAGGAGACGGCCGAAGGGGGGCTGAACGAAGAATAGAGCTCGAGAGGAGATGGCCGAAAAGAGAGCAGAACAACAAGAGATCAAAAACGACACCACCAGGAGAGCAAACCATAACGTGCAACCTCCTGCAAGGAAACCAGAAACACATCCAGCAAGCAGACCAGAAACACGTCCTGCAAGCAGACCAGAAACACGTCCTGCAAGCAAACCAGAAACGCACAACCAGCAAGAGGAGAAATAAGAAACAGACCACCCGGAAGAGAAGACAGCAGACCTGGTATCTGTGAAACCACCCGGAAGAGAAGACAACAGACCTGGTATCCGTGAGATCACCCGGAAGAGAAGACAGTAGACCTGGTATCCGTGAGACCACCCGGAAGAGAAGACAGCAGACCTGGTATCCATGAGATCACCCGGAAGAGAAGACAGCAGACCTGGTATCCGTGAGACCACCTGGAAGAGAAGATAACAGACTAGAAGCGTGAGGCAGGCCGAAAGACGTGAACCAGAAAAACCAGTAGCGTGAGGCAGGCCGAGAGACGTGAAACAGCAGACCAGAAGCATGGGTGTACGTCAGGAGACGGCGTGAGACCAGAATGTGCAACGGCGTGACAAACCAGAAGTGTGAGGACAGGCCGTGAAACAGTAAGACCGTGAAATAGGAAACGGGTGAGACCGTGCGACAGTGAAAGCAGGAGCTGTGTGAGACACAATGTTATTTGAAATGATTTATATAATTTTAGTCTAAAAATATACAACATAAGAAAAAGCACATGCAAGGGACACTAATAAGAAGTTTCCCCACCCCCCTCAAGCGCAATATGCTCAACCTAATATTGAAACTTGCTATTGCTATTTATATTATTCTTCCACTAAAGTGTATTGTATATAATTGAGTCCAATGCTTGTATTTTTGTTTATTTAACATTTTCAAATATTATGTTTTCTGACGATTCAGATGTAATGGCATTAGCAATAAATTTAAAAATCAAAACATTCCACTTTTTCAATTTTTAGAATTCTAAATTCCTATAGGGATAAATGCACTGTTAATAATAAGTTGAATTTAAATTTTGAAATTTTTTTAATTATCTCCTTTGCCACAATGCTATTTGAAATGATTTATATAATTTTACTCTAAAAATATACAACATAAGAAAAAGCAAATGCAAGGGACTCTAATAAGAAGTTTGCCCACCCCCCTTGAGCGCAATACGCTCGACCTAACATTGAAACTTGGGATTGCTATTTATAATTTTTTTCCACTAAAGTGTATTTTATACAATTGAGTCCAATACTTGTATTTTTGTGTATTTAACATTTTTAGATATTATGTTTTCTCACAATTCAAATGTAATGGCATTAGCAATAAATTTAAAAGTCAAAACATTGAACTTTTTCAATTTTAGAATTCTAATATCCTATAGGGATAAATGCACTGTTAATAATCAGTTAAATTTAAATTTCACAATTTTTTTAATTATCACCTTTGCCACAATGTTATTTGAAATGATTTATATAATTTTAGTCTAAAAATATGCAACATAAGAAAAAGCAAATGCAAGGGACTCTAATAAGAAGTTTCCCCACCCCCCTCAAGCGCAATATGCTCAACCTAATATTGAAGTTTGCGACTGCTATTTATATTATTCTTCCACTAAAGTGTATTGTATATAATTGAGTCTAATACTAGTATTTTTGTTTATCTAATATTTTGAAATATTATGTTTTGTCACTATTCAGATGTAATGGCATTAGCAATAAATTTAAAAATCAAAACATTGCACTTTTTCAATGTTTAGAATTCTAAATTCTTATAGGGATAAATGCACTGTTAATAATCAGTTGAATTTAAATCTTGAAATTTTTTTAATTATTTCCTTTGCAAACAATGCTATTTGAAATGATTTATATAATTTTAGTCTAAAAATATACAACATAACAAAATGCAAAAGCAAGGGACTCTAATAAGATGTTTGCCCACCCCCCTCAAGCGCAATATGCTCAACGTAACATTGAAATTCAGGATTGCTATTTATAATTTTCTTCTACTAAAGTGTAATTTAAACAATTGAGTCCAATACTTGTATTTTTGTGTATTTAACATTTTCAAATATTATGTTTTTCTCACCATTCCAATGTAATGGCATTAGCAATAAATTTAAAAATCATAACATTGCACTTTTTCAATTTTAGAATTCTAAATTCTTGTAGGGATAAATGCATTGTTAATAATCAGTTGAATTTAAATTTTAAAAATTTTTAATTATCTCCTTTCTCACAATGTTATTTGAAATGATTTATATAATTTTAGTCTAAAAATATACAACACATGAAAAGCAAATGCACGGGACTCTAATCAGAAGTTTGCCCTACCCCCCTCGAGCACAATACGCTCGACCTAATATTGAAAATTGGGATTGCTGTTTATCATTTTTTTCCACTAAAGTGTAATTTATACAATTGAGTCCAATACTTGTATTTTTGTGTATTTAACATTTTCAAATATTATGTTTTTCTCACCCTTCAAATGTAATGGCATTAGTAATAAATTTAAAAATCAAAACATTGCACTTTTTCAATTTTAGAATTCTAAATTCCTATAGGGATAAATACACTGTTAATAATCAGTTGAATTTAAATTTTAAAATTTTTTAATTATCTCCTTTGCCACAATGTTATTTGAAATGATTTATATAATTTTAGTCTAAAAATATACAACATAAGAAAAAGCAAATGCAAGGGACTCTAATAAGAAGTTTCCCCACTCCCCTCAAGCGCAACATGCTCAACCTAATATTGAAACTTGCGATTGCTATTTATATTATTCTTCCACTAAAGTGTATTGTATAGAATTGAGTCCAATACTTGTATTTTTGTTTATTTAATATTTTCAAATATTATGTTTTCTCACCATTCAGATGTAATGGCATTAGCAATAAATTTAAAAATGAAAACATTGCACTTTTTCAATTTTTAGAATTCTAAATTCCTATAGGGATAAATGCACTGTTAATAATCAGTCGAATTTAAAGTTTGAAATTTTTTTAATTATCTCCTTTGACACAATGCTATTTAAAATGATTTATATAATTTTAGTCCAAAAATATACAACATAAGAAAAAGCAAATGCAAGAGACTTTAATAAAAAGTTTTCCCACCCCCGTCGAGCGCAATATGAACGCAATATGCTCGACCTAACATTGAAACATGGGATTGCTATTTATAATTTTCTTCCACTAAAGTGTAATTTATACAATTAAGTCCAACACTTGTATTTTTGTTTATATAACATTTTCAAATATTATGTTTTCTCACAATTCAAATGTAATGGCATTAGCAATAAATTTAAAAATCAAAACATTGGACTTTTTCAATTTTAGAATTCTAATATCCTATAGGGATAAATGCACTGTTAATGATCAGTTGAATTTAAATTTTAAAATTTTTTTAATTATCACCTTTGCCGCAATGTTATTTGAAATGATTTATATCATTTTAGTCTAAAAATATACAACATAAGAAAAAGCAAGAGCAAGGGACTCTAATAAGAAGTTTTCCCACCCCCCTCAAGCACAATATGCTCAACCTAATATTGAAGTTTGGGACTGCTATTTATATTATTCTTCCACCAAAGTGTATTGTATATAATTGAGTCTAATACTTGTATTTTTGTGTATTTAACATTTTCAAATATTATGTTTTTCTCACCATTCAAATGTAATGGCATTAGCAATAAATTTAAAAATGAAAACATTCCACTTTTTCAATTTTTAGAATTCTAAATTCCTATAAGGATAAATGCACTGTTAATAATCAGTTAAATTTAAATTTTGAAAGTTTTTTAGTAATCTCCTTTGCCTCAATGCTATTTGAAATGATTTATATAGTTTTAGTCTAAAAACATACAACATAAGAAAAAGGAAATGCAATGGACTCTAATAAGAAGTTTCCCCACCCCCCTCAAGCGCAATATGTTCAACCTAATATTGAAGTTTGCGATTGCTATTTATATTATTCTTCCACTAAAGTATATTGTATATAATTGAGTCCAATGCTTGTATTTTTGTTTATTTAACATTTTCAAATATTATGTTTTCTGACTATTCAGATATAATGGCATTAGCAATAAATTTAAAAATCAAAACATTCCACTTTTTCAATTTTTAGAATTCTAAATTCCTATAGGGATAAATGCACTGTTAATAATAAGTTGAATTTAAATTTTGAAATTTTTTTAATTATCTCCTTTGCCACAATGCTATTTGAAATGATTTATATAATTTTAGTCTAAAAATATATAGCATACGAAAAAGCAAATGCACGAGTCTCTAGTAAGAAGTTTGCCCACCCCCCTCAAGCACTATATGCTTGACCTAACTTTGAAACTTGGGATTGTTATTTATAATATTCTTCAACTAAAATGTAATTTACATAATTGAGTCCAATTGATGCGGAAAACCCCAAAAGACGTGGCTTAGGGACCCAACGCACACAATGTATCAAAGAGCAACCAAGAAAGCTAAATCAGAGTTTAATAACACAAACCCTAGACCCAATATTCAAAGGAACACGAACCTAGGGTATTCAAGATGGATATGGACGCCACACTCCAGAAAAGAAAGGAATTGGGAGTGATAAGTCGATTTGAACGCCACAAGAAGAATTACCTCTTGATAAGTTCTTTAGTTCTTAAAAGAACCGAGGGAGAAAAACCCTTCTTTCTATTTCACTCAAAGTTGTCTGATATTTTGTATACAAGGGGTGCCTATTTATAGGCTAAGATTGCAATCCTAAAGAGGCACAAATTCCTACTTAGGACAATTCCCTATTTAGGAGGAATTCCTATCTAGGGACAAATTCTTATACAAAAAATAAACTCCTAATTTGCAGTGACTACTATTACTTAGTCCTAACACTTTAAGTACTCTAATGATATTAATAAGGCCTGGACTCTCTTCCAAGCTTGAATTCGCACCATTTGAAGCTTGGTTGGCCTGAACGTCCTTAATCAGCCCATTTAGTTCTTCTTTCATCTTTCTGACTCTAGCCCACGTTATTAGGCCTCTTGGATTGTGCAATGGACTTCTTGCATCCTTTGAAGCCTTCCACCCTTCATCTCTATGGTTCTCATCATCAATACTCGTATTTTTGTGTATTTAACATTTTCAAATATGATGTTTTTCTCGTCATTCAAATGTAATGGCATTAGCAATAAATTTAAAAATGAAAACATTCCACTTTTTCAATTTTTACAATTCTAAATTCCTATAGGGATAAATGCACTGTTAATAATCAGTTGAATTTAAATTTTGAAAGTTTTTTAGTAATCTCCTTTGCCTCAATGCTATTTGAAAATATTTATATAGTTTTAGTCTAAAAACATACAACAAAAGAAAAAGGAAATGCAATGGACTTTAATAAGAAGTTTCCCCACCCCCCTCAAGCGCAATATGCTCGACTGAACTTTGAAACTTGGGATTGCTATTTATAATTTTCTTCCAGTAAAGTGTAATTTATACAATTGAGTCCAATACTTGTATTTTTGTTTATTTAACATTTTCAAATATTATGTTTTCTCACCATTCAAATGTAATGGCTTTAGCAATAAATTTAAACATAAAAACATTGCACTATTTCAATTTTTAGAATTTTAAATTCCTATAGAGATAAATGCACTGTTAATAATCAGTTGAATTTAAATTTTGAAATTTTTTTAATTATCTCCTTTGCCACAATGCTATTTGAAATAATTTATATAATTTTAGTCTAAAAATATACAACATACGAAAAAGCAAATGCACGGGTCTCTAGTAAGAAGTTTGCCCACCCCATCAAGCGCTATATGCTCGACCTAACTTTGAAACTTGGGATTGTTATTTATAATATTCTTCAACTAAAGTGTAATTTATACGATTGAGTCCAATACTTGTATTTTTGTGTATTTAACATTTTCAAATATGATGTTTTTCTTGCCATTCAAATGTAATGGCATTAGCAATAAATTTAAAAATGAAAACATTCCACTTTTTCAATTTTTACAATTCTAAATTCCTATAGGGATAAATATACTGTTAATAATCAGTTGAATTTAAATTTTGAAAGTTTTTTTAGTAATCTCCTTTGCCTCAATGCTATTTGAAATGATTTATATAGTTTTAGTCTAAAAACATACAATATAAGAAAAAGGAAGTGCAATGGACTCTAATAAGAAGTTTCCCCACCCTCCTCAAGCGCAATATGCTCGACTGAACTTTGAAACTTGGATTGCTATTTATAATTTTCTTCCACTAAAGTGTAATTTATACAATTGAGTCCAATACTTGTATTTTTGTTTATTTAACATTTTCAAATATTATGTTTTCTCACCATTCAAATGTAATGGCTTTAGCAATAAATTTAAACATCAAAACATTACACTATTTCAATTTTTAGAATTCTAAATTCCTATAGGAATAAATGCACTGTTAATAATCAGTTGAATTTAAATTTTGAATTTTTTTTAATTATCTCCTTTGCCATAAAGCTATTTGAAATGATTTATATAATTTTAGTCTACAAATATACAACATAAGAAAAAGCGAATGGACGGGACTCTAATAACTAGTTTGCCCACCCCCCTCAAGCGAATATGCTCGACCTAATATTGAAACCTGTGAATGCTTTTTATAATTTTCTTCCACTAAAGTGTAATTTATACAATTGAGTGCAATACTTGTATTTTTGTGTATTTAACTTTTTCAAATATTTTGTTTTTCTCACCATTCAAATGTAATGGCATTAGTAATAAATTTAAAAATCGAAACACTGCACTTTTTCAATTTTTAGAATTCTAAATTCCTATAGGGATGAATGTACTGTTAATAATCAGTTGAAATTAAATTTTGAAAGTTGTTTAGTTATCTCCTTTGACTCAATGCTATTTGAAATGATTTATATAGTTTTAGTCTAAAAACATACTACATAAGAAAAAGGAAATGCAATGGACTCTAATAATAAGTTTCCCCACCCCCCTCAAGCGCAATATGCTCAACCTAATATTGAAGTTTGTGATTGCTATTTATATTATTCTTCCACTAAAGTGTATTGTATATAAATGTGTCCAATACTTGTATTTTTGTTTATTTAACATTTTCAAATATTATGTTTTCCCACCATTCAGATGTAATGGCATTAGCAATAAATTTAAAAATCAAAACATTGCACTTTTTCAATTTTTAGAATTCTAAATTCCTATAGGGATAAATGCACTATTAATAATCAGTTGAATTTAAATTTTGAAATTTTTTTAATTATCTCCTTTGCCACAATGCTATTTGAAATGATTTATATAATTTTAGTCTAAAAATATACAACATAAGAAAAAGCAAATGGAAGGGTCTCTAAAAAGAAGTTTGCCCACCCCCCTAAAGCGCAATATGCTTGACCTAACTTTGAAACTTGGGATTGCTATTTATAATTTTCTTCCACTAAAGTGTAATTTATATAATTGAATCCAATACCTGTATTTTTGTGTATTTAACTTTTTCAAATATTATCTTTTCTTACAATTCAAATGTAATGGCATTAGCAAAAAATTTAGAAATCAAAATATTTTACTTTTTCAATTTTAGAATTCTAAATTCCTATAGGGATAAATGCATTGTTAATAATCAATTGAATTTCAATTTTCAAAATTTTCTAGTTATCTCCTTTGGCACAATGTTATTTGAAATGATTAATATAATTTTAGTCTAAAAATATACAACATAAGAAAAAGCGAATGCAAGGGACTCTAATAAGAAGTTTGCCCACCCCCTCAAGCGCAGTATGCTCGACCTAACATTAAAACTTGGGATTGTTTATTTAACAATTTCAAATATTATGTTTTCTCACCATTAAGATGTAATGGCATTAGCTATAAATTTAAAACTCAAAACATTGCACTTTTTCAATTTTTAGAATTCTAAATTCCTATAGGGATAAATGCACTGTTAATAATCAGTTTAATTTTAAATTTTGAAATTTTTTTAATTATCTCCTTTGCCACAATGCTATCTAAAATGATTTATATAATTTTAGTCTAAAATATACAATATAAGAAAAAGAAAATGCAAAGGTCTCTAATAAGAAGTTTGCCCACCCCCTAAAGCGCAATATACTTGACCTAACTTTGAAACTTGGGATTGCTATTTATAATTTTCTTCCAATACTTGTATTTTTGTGTATTTAACATTTTAAAATATTATCTTTTCTCACAATTCAAATGTAATGGCATTAGCAATAAATTTAAAAATCAAAACATTCCACTTTTTCAATTTTAGAATTCTAAATTCCTATAGGGATAAATGCAGAGTTAATAATCAGTTAAATTTACATTTTGAAATTTTTTTAATTATCTCCTTTGCCACAATGCTATTTGAAATGATTGATATAGTTTTAGTATAAAAACATGCAACATAAGAAAAAAGAAATGCAATGGACTCTAATAAGAAGTTTCCCCACCCCCTTTAAGCGCAATATGCTCGACCTAATATTAAAGCTTGCGATTGCTATTTATATTATTCTTCCACTAAAGTGTATTGCCTACAATTAAGTCCAATACTTGTATTTTTGTTTATTTAGCTTTTTCAAATATTATGTTTTTCTCACCATTCAAATGTAATGGCATTAGTAATAAATTTAAAAATCAAAACATTGCACTTTTTCAATTTTTAGAATTCTAAATTCCTATAATGATAAATGCACTATTAATAATCAGTTGAACTGAGATTTTGAAATTTTTTTAATTATCTCCTTTGACACTATGCTATTTGAAATGATTTATATAACCTTAGTCTAAAAATATACAACATAAGAAAAAGCAAATGCAAGGGACTCTAATAAGAAGTTTGCCCACCCCCCTCGAGCGCAATATGCCCGACCTAACATTGAAACTCGAGATTGCTATTTATAATTTTCATCCACTAAAGTGTTATTTATACTATTGGGTCCAATAATTGTATTTTAGTGTATTTAACATTTGCAAATATTATGTTTTTCTCACTATTCAAATGTAATGGCATTAGTAATAAATTTAAAAATCAAAACATTGCACTTTTTCAATTTTAGAATTCTAAATTCCTATAAGGATAAATGCACTATTAATAATCAGTTGAATTTAAATTTTATAATTTTTTAATTATCTCCTTTGCCACCATGTTGTTTGAAATGATTTATATAGTTTTAGTCTAAAAATATACAACAAAGACAAAGCAAATGCAAGGGATTCTAACAAGAAGTTTCCCTACTCCCTCAAGCGCAATATGCTTAACCTAATATTAAAGCTTGCGATTGCTATTTATATTATTCTTCCACTATTGTGTAGTGCATACAATTGAGTCCAATACTTGTATTTTTGTTTATTTAACATTTTCAAATATTATGTTTTCCCACCATTCAGATGTAATGGCATTAGTTATAAATTTAAAAACCAAAACATTGCACTTTTTCAATTTTTAGAATTCTAAATTCCTATAGGGATAAATGCACTGTTAATAATCAGTTAAATTTAAATTTTGAAAGTTTTTTAGTTATCTCCTTTGCCTCAATGCTATTTGAAATGATTTATGTAGTTTTAGTCTAAAAACATGCAACATAAGAAAAAGGAAATGCAATGGACTCTAATAAGAAGTTTCCCCACCCCCCTTAAGTGCAATCTGCTCGACCTAACTTTGAAACTTGAGATTGTTATTTATAATATTCTTCAACTAAAGTGTAATTTATACAATTGAGTCCAATACTTGTATTTTTGTGTATTTAACATTTTCAAATATTATGTTTTTCTCACCATTCAAATGTAATGGCATTAGCAAAAATTTTAAGATGAAAACATTGCACTTTTTCAATTTTTAGAATTCTAAATTCCTATAGGGATAAATGCACAGTTAATAATCAATTAAATTTACATTTTGAAATTTTTTTAATTATCTCCTTTGCCACAATGCTATTTGAAATGATTGGTATAGTTTTAGTCTAAAAACATGCAACATAAGAAAAGGAAATGCAAGTGGACTCTAATAAGAAGTTTCCCCACCCCCCTCAGGCGCAATCTGCTCGACCTAACTTTGAAACTTGGGATTGTTATTTATAATATTCTTCAACTAAAGTGTAATTTATACAATTGAGTCCAATAATTGTATTTTGTGTATTTAACATTTGCAAATATTATGTTTTTCTCACTATTCAAATGTAATGGCATTAGTAATAAATTTAAAAATCAAAACATTGCACTTTTTCAATTTTAGAATTCTAAATTCCTATAAGGATAAATGCACTATTAATAATCAATTGAATTTAAATTTTATAATTTTTTAATTATCTCCTTTGCCACCATGTTGTTTGAAATGACTTATATAGTTTTAGTCTAAAAATATACAACAAAGACAAAGCAAATGCAAGGGATCCTAACAAGAAGTTTCCCTACTCCCCTCAAGCGCAATATGCTTAACCTAATATTGAAGCTTTGCGATTGCTATTTATATTATTCTTCCACTATTGTGTATTGCATACAATTGAGTCCAATACTTGTATTTTTGTTTATTTAACATTTTCAAATATTATGTTTTCCCACCATTCAGATGTAATGGCATTAGTTATAAATTTAAAAACCAAAACATTGCACTTTTTCCATTTTTAGAATTCTAAATTCCTATAGGGATAAATGCACAGTTAATAATCAATTAAATTTAAATTTCGAAAGTTTTTTAGTTATCTCTTTTGCCTCAATGCTATTTGAAATGATTTATGTTGTTTTAGTCTAAAAACATGCAAGATAAGAAAAAGGAAATGCATTGGACTCTAATAAGAAGTTTCCCCACCGCCCTCAAGTGCAATCTGCTCGACCTAACTTTGAAACTTGGGATTGTTATTGATAATATTCTTCAACTAAAGTGTAATTTATACAATTGAGTCCAATACTTGTATTTTTGTGTATTTAATATTTTCAAATATTATGTTTTTCTCACCATTCCAATGTAATGGCATTAGCAAAAAATTTTAAGATGAAAACATTGCACTTTTTCAATTTTTAGAATTCAAAATTCTTATAGGGATAAATGCACAGATAAATTTACATTTTGAAATTTTTTTAATTATCTTCTTTGCCACAATACTATTTGAAATGATTGGTATAGTTTTAGTCTAAAAACATGCAACATAAGAAAAAGGAAAGGCAATGGACTATAATAAGAAGTTTCCCCACCCCCTTAGGCGCAATCTGCTCGACCTAACTTTGAAACTTGGGATTATTATTTATAATATTCTTCAACTAAAGTGTAATTTATACAATGAGTCTAATACTTGTATTTTTGTGTATTTAACATTTGCAAATATTATGTTTTTCTCACCATTCAAATGTAATGGCATTAGTAATAAATTTAAAAATCAAAACAATGCACTTTTTCAATTTTAGAATTCTAAATTCCTATAAGGATAAATGCACTTTTATTAATCAGTTGAATTTAAATTTTATAATTTTGTTAATCATCTCCTTTGCCACCATGTTGTTTGAAATGATTTATATAGTTTTAGTCTAAAAATATACAACAAAGACAAAGCAAATGCAAGGGATTATAACAAGAAGTTTCCCTACTCCCCTCAAGCGCAATATGCTTAGTCTAATATTGAAGTTTGCGATTGCTATTTATATTATTCTTCCACTATTGTGTAGTGCATACAATTGAGTCCAATACTTGTATTTTTGTTTATTTAACATTTTCAAATATTATGTTTTCCCACCATTCAGATGTAATGGCATTAGTTATAAATTTAAAAACCAAAACATTGCACTTTTTAATTTTTAGAATTCTAAATTCCTATAAGGATAAATGCACTGTTAATAATCAACCAAATTTAAATTTCAAAAGTTTTTAGTTATCTCCTTTGCCTCAATGCTATTTGAAATGATTTCTATAGTTTTAGTCTAAAAACATGCAACGTCAGAAAAAGGAAATGCAATGGACTCTAATAAGAAGTTTCCCCACCCCCCTTAGGCGCAATCTGCTCGACCTAACTTTGAAACTTGGGATCGTTATTTATAATATTCTTCAACTAAAGTGTAATTTATACAATTGAGTCCAATAATTGTATTTTTGTGTATTTAACATTTTCAAATATTATGTTTTTCTCACCATTCAAATGTAATGGAATTAGCAAAAGATTTTAAGATGAAAACATTGCACTTTTTCAATTTTTAGAATTCTAAATTCTTATAAGGATAAATGCACAGTTAATAATCAGTTAAATTTACATTTTGAAATTTCTTTAATTATCTCCTTTGCCACAATGCTATTTGAAATGATTGGTATAGTTTTAGTCTGAAAACATGCAACATAAGAAAAAGGAAATGCAGTGGACTCTAATAAGAAGTTTCCCCACCCCCCTTAGGCGCAATCTGCTCGACCTAACTTGGGATTGTCATTTATAATATTCTTCAACTAAAGTGTAATTTATACAATTGAGTCCAATACTTGTATTTTTGTGTATTTAACGTTTTCAAATATTATGTTTTTCTCACCATTCAAATGCGATGGCAATAGCAAAAGATTTTAAGATGAAAACATTGCACTTTTTCAATTTTTAGAATTCTAAATTCTTATAGGGATAAATGCACAGTTAATAATCAATTAAATTTACATTTTGAAATTTTTTTAATTATCTCCTTTGCCACAATGCTATTTGAAATGATTGGTATAGTTTTAGTCTAAAAACATGCAACATAAGAAAAAAGAAATGCAGTGGACTCTAATAAGAAGTTTCCCCACCCCCCTTAGGCGCAATCTGCTCGACCTAACTTGGGATTGTTATTTATAATATTCTTCAACTAAAGTGTAATTTATACAATTGAGTCCAATACTTGTATTTTTGTGTATTGAACATTTTCAACTATTATGTTTTTCTCACCATTCAAATGCGATGGCATTAGCAAAAGATTTTAAGATGAAAACATTGCACTTTTTCAATTTTTAGAATTCTAAATTCTTATAGGGATAAATGCATAGTTAATAATCAATTAAATTTACATTTTGAAATTTTTTTAATTATCTCCTTTGCCACAATGCTATTTGAAATGATTGGTATAGTTTTAGTCTAAAAACATGCAACATAAGAAAAAGCAAATGCAGTGGACTCTGATAAGAAGTTTCCCCACCCCCCTTAGGCGCAATCTGCTCGACCTAACTTGGGATTGTTATTTATAATATTCTTCAACTAAAGTGTAATTTATACAATTGAGTCCAATACTTGTATTTTTGTGTATTTAACATTTTCAAATATTAAGTTTTTCTCACCATTCAAATGCGATGGCATTAGCAAAAGATTTTAAGATGAAAACATTGCACGTTTTCAATTTTTAGAATTCTAAATTCTTATAAGGATAAATGCACAGTTAATAATCAGTTAAATTTACATTTTGAAATTTTTTTAATTATCTCCTTTGCCACAATGCTATTTGAAATGATTGGTATAGTTTTAGTCTAAAAACATGCAACATAAGAAAAAGGAAATGCAGTGGACTCTAATAAGAAGTTTCCCCACCCCCCTTAGGCGCAATCTGCTCGACCTAACTTGGGATTGTTATTTATAATATTCTTCAACTAAAGTGTAATTTATACAATTGAGTCCAATAATTGTATTTTTGTGTATTTAACATTTTCAAATATTATGTTTTTCTCACCATTCAAATGTAATGGAATTAGCAAAAGATTTTAAGATGAAAACATTGCACTTTTTCAATTTTTAGAATTCTAAATTCTTATAAGGATAAATGCACAGTTAATAATCAGTTAAATTTGCATTTTGAAATTTTTTTAATTATCTCCTTTGCCACAAAGCTATTTGAAATGATTGGTATAGTTTTAGTCTAAAAGCATACAACATAAGAAAAAGGAAATGCAGTGGACTCTAATAAGAAGTTTCCCCACCCCCCTTAGGCGCAATCTGCTCGACCTAACTTGGGATTGTCATTTATAATATTCTTCAACTAAAGTGTAATTTATACAATTGAGTCCAATACTTGTATTTTTGTGTATTTAACATTTTCAAATATTATGTTTTTCTCACCATTCAAATGCGATGGCATTAGCAAAAGATTTTAAGATGAAAACATTGCACTTTTTCAATTTTTAGAATTCTAAATCATTATAGGGATAAATGCACAGTTAATAATCAATTAAATTTACATTTTGAAATGTTTTTAATTATCTCCCTTGCCACAATGCTATTTGAAATGATTGGTATAGTTTTAGTCTAAAAACATGCAACATAAGAAAAAGGAAATGCAGTGGACTCTAATAAGAAATTTCCCCACCCCCTTAGGCGCAATCTGCTCGACCTAACTTGGGATTGTTATTATAATATTCTTCAATTAAAGTGTAATTTATACAATTGAGTCCAATACTTGTATTTTTGTGTATTGAACATTTTCAAATATTATGTTTTTCTCACCATTCAAATGTAATGGAATTAGCAAAAGATTTTAAGATGAAAACATTGCACTTTTTCAATTTTTAGAATTCTAAATTCTTATAAGGATAAATGCACAGTTAATAATCAGTTAAATTTGTATTTTGAAATTTTTTTAATTATCTCCTTTGCCACAATGCTATTTGAAATGATTGGTATAGTTTTAGTCTAAAAACATGCAACATAAGAAAAAGGAAATGCAGTGGACTCTAATAAGAAGTTTCCCCACCCCCCTTAGGCGCAATCTGCTCGACCTAACTTGGGATTGTCATTTATAATATTCTTCAACTAAAGTGTAATTTATACAATTGAGTCCAATACTTGTATTTTTGTGTATTCAACATTTTCAAATATTATGTTTTTCTCACCATTCAAATGCGATGGCATTAGCAAAAGATTTTAAGATGAAACATTGCACTTTTTCAATTTTTAGAATTCTAAATTCTTATAGGGATAAATGCACAGTTAATAATCAATTAAATTTACATTTTGAAATTTTTTAATTATCTCCTTTGCCACAATGCTATTTGAAATGATTGGTATAGTTTTAGTCTAAAAACATGCAACATAAGAAAAAGGAAATGCAGTGGACTCTAATAAGAAGTTTCCCCACCCCCCTTAGGCGCAATCTGCTCGACCTAACTTGGGATTGTTATTTATAATATTCTTCAACTAAAGTGTAATTTATACAATTGAGTCCAATACTTGTATTTTTGTGTATTGAACATTTTCAAATATTATGTTTTTCTCACCATTCAAATGCGATGGCATTAGCAAAAGATTTTAAGATGAAAACATTGCACTTTTTCAATTTTTAGAATTCTAAATTCTTATAGGGATAAATGCACAGTTAATAATCAATTAAATTTACATTTTGAAATTTTTTTAATTATCTCCTTTGCCACAATGCTATTTGAAATGATTGGTATAGTTTTAGTCTAAAAACATGCAACATAAGAAAAAGGAAATGCAGTGGACTCTAATAAGAAGTTTCCCCACCCCCCTTAGGCGCAATCTGCTCGACCTAACTTGGGATTGTTATTTATAATATTCTTCAACTAAAGTGTAATTTATACAATTGAGTCCAATACTTGTATTTTTGTGTATTTAACATTTTCAAATATTATGTTTTTCTCACCATTCAAATGCGATGGCATTAGCAAAAGATTTTAAGATGAAAACATTGCACTTTTTCAATTTTTAGAATTCTAATTCTTATAGGGATAAATGCACAGTTAATAATCAATTAAATTTACATTTTGAAATTTTTTTAATTATCTCCTTTGCCACAATGCTATTTGAAATGATTGGTATAGTTTTAGTCTAAAAACATGCAACATAAGAAAAAGGAAATGCAGTGGACTCTAATAAGAAGTTTCCCCACCCCCCTTAGGCGCAATCTGCTCGACCTAACTTGGAATTGTGATTTATAATATTCTTCAACTAAAGTGTAATTTATACAATTGAGTCCAATACTTGTATTTTGTGTATTTACATTTTGAAATATTATGTTTTTCTCACCATTCAAATGTAATGGAATTAGCAAAAGATTTTAAGATGAAAACATTGCACTTTTTCAATTTTTAGAATTCTAAATTCTTATAAGGATAAATGCACAGTTAATAATCAGTTAAATTTACATTTTGAAATTTTTTTAATTATCTCCTTTGCCACAATGCTATTTGAAATGATTGGTATAGTTTTAGTCTAAAAACATGCAACATAAGAAAAAGGAAATGCAGTGGACTCTAATAAGAAGTTTCCCCACCCCCCTTAGGCGCAATCTGCTCGACCTAACTTGGGATTGTCATTTATAATATTCTTCAACTAAAGTGTAATTTATACAATTGAGTCCAATACTTGTATTTTTTGTGTATTTAACATTTTCAAATATTATGTTTTTCTCACCATTCAAATGCGATGGCATTAGCAAAAGATTTTAAATGAAAAAACATTGCACTTTTCAATTTTTAGAATTCTAAATTCTTATAAGGATAAATGCACAGTTAATAATCAGTTAAATTTACATTTTGAAATTTTTTAATTATCTCCTTTGCCACAATGCTATTTGAAATGATTGGTATAGTTTTAGTCTAAAAACATGCAACATAAGAAAAAGGAAATGCAGTGGACTCTAATAAGAAGTTTCCCCACCCCTTAGGCGCAATCTGCCTCGACCTAACTTGGNTTTTGCCTCAATGCTATTTGAAATGATTATGTTGTTTTAGTCTAAAAACATGCAAGATAAGAAAAAGGAAATGCATTGGATTTCTAATAAGAAGTTTCCCCACGCCCTCAAGTGCAATCTGCTCGACCTAACTTTGAAACTTGGATTGTTATTGATAATATTCTTCAACTAAAGTGTAATTTATACAATGAGTCCAATACTTGTATTTTTGTATTTATATTTTCAAATATTATGTTTTTCTCACCATTCCAATGTAATGGCATTAGCAAAAAAATTTTAGATGAAAACATTGCACTTTTTCAATTTTAGAATTCAAAATTCTTATAGGGATAAATGCACAGATAAAATTTACATTTTGAAATTTTTTTAATTATCTTCTTTGCCACAATACTATTTGAAATGATGGTATAGTTTTAGTCTAAAAACATGCAACATAAGAAAAAGGAAAGGCAATGGACTATAATAAGAAGGTTTCCCCACCCCCTTAGGCGCAATCTGCTCGACCTAACTTTGAAACTTGGGATTATTATTTATAATATTCTTCAACTAAAGTGTAATTATACAATGAGTCTAATACTTGTATTTTGTGTATTTAACATTTGCAAATATTATGTTTTTCACCATTCAAATGTAATGGCATTAGTAATAAATTTAAAAATCAAAACATTGCACTTTTTCAATTTTAGAATTCTAAATTCCTATAAGGATAAATGCACTTTATTAATCAGTTGAATTTAAATTTATAATTTTGTTAATCATCTCCTTTGCCACCATGTTGTTTGAAATGATTTATATAGTTTTAGTCTAAAAATATACAACAAAGACAAAGCAAATGCAAGGATTCTAACAAGAAGTTTCCCTACTCCCCTCAAGCGCAATATGCTTAAGTCTAATATTGAAGTTTGCGATTGCTATTTATATTATTCTTCCACTATTGTGTAGTGCATACAATTGAGTCCAATACTTGTATTTTTGTTTATTTAACATTTTCAAATATTATGTTTTCCCACCATTCAGATGTAATGGCATTAGTTATAAATTTAAAAACCAAAACATTGCACTTTTTAATTTTTAGAATTCTAAATTCCTATAAGGATAAATGCACTGTTAATAATCAACCAAATTTAAATTTCAAAGGTTTTTAGTTATCTCCTTTGCCTCAATGCTATTTGAAATGATTTCTATAGTTTTAGTCTAAAAACATGCAACGTCAGAAAAAGGAAATGCAATGGACTCTAATAAGAAGTTCCCCACCCCCCTTAGCGCAATCTGCTCGACCTAACTTTGAAACTTGGGATCGTTATTTATAATATTCTTCAACTAAAGTGTAATTTATACAATTGAGTCCAATAATTGTATTTTTGTGTATTTACATTTCAAATATTATGTTTTCTCACCATTCAAATGGTAATGGCATTAGCAAAAGATTTTAAGATGAAAACATTGCACTTTTTCAATTTTAGAATTCTAAATTCTTATAAGGGATAAATGCACAGTTAATAATCAGTTAAATTTACATTTTTGAAATTTTTTAATTATCTCCTTTGCCAGAATGCTATTTGAAATGATTGGTATAGTTTTAGTCTAAAAACATGCAAATAAGAAAAGGAAATGCAGTGGACTCTAATAAGAAGTTTCCCCACCCCCTTAGGCGCAATCTCTCGACCTAACTTGGGATTGTTATTTATAATATTCTTCAACTAAAGTGTAATTTATACAATTGAGTCCAATACTTGTATTTTTGTGTATTTAACAATTTTCATATATTATGTTTTTCTCACCATTCCAAATGCGATGGCATTAGCAAAAGATTTTAAGATGAAAACATTGCACTTTTTCATTTTTAGAATTCTAAATTCTTATAAGGATAAATGCACAGTTAATAATCAGTTAAATTTACATTTTGAAATTTTTTTAATTATCTCCTTTGCCACAATGCTATTTGAAATGATTGGTATAGTTTTAGTCTAAAACATGCAACATAAGAAAAAGGAAATGCAGTGGACTCTAATAAGAAGTTTCCCCACCCCCCTTAGGCGCAATCTGCTCGACCTAACTTGGGATTGTTATTTATAATATTCTTCAACTAAAGTGTAATTTATACAATTGAGTCCAATACTTGTATTTTTGTGTATTTAACATTTTCAAATATTATGTTTTTCTCACCATTCAAATGCGATGGCATTAGCAAAAGATTTTAAGATGAAAACATTGCACTTTTCAATTTTTAGAATTCTAAATTCTTATAAGGATAAATGCACAGTTAATAATCAGTTAAATTTACATTTTGAAATTTTTTTAATTATCTCCTTTGCCACAATGCTATTTGAAATGATTGGTATAGTTTTAGTCTAAAACATGCAACATAAGAAAAAGGAAATGCAGTGGACTCTAATAAGAAGTTTCCCCACCCCCTTAGGCGCAATCTGCTCGACCTAACTTGGGATTGTTATTTATAATATTCTTCAACTAAAGTGTAATTTATACAATTGAGTCCAATACTTGTATTTTTGTGTATTTAACATTTTCAAATATTATGTTTTTCTCACCATTCAAATGCGATGGCATTAGCAAAAGATTTTAAGATGAAAACATTGCACTTTTTCAATTTTTAGAATTCTAAATTCTTATAAGGATAAATGCACAGTTAATAATCAGTTAAATTTACATTTTGAAATTTTTTTAATTATCTCCTTTGCCACAATGCTATTTGAAATGATTGGTATAGTTTTAGTCTAAAAACATGCAACATAAGAAAAAGGAAATGCAGTGGACTCTAATAAGAAGTTTCCCCACCCCCCTTAGGCGCAATCTGCTCGACCTAACTTGGGATTGTTATTTATAATATTCTTCAACTAAAGTGTAATTTATACAATTGAGTCCAATACTTGTATTTTTGTGTATTTAACATTTTCAAATATTATGTTTTTCTCACCATTCAAATGCGATGGCATTAGCAAAAGATTTTAAGATGAAAACATTGCACTTTTTCAATTTTTAGAATTCTAAATTCTTATAAGGATAAATGCACAGTTAATAATCAGTTAAATTTACATTTTGAAATTTTTTTAATTATCTCCTTTGCCACAATGCTATTTGAAATGATTGGTATAGTTTTAGTCTAAAAACATGCAACATAAGAAAAAGGAAATGCAGTGGACTCTAATAAGAAGTTTCCCCACCCCCTTAGGCGCAATCTGCTCGACCTAACTTGGGATTGTTATTTATAATATTCTTCAACTAAAGTGTAATTTATACAATTGAGTCCAATACTTGTATTTTTGTGTATTTAACATTTTCAAATATTATGTTTTTCTCACCATTCAAATGCGATGGCATTAGCAAAAGATTTTAAGATGAAAACATTGCACTTTTTCAATTTTTAGAATTCTAAATTCTTATAAGGATAAATGCACAGTTAATAATCAGTTAAATTTACATTTTGAAATTTTTTTAATTATCTCCTTTGCCACAATGCTATTTGAAATGATTGGTATAGTTTTAGTCTAAAAACATGCAACATAAGAAAAAGGAAATGCAGTGGACTCTAATAAGAAGTTTCCCCACCCCCCTTAGGCGCAATCTGCTCGACCTAACTTGGGATTGTTATTTATAATATTCTTCAACTAAAGTGTAATTTATACAATTGAGTCCAATACTTGTATTTTTGTGTATTTAACATTTTCAAATATTATGTTTTTCTCACCATTCAAATGCGATGGCATTAGCAAAAGATTTTAAGATGAAAACATTGCACTTTTTCAATTTTTAGAATTCTAAATTCTTATAAGGATAAATGCACAGTTAATAATCAGTTAAATTTACATTTTGAAATTTTTTTAATTATCTCCTTTGCCACAATGCTATTTGAAATGATTGGTATAGTTTTAGTCTAAAAACATGCAACATAAGAAAAAGGAAATGCAGTGGACTCTAATAAGAAGTTTCCCCACCCCCCTTAGGCGCAATCTGCTCGACCTAACTTGGGATTGTTATTTATAATATTCTTCAACTAAAGTGTAATTTATACAATTGAGTCCAATACTTGTATTTTTGTGTATTTAACATTTTCAAATATTATGTTTTTCTCACCATTCAAATGCGATGGCATTAGCAAAAGATTTTAAGATGAAAACATTGCACTTTTTCAATTTTTAGAATTCTAAATTCTTATAGGGATAAATGCACAGTTAATAATCAATTAAATTTACATTTTGAAATTTTTTTAATTATCTCCTTTGCCACAATGCTATTTGAAATGATTGGTATAGTTTTAGTCTAAAAACATGCAACATAAGAAAAAGGAAATGCAGTGGACTCTAATAAGAAGTTTCCCCACCCCCCTTAGGCGCAATCTGCTCGACCTAACTTGGGATTGTTATTTATAATATTCTTCAACTAAAGTGTAATTTATACAATTGAGTCCAATACTTGTATTTTTGTGTATTTAACATTTTCAAATATTATGTTTTTCTCACCATTCAAATGCGATGGCATTAGCAAAAGATTTTAAGATGAAAACATTGCACTTTTTCAATTTTTAGAATTCTAAATTCTTATAAGGATAAATGCACAGTTAATAATCAGTTAAATTTACATTTTGAAATTTTTTTAATTATCTCCTTTGCCACAATGCTATTTGAAATGATTGGTATAGTTTTAGTCTAAAAACATGCAACATAAGAAAAAGGAAATGCAGTGGACTCTAATAAGAAGTTTCCCCACCCCCCTTAGGCGCAATCTGCTCGACCTAACTTGGGATTGTTATTTATAATATTCTTCAACTAAAGTGTAATTTATACAATTGAGTCCAATACTTGTATTTTTGTGTATTTAACATTTTCAAATATTATGTTTTTCTCACCATTCAAATGCGATGGCATTAGCAAAAGATTTTAAGATGAAAACATTGCACTTTTTCAATTTTTAGAATTCTAAATTCTTATAAGGATAAATGCACAGTTAATAATCAGTTAAATTTACATTTTGAAATTTTTTTAATTATCTCCTTTGCCACAATGCTATTTGAAATGATTGGTATAGTTTTAGTCTAAAAACATGCAACATAAGAAAAAGGAAATGCAGTGGACTCTAATAAGAAGTTTCCCCACCCCCCTTAGGCGCAATCTGCTCGACCTAACTTGGGATTGTTATTTATAATATTCTTCAACTAAAGTGTAATTTATACAATTGAGTCCAATACTTGTATTTTTGTGTATTTAACATTTTCAAATATTATGTTTTTCTCACCATTCAAATGCGATGGCATTAGCAAAAGATTTTAAGATGAAAACATTGCACTTTTTCAATTTTTAGAATTCTAAATTCTTATAAGGATAAATGCACAGTTAATAATCAGTTAAATTTACATTTTGAAATTTTTTTAATTATCTCCTTTGCCACAATGCTATTTGAAATGATTGGTATAGTTTTAGTCTAAAAACATGCAACATAAGAAAAAGGAAATGCAGTGGACTCTAATAAGAAGTTTCCCCACCCCCCTTAGGCGCAATCTGCTCGACCTAACTTGGGATTGTTATTTATAATATTCTTCAACTAAAGTGTAATTTATACAATTGAGTCCAATACTTGTATTTTTGTGTATTTAACATTTTCAAATATTATGTTTTTCTCACCATTCAAATGCGATGGCATTAGCAAAAGATTTTAAGATGAAAACATTGCACTTTTTCAATTTTTAGAATTCTAAATTCTTATAAGGATAAATGCACAGTTAATAATCAGTTAAATTTACATTTTGAAATTTTTTTAATTATCTCCTTTGCCACAATGCTATTTGAAATGATTGGTATAGTTTTAGTCTAAAAACATGCAACATAAGAAAAAGGAAATGCAGTGGACTCTAATAAGAAGTTTCCCCACCCCCCTTAGGCGCAATCTGCTCGACCTAACTTGGGATTGTTATTTATAATATTCTTCAACTAAAGTGTAATTTATACAATTGAGTCCAATACTTGTATTTTTGTGTATTTAACATTTTCAAATATTATGTTTTTCTCACCATTCAAATGCGATGGCATTAGCAAAAGATTTTAAGATGAAAACATTGCACTTTTTCAATTTTTAGAATTCTAAATTCTTATAAGGATAAATGCACAGTTAATAATCAGTTAAATTTACATTTTGAAATTTTTTTAATTATCTCCTTTGCCACAATGCTATTTGAAATGATTGGTATAGTTTTAGTCTAAAAACATGCAACATAAGAAAAAGGAAATGCAGTGGACTCTAATAAGAAGTTTCCCCACCCCCCTTAGGCGCAATCTGCTCGACCTAACTTGGGATTGTTATTTATAATATTCTTCAACTAAAGTGTAATTTATACAATTGAGTCCAATACTTGTATTTTTGTGTATTTAACATTTTCAAATATTATGTTTTTCTCACCATTCAAATGCGATGGCATTAGCAAAAGATTTTAAGATGAAAACATTGCACTTTTTCAATTTTTAGAATTCTAAATTCTTATAAGGATAAATGCACAGTTAATAATCAGTTAAATTTACATTTTGAAATTTTTTTAATTATCTCCTTTGCCACAATGCTATTTGAAATGATTGGTATAGTTTTAGTCTAAAAACATGCAACATAAGAAAAAGGAAATGCAGTGGACTCTAATAAGAAGTTTCCCCACCCCCCTTAGGCGCAATCTGCTCGACCTAACTTGGGATTGTTATTTATAATATTCTTCAACTAAAGTGTAATTTATACAATTGAGTCCAATACTTGTATTTTTGTGTATTTAACATTTTCAAATATTATGTTTTTCTCACCATTCAAATGCGATGGCATTAGCAAAAGATTTTAAGATGAAAACATTGCACTTTTTCAATTTTTAGAATTCTAAATTCTTATAAGGATAAATGCACAGTTAATAATCAGTTAAATTTACATTTTGAAATTTTTTTAATTATCTCCTTTGCCACAATGCTATTTGAAATGATTGGTATAGTTTTAGTCTAAAAACATGCAACATAAGAAAAAGGAAATGCAGTGGACTCTAATAAGAAGTTTCCCCACCCCCCTTAGGCGCAATCTGCTCGACCTAACTTGGGATTGTTATTTATAATATTCTTCAACTAAAGTGTAATTTATACAATTGAGTCCAATACTTGTATTTTTGTGTATTTAACATTTTCAAATATTATGTTTTTCTCACCATTCAAATGCGATGGCATTAGCAAAAGATTTTAAGATGAAAACATTGCACTTTTTCAATTTTTAGAATTCTAAATTCTTATAAGGATAAATGCACAGTTAATAATCAGTTAAATTTACATTTTGAAATTTTTTTAATTATCTCCTTTGCCACAATGCTATTTGAAATGATTGGTATAGTTTTAGTCTAAAAACATGCAACATAAGAAAAAGGAAATGCAGTGGACTCTAATAAGAAGTTTCCCCACCCCCCTTAGGCGCAATCTGCTCGACCTAACTTGGGATTGTTATTTATAATATTCTTCAACTAAAGTGTAATTTATACAATTGAGTCCAATACTTGTATTTTTGTGTATTTAACATTTTCAAATATTATGTTTTTCTCACCATTCAAATGCGATGGCATTAGCAAAAGATTTTAAGATGAAAACATTGCACTTTTTCAATTTTTAGAATTCTAAATTCTTATAAGGATAAATGCACAGTTAATAATCAGTTAAATTTACATTTTGAAATTTTTTTAATTATCTCCTTTGCCACAATGCTATTTGAAATGATTGGTATAGTTTTAGTCTAAAAACATGCAACATAAGAAAAAGGAAATGCAGTGGACTCTAATAAGAAGTTTCCCCACCCCCCTTAGGCGCAATCTGCTCGACCTAACTTGGGATTGTTATTTATAATATTCTTCAACTAAAGTGTAATTTATACAATTGAGTCCAATACTTGTATTTTTGTGTATTTAACATTTTCAAATATTATGTTTTTCTCACCATTCAAATGCGATGGCATTAGCAAAAGATTTTAAGATGAAAACATTGCACTTTTTCAATTTTTAGAATTCTAAATTCTTATAAGGATAAATGCACAGTTAATAATCAGTTAAATTTACATTTTGAAATTTTTTTAATTATCTCCTTTGCCACAATGCTATTTGAAATGATTGGTATAGTTTTAGTCTAAAAACATGCAACATAAGAAAAAGGAAATGCAGTGGACTCTAATAAGAAGTTTCCCCACCCCCCTTAGGCGCAATCTGCTCGACCTAACTTGGGATTGTTATTTATAATATTCTTCAACTAAAGTGTAATTTATACAATTGAGTCCAATACTTGTATTTTTGTGTATTTAACATTTTCAAATATTATGTTTTTCTCACCATTCAAATGCGATGGCATTAGCAAAAGATTTTAAGATGAAAACATTGCACTTTTTCAATTTTTAGAATTCTAAATTCTTATAGGGATAAATGCACAGTTAATAATCAGTTAAATTTACATTTTGAAATTTTTTTAATTATCTCCTTTGCCACAATGCTATTTGAAATGATTGGTATAGTTTTAGTCTAAAAACATGCAACATAAGAAAAAGGAAATGCAGTGGACTCTAATAAGAAGTTTCCCCACCCCCCTTAGGCGCAATCTGCTCGACCTAACTTGGGATTGTTATTTATAATATTCTTCAACTAAAGTGTAATTTATACAATTGAGTCCAATACTTGTATTTTTGTGTATTTAACATTTTCAAATATTATGTTTTTCTCACCATTCAAATGCGATGGCATTAGCAAAAGATTTTAAGATGAAAACATTGCACTTTTTCAATTTTTAGAATTCTAAATTCTTATAAGGATAAATGCACAGTTAATAATCAGTTAAATTTACATTTTGAAATTTTTTTAATTATCTCCTTTGCCACAATGCTATTTGAAATGATTGGTATAGTTTTAGTCTAAAAACATGCAACATAAGAAAAAGGAAATGCAGTGGACTCTAATAAGAAGTTTCCCCACCCCCCTTAGGCGCAATCTGCTCGACCTAACTTGGGATTGTTATTTATAATATTCTTCAACTAAAGTGTAATTTATACAATTGAGTCCAATACTTGTATTTTTGTGTATTTAACATTTTCAAATATTATGTTTTTCTCACCATTCAAATGCGATGGCATTAGCAAAAGATTTTAAGATGAAAACATTGCACTTTTTCAATTTTTAGAATTCTAAATTCTTATAAGGATAAATGCACAGTTAATAATCAGTTAAATTTACATTTTGAAATTTTTTTAATTATCTCCTTTGCCACAATGCTATTTGAAATGATTGGTATAGTTTTAGTCTAAAAACATGCAACATAAGAAAAAGGAAATGCAGTGGACTCTAATAAGAAGTTTCCCCACCCCCCTTAGGCGCAATCTGCTCGACCTAACTTGGGATTGTTATTTATAATATTCTTCAACTAAAGTGTAATTTATACAATTGAGTCCAATACTTGTATTTTTGTGTATTTAACATTTTCAAATATTATGTTTTTCTCACCATTCAAATGCGATGGCATTAGCAAAAGATTTTAAGATGAAAACATTGCACTTTTTCAATTTTTAGAATTCTAAATTCTTATAAGGATAAATGCACAGTTAATAATCAGTTAAATTTACATTTTGAAATTTTTTTAATTATCTCCTTTGCCACAATGCTATTTGAAATGATTGGTATAGTTTTAGTCTAAAAACATGCAACATAAGAAAAAGGAAATGCAGTGGACTCTAATAAGAAGTTTCCCCACCCCCCTTAGGCGCAATCTGCTCGACCTAACTTGGGATTGTTATTTATAATATTCTTCAACTAAAGTGTAATTTATACAATTGAGTCCAATACTTGTATTTTTGTGTATTTAACATTTTCAAATATTATGTTTTTCTCACCATTCAAATGCGATGGCATTAGCAAAAGATTTTAAGATGAAAACATTGCACTTTTTCAATTTTTAGAATTCTAAATTCTTATAAGGATAAATGCACAGTTAATAATCAGTTAAATTTACATTTTGAAATTTTTTTAATTATCTCCTTTGCCACAATGCTATTTGAAATGATTGGTATAGTTTTAGTCTAAAAACATGCAACATAAGAAAAAGGAAATGCAGTGGACTCTAATAAGAAGTTTCCCCACCCCCCTTAGGCGCAATCTGCTCGACCTAACTTGGGATTGTTATTTATAATATTCTTCAACTAAAGTGTAATTTATACAATTGAGTCCAATACTTGTATTTTTGTGTATTTAACATTTTCAAATATTATGTTTTTCTCACCATTCAAATGCGATGGCATTAGCAAAAGATTTTAAGATGAAAACATTGCACTTTTTCAATTTTTAGAATTCTAAATTCTTATAAGGATAAATGCACAGTTAATAATCAGTTAAATTTACATTTTGAAATTTTTTTAATTATCTCCTTTGCCACAATGCTATTTGAAATGATTGGTATAGTTTTAGTCTAAAAACATGCAACATAAGAAAAAGGAAATGCAGTGGACTCTAATAAGAAGTTTCCCCACCCCCCTTAGGCGCAATCTGCTCGACCTAACTTGGGATTGTTATTTATAATATTCTTCAACTAAAGTGTAATTTATACAATTGAGTCCAATACTTGTATTTTTGTGTATTTAACATTTTCAAATATTATGTTTTTCTCACCATTCAAATGCGATGGCATTAGCAAAAGATTTTAAGATGAAAACATTGCACTTTTTCAATTTTTAGAATTCTAAATTCTTATAAGGATAAATGCACAGTTAATAATCAGTTAAATTTACATTTTGAAATTTTTTTAATTATCTCCTTTGCCACAATGCTATTTGAAATGATTGGTATAGTTTTAGTCTAAAAACATGCAACATAAGAAAAAGGAAATGCAGTGGACTCTAATAAGAAGTTTCCCCACCCCCCTTAGGCGCAATCTGCTCGACCTAACTTGGGATTGTTATTTATAATATTCTTCAACTAAAGTGTAATTTATACAATTGAGTCCAATACTTGTATTTTTGTGTATTTAACATTTTCAAATATTATGTTTTTCTCACCATTCAAATGCGATGGCATTAGCAAAAGATTTTAAGATGAAAACATTGCACTTTTTCAATTTTTAGAATTCTAAATTCTTATAAGGATAAATGCACAGTTAATAATCAGTTAAATTTACATTTTGAAATTTTTTTAATTATCTCCTTTGCCACAATGCTATTTGAAATGATTGGTATAGTTTTAGTCTAAAAACATGCAACATAAGAAAAAGGAAATGCAGTGGACTCTAATAAGAAGTTTCCCCACCCCCCTTAGGCGCAATCTGCTCGACCTAACTTGGGATTGTTATTTATAATATTCTTCAACTAAAGTGTAATTTATACAATTGAGTCCAATACTTGTATTTTTGTGTATTTAACATTTTCAAATATTATGTTTTTCTCACCATTCAAATGCGATGGCATTAGCAAAAGATTTTAAGATGAAAACATTGCACTTTTTCAATTTTTAGAATTCTAAATTCTTATAAGGATAAATGCACAGTTAATAATCAGTTAAATTTACATTTTGAAATTTTTTTAATTATCTCCTTTGCCACAATGCTATTTGAAATGATTGGTATAGTTTTAGTCTAAAAACATGCAACATAAGAAAAAGGAAATGCAGTGGACTCTAATAAGAAGTTTCCCCACCCCCCTTAGGCGCAATCTGCTCGACCTAACTTGGGATTGTTATTTATAATATTCTTCAACTAAAGTGTAATTTATACAATTGAGTCCAATACTTGTATTTTTGTGTATTTAACATTTTCAAATATTATGTTTTTCTCACCATTCAAATGCGATGGCATTAGCAAAAGATTTTAAGATGAAAACATTGCACTTTTTCAATTTTTAGAATTCTAAATTCTTATAAGGATAAATGCACAGTTAATAATCAGTTAAATTTACATTTTGAAATTTTTTTAATTATCTCCTTTGCCACAATGCTATTTGAAATGATTGGTATAGTTTTAGTCTAAAAACATGCAACATAAGAAAAAGGAAATGCAGTGGACTCTAATAAGAAGTTTCCCCACCCCCCTTAGGCGCAATCTGCTCGACCTAACTTGGGATTGTTATTTATAATATTCTTCAACTAAAGTGTAATTTATACAATTGAGTCCAATACTTGTATTTTTGTGTATTTAACATTTTCAAATATTATGTTTTTCTCACCATTCAAATGCGATGGCATTAGCAAAAGATTTTAAGATGAAAACATTGCACTTTTTCAATTTTTAGAATTCTAAATTCTTATAGGATAAATGCACAGTTAATAATCAGTTAAATTTACATTTTGAAATTTTTTTAATTATCTCCTTTGCCACAATGCTATTTGAAATGATTGGTATAGTTTTAGTCTAAAAACATGCAACATAAGAAAAAGGAAATGCAGTGGACTCTAATAAGAAGTTTCCCCACCCCCCTTAGGCGCAATCTGCTCGACCTAACTTGGGATTGTTATTTATAATATTCTTCAACTAAAGTGTAATTTATACAATTGAGTCCAATACTTGTATTTTTGTGTATTTAACATTTTCAAATATTATGTTTTTCTCACCATTCAAATGCGATGGCATTAGCAAAAGATTTTAAGATGAAAACATTGCACTTTTTCAATTTTTAGAATTCTAAATTCTTATAAGGATAAATGCACAGTTAATAATCAGTTAAATTTACATTTTGAAATTTTTTTAATTATCTCCTTTGCCACAATGCTATTTGAAATGATTGGTATAGTTTTAGTCTAAAAACATGCAACATAAGAAAAAGGAAATGCAGTGGACTCTAATAAGAAGTTTCCCCACCCCCCTTAGGCGCAATCTGCTCGACCTAACTTGGGATTGTTATTTATAATATTCTTCAACTAAAGTGTAATTTATACAATTGAGTCCAATACTTGTATTTTTGTGTATTTAACATTTTCAAATATTATGTTTTTCTCACCATTCAAATGCGATGGCATTAGCAAAAGATTTTAAGATGAAAACATTGCACTTTTTCAATTTTTAGAATTCTAAATTCTTATAAGGATAAATGCACAGTTAATAATCAGTTAAATTTACATTTTGAAATTTTTTTAATTATCTCCTTTGCCACAATGCTATTTGAAATGATTGGTATAGTTTTAGTCTAAAAACATGCAACATAAGAAAAAGGAAATGCAGTGGACTCTAATAAGAAGTTTCCCCACCCCCCTTAGGCGCAATCTGCTCGACCTAACTTGGGATTGTTATTTATAATATTCTTCAACTAAAGTGTAATTTATACAATTGAGTCCAATACTTGTATTTTTGTGTATTTAACATTTTCAAATATTATGTTTTTCTCACCATTCAAATGCGATGGCATTAGCAAAAGATTTTAAGATGAAAACATTGCACTTTTTCAATTTTTAGAATTCTAAATTCTTATAAGGATAAATGCACAGTTAATAATCAGTTAAATTTACATTTTGAAATTTTTTTAATTATCTCCTTTGCCACAATGCTATTTGAAATGATTGGTATAGTTTTAGTCTAAAAACATGCAACATAAGAAAAAAGCAAAATGCAGTGGACTCTAATAAGAAGTTTCCCCACCCCCCTTAGGCGCAATCTGCTCGACCTAACTTGGGATTGTTATTTATAATATTCTTCAACTAAAGTGTAATTATACAATTGAGTCCAATACTTGTATTTTGTGTATTTAACATTTTCAAATATTATGTTTTTCTCACCATCAAATGCGATGGCATTAGCAAAAGATTTTTAAGATGAAAACATTGCACTTTTTCAATTTTTAGAATTCTAAATTCTTATAAGGATAAATGCACAGTTAATAATCAATAACTTTACATTTTGAATTTTTTTAATTATCTCCTTTGCCACAATGCTATTTGAAATGATTGGTATGTTTTAGTCTAAAACATGCAACATAGAAAAGGAAATGCAGTGACTCTAATAAGAAGTTTTCCCACCCCCCTTAGGCGCAATCTGCTCGACCTAACTTGGATTGTTATTTATAATATTCTTCAACTAAAGTGTAATTTATACAATTGAGTCCATACTTGTATTTTGTGTATTTAACATTTTCAAATATTATTGTTTTCTCACCATTCAAATGCGATGCATTAGCAAAAGATTTTAAGATGAAACATTGCACTTTTTCAATTTTTAGAATTCTAATTCTTATAAGGATAAATGCACAGTTAATAATCAGTTAGAATTTACATTTGAAATTTTTTAATTATCTCCTTTGCCACAATGCTATTTGAAATGATTGTGTTAAGTTTTAGTCTTAAAAATACAGTGCAACCAATAAGAAAAAAAGTAAATGTCCAGTGGACTTCTGAATAAGAAGTTTCCCCACCCCCTAGGCGCCAATCTGCGCTCGACCTTAACTTGGGATGTTTATTAATATTCCTTCAACTAAAGTGTAACTTTACTACAATTTGAGTCTCAATAACTTGTATTTTGTGTATTTAACATTTTCAATATTACTGGTTTTTCTCACCATTTCAAATGCTGATGGCATTAGCAAAGATTTTAAGATTGGAAACAATTTGCACCTTTTCAACTTTTTAAGATTCTTAAATTCTTTATAAGGATAATTGCACCCGTTAATCAATCATGTTAAATTTACATTTTGAAATTTTTCGTTAATTATCTCCTTTGCCTCAATGCTCATTGCAATGAATTGCGCTATAGTTTTAGCTCTAAAACCATGCATCAGTAAGAAAGGAATGCATCGTGCGACTTCTAATAAGAAGTTTCCCCACCCCCCTTAGGCGCAATCTGCTCGACCTAATCTTGGGATTGTTATTTATAATATTCTTCAACTAAAGTGTAATTTATACAACTTGAGTCCAATACTTGTATTTTTGTGTATTAACATTTTTCAAACTATTATGTTTTCTCACCATTCAAATGCGATGGCATTAGCAAAAGATTTAAGATGAAAACATTGCACTTTTTCAATTTTGTTAGAAGTTCTAAATCTTATAAGGGATTAAATGCACAGTTAATAATCAGTTAAATTTACATTTTGAAATTTTTTTAATTATCTCCTTTGCCACAATGCTATTTTGAAATGATTGGTATAGTTTTAGTCTAAAAACATGCAACATAAGAAAAGAAATGCAGTGGACTCTAATAAGAAGTTTCCCCACCCCCTTAGGCGCAATCTGCTCGACCTAACTTGGATTGTTATTTATAATATCTTCTTCACTAAAGTGTAATTTATACAATTGAGTCCAATACTTGTATTTTTGTGTATTTAACATTTTCAAATATTATGTTTTTCTCACCATTCAAATGCGATGGCATTAGCAAAAGATTTAAGATGAAAACATTGCACTTTTTCAATTTTTAGAATTCTAAATTCTTATAAGGATAAATGCACAGTTAATAATCAGTTAAATTTACATTTTGAAATTTTTTTAATTATCTCCTTTGCCAATGCTATTTGAAATGATTGGTATAGTTTTAGTCTAAAAACATGCAACATAAGAAAAAGAAATGCAGTGGACTCTAATAAGAAGTTTCCCCACCCCCCTTAGGCGCAATCTGCTCGACCTAACTTGGATTGTTATTTATAATATTCTTCAACTAAAGTGTAATTTATACAATTGAGTCCAATACTTGTATTTTTGTGTATTTAACATTTTCAAATATTATGTTTTTCTCACCATTCAAATGCGATGCATTAGCAAAGATTTTGATGAAAACATTGCACTTTTTCAATTTTTAGAATTCTAAATTCTTATAAGATAAATGCACAGTTAATAATCAGTTAAATTTACATTTTGAAATTTTAATTATCTCCTTTTGCCACAATGCTATTTGAAATGATTGGTATAGTTTTAGTCTAAAAACATGCAACATAAGAAAAAGAAATGCAGTGGACTCTAATAAGAAGTTTCCCNTTCTTCAACAAAGTGTAATTTATACAATTGAGTCCAATACTTGTATTTTTGTGTATTTAACATTTTCAAATATTATGTTTTCTCACCATTCAAATGCGATGGCATTAGCAAAAAGATTTTAAGATGAAAACATTGCACTTTTTCAATTTTTAGAATTCTAAATTCTTATAAGGATAAATGCACAGTTAATAATCAGTTAAATTTACATTTTGAAATTTTTTTAATTATCTCCTTTGCCAGAATGCTATTTCAAATGATTGGTATAGTTTAGTCTAAAAAACATGCAACATAAGAAAAAGGAAATGCAGTGGACTCTAATAAGAAGTTTCCCACCCCCCTTAGGCGCAATCTGCTCGACCTAACTTGGGATTGTTATTTATAATATTCTTCAACTAAAGTGTAATTTATACAATTGAGTCCAATACTTGTATTTTTTGTGTATTTAACATTTTCAAATATTATGTTTTTCTCACCATTCAAATGCGATGGCATTAGCAAAAGATTTTAAGATGAAAACATTGCACTTTTTCAATTTTTAGAATTCTAACTTCTTATAAGGATAAATGCACAGTTAATAATCAGTTAAATTTACATTTTTGAAATTTTTTTAATTATCTCCTTTGCCACAATGCTATTTGAAATGATTGGTATAGTTTTAGTCTAAAAACATGCAACATAAGAAAAAGGAAATGCAGTGGACTCTAATAAGAAGTTTCCCCACCCCCTTAGGCGCAATCTGCTCGACCTAACTTGGGATTGTTATTTATAATATTCTTCAACTAAAGTGTAATTTATACAATTGAGTCCAATACTTGTATTTTTGTGTATTTAACATTTTCAAATATTATGTTTTTCTCACCATTCAAATGCGATGGCATTAGCAAAAGATTTTAAGATGAAAACATTGCACTTTTTCAATTTTTAGAATTCTAAATTCTTATAAGGATAAATGCACCGTTAATAATCAGTTAAATTTACATTTTGAAATTTTTTTAATTATCTCCTTTGCCACAATGCTATTTGAAATGATTTGGTATAGTTTTAGTCTAAAAACATGCAACATAAGAAAAAGGAAATGCAGTGGACTCTAATAAGAAGTTTCCCCACCCCCTTAGCGCAATCTGCTCGACCTAACTTTGAAACTTGGGATTGTTATTATAATATTCTTCAACTAAAGTGTAATTTATACAATTGAGTCCAATACTTGTATTTTTGTTTATTTAACATTTTCAAATATTATGTTTTTCTCACCATTCAAATGCGATGGCATTAGCAAAAGATTTTAAGATGAAAAACATTGCACTTTTTCAATTTTTAGAATTTTTAAATTTTTATAAGGATAAATGCACAGTTAATAATCAGTTAAATTTACATTTTGAAATTTTTTAATTATCTCCTTTGCCACAATGCTATTTCAAATATTAGTATAGTTTTAGTCTAAAAACATGCAACAATAAGAAAAAGGAAATGCAGTGGACTCTAATAAGAAGTTTCCCCACCCCCCTTAGGCGCAATCTGCTCGACCTAACTTTGAAACTTGGGATTGTTATTTATAATATTCTTCAACTAAAGTGTAATTTATACAATTGAGTCCATAATACTGGTTTTGTGTATTTAACATTTTCAAATATTATGTTTTTCTCACCATTCAAATGCGATGGCATTAGCAAAAGATTTTAAGATGAAAAACATGTACTTTTTTCAATTTTTAGAATTCTAAATTTCTTATAGGGTAAATGCACAGTTAATAATCAGTTAAATTTACATTTTGAAATTTTTTTAATTATCTCCTTTGCCACAATGCTAATTGAATTGATTGGTATAGTTTTAGTCTAAAAACATGCAACATAAGAAAAAGGAAATGTAGTGGACTCTAATAAGAAGTTTCCCCAACCCCCTTAGGCGCAATCTGCTCGACCTAACTTTGAAACTTGGGATTGTTATTTATAATATTCTTCAACTAAAGTGTAATTTATACAATTGAGTCCAATACTTGTATTTTTTTGTATATTTAACATTTTCAAATATTATGTTTTTCTACCATTCAAATGTAATGGCATTAGCAATAAATTAAAAAAAGAACACAATCCACTTTTTTCAATTTTATTATTCTCAATATTCCTATAGGGATATGCACTGTTAATAATGAGTGGAATTTAAAATTTGAACGTTTTTAGTAATCTCTTTTGCCTCAATATTATTTGAAATGATTTATATAGTTTTAGGTTAAAAGCATACAACATAGGAAAAGGGAAATGCAATGGATTGTAGTAAGAAGTTTCCCCACCCCCCCCTCAAGTGCAATATGCTCAACTTAATATTGAAGTTTGCGACTGCTATTTATATTATTCTTCCACTAAAGTGTATTGGATATAATTGAGTCCAATACTTGTATTTTTGTTTATTTAACATTTCCAAATATTATGTGTTCTCACAATTCAGATGTAATGGCATTAGTAATAAATTTAAAAATCAAAACACTGCACTTTTTCAATTTTTATAATTCTAAATTCCTATAGGGATAAATGCACTGTTATAATAATCAGTTAAATTTAAATTTTGAATGTTTTTTAGTTATTTCCTTTGCCTTAATGCTATTTGAAATGATTTATGTAGTTTTAATCTAAAAACATACAAACATAAGAAAAAAAGGAATGCAATGAACTCTAATAAGAAGTTTCCCCACTCCGTCAAGCGCAGTATGCTCAACCTAATATTGAAGTTTCTGATTGCTATTCATATTATTCTACCACCAAAGTGTATTGTATATATTGAGTCTAATATTTGTATTTTGTTTATTTAAACATTTTCAAATATTATGTTTCTCACCATTCAAATGTAATGGCATTAGCAATAAATTTAAAAAGTAAAACATAACACTTTTTCAACTTTTAGAATTCTAAATTCCTATAGGGATAAATGCGCTATTAATAATCAGTTGAATTTAAATTTTGAAAGTTTTTTACTTATCTCTTTTGCTTCAATGCTATTTGAAATGATTTATATAGTTTTAGTCTAAAAACGTACAACATAAGAAAAAGGAAATACAATGGACTTTAATAAGAAGTTCCCCACCGCCCTCAAGTGCAATATGCTCAACCTAATATTGAAATTTGCAATTGCTATTTATATTATTCTTCACTAAAGTGTATTATATATAATTGAGTCCAATACTTGTATTTTTGTTTATTTAACATTTTCAAATATTATGTTTTCTCACGATCAGATGTAATGGCATTAACAATAAATTTAAAAAATCAAAACATTGCACTGTTTCAATTTTTAGAATTCTAAATTCCTATAGGGATAAATGTACTATTAATAATCAGTCGAATTTAAATGTTAAATTTTTTTTTATTATCTCCTTTGCCACTATGCTATTTGAAATGATTTATATATTTTAGTCTAAAAATATACAACATACGAAAAAGCAATGCAAGGGTGTCTAATAAGAAGTTTGCCTACCCCCCTTAAGCGTAATATGCTCGACCTACATTGAAACTTGGGAATCCTATTTATAATTTTCTTCCACTAAAGTCTAATTTATATAATTGAGTCCAATATATGAATTTTGGTGTCTAATAAGAAGTTTGCCTACCCCCCTTAAGCGTAATATGCTCGACCTAACATTGAAACTTGGGAATCCTATTTATAATTTTCTTCCACTAAAGTCTAATTTATATAATTGAGTCCAATATATGAATTTTGGTGTATATAACATTTTCAAATATTATGTTTTCTCACCATTCAAATGTATTGACATTAGCAATAAATTTAAAAATCAAAACTTTGCCCTTTTTCAATTTTTAGAATTCTAAATTCCTATAGGGTAAATGCACTGTTAATAATCAGTTTAATTTAAATTTTGAAATTTTTTAATTATCTCCTTTGCCATAATGCTATGTGAAATGATTTATATAATTTTAGTCTGAATATATACAACATAAGAAAAAGCAAATGCAAAGGTCTCTAATAAGAAGTTTGCCCACCCCCTAAATCGCAATATGCTTGACCTAACTTTGAAACTTGGGATTGCTATTTCCAATTTTCATCCACTAAAGTGTAATTTATACAATTGAGTCCAATACTTGTATTTTTGAGTATTTAACATTTTCAAATATTATGTTTTCTCACAATTCAAATGTAATGGCATTAGCAACAAATTTAAAAATCAAAACATTGCACTTTTTCAATTTTTAGAATTCTAAATTTTTTATAGGGATAAATGCACTGTTAATAATTTGTTGAATTAAATTTTGAAATTTTTCTTGATATCTCCTCTGGGCACAATGTTATTTTAAATAATTTATATAATTTTAGTCTAAAAAATATAGAACATAAGAAAAAAGTGAATGGCAAGGGACTCTAACAAAGAAGTTTGCCCACCCCCTCAAGCGCATATGCTCGACCTAACATTAAACTTGGGATTGTTATTTATAATTCTCTTCCACTGTTAATAATTTACACAATTGAGTCCAATACTTGTATTTTTATTTATTTAACATTTTCAAATATTATATTTTCTCACCATTCAAATGTAATGGCATTAGCAATAAATTTTAAAATGAAAACATTGCACTTTTTCAATTTTTAGAATTCTCAATTCCTATAGGGATAAATGCACTGTTAATAATCAGTTGAAATTTAAAGTTAGAAATTTTTTTAATTATCTCCTTTGACACAATGTTATTTGAAATGATTTATATAATTTTAGTCTAAAAACTTAAAATATAAGAAAAAGCAAATGCAAGGGACTCTAATAAGAAGTTTGCCCACCCCCCTCGAGCGCAATATGCTCAACCTAACATTGAAACTTGGGATTGCTATTTATAATTTTCATCCACTAAGTGTAATTTATACAATTGGGTCCAAAAATATATTTTGTGTATTTAACATTTGCAAATATTTTGTTTTTCTCACCATTCAAATGTAATGGCGTTGGCAATAAAATTTAAAAATCAAAGCATTGCACTTTTTCAATTTTAGAATTCCAAATTCCTATTGGGATAGATGCACTATTAATAATAAGTTGAATTTAAATTTTTAAAATTTGTTTAATTATCTCCTTTGCCACAATGTTGTTTCAAATGATTTATATAATTTTAATCTAAAGATATACAACATAAGAAAAAGGAAATGCAAGGTATTCTAATAAGAACTTTCCCCACTGCCTTCAAGCGCAATATGCTTAACCTAATATTGAAACTTGGACTGCTATTTATATTATTCTTCCATTAAAGTTTATTGCTTACAATTAAGTCCAATACTTGTATTTTTGTTTATTTAACATTTTCAAATATTATGTTTTCTCACCATTCAGATGTAATGGTAGTAACAATAAATTTAAAAACCAAAACATTGCACTTTTTCAATTTTTAGAATTCAAAATTCCCATAGGGATAAATGCACTGTTAATAATCAGTTGAATTTAAATTTTCAAATTTTTTTTATCTCATTTGCCTCAATGCTATTTGAAATGATTTATAAAGTTTTTGTCTAAGAATGTACAACATAAGAAAAAGAAAATGCAATGGACTCTAATAAGAAGTTTCCACACTTGCTTCAAACGCAATATTTTCAACCTAACATTGAAACTTCAGATTGATATTTATAATTTTCTTCCATTAAAGTGTAATTTATACAATTGAGTCCAATACTTATATTTTTGTTTATTTAACATCTTCAAATATTATGTTTTCTCACCATTCAAATGTAATGGCATTAGTAATAAATTTAAACATCAAAACATTGCACTATTTCAGTTTTTAGAATTCTAAATTCCTACAGGAATAAATGCACTGTTAATAATAAGTTCAATTTAAATTTTGAATTTTTTTAATTATCTCCTTTGCCATAAATCTATTTGAAATGATTTATATAATTTTAGTCTACAAATATACAACATAAGAAAAAGAAAATGCATGGGACTCTAATAACTAGTTTGCCCACCCCCCTCAAGTGAATATGCTCGACCTAACACTGAAACCCGCGAATGCTTTTTATAATTTTCATCCACGAAAGTGTAATTTATACAATTCAGTCCAATACTTGTGTTTTTGGGTATTTAATATTTTCAAATATTTTGTTTTTCTCACCATTCAAATGTAATGGCATTAGCAATAAATTTAAAAATCAAAACATTACACTTTTTTAATTTTTAAAATTCTAAAATCCAATAGGGATAAATGCACTATTAATAATCAGTTGAATTGAAATTTTGAAAGTTTTTTAGTTATCTCCTTTGCCTCAATGCTATTTGAAATGATTTATATAGTTTTGGTCTAAAAACATACAACATTACACTTTTTTAATTTTTAAAATTCTAAAATCCAATAGGGATAAATGCACTATTAATAATCAGTTGAATTGAAATTTTGAAAGTTTTTTAGTTATCTCCTTTGCCTCAATGCTATTTGAAATGATTTATATAGTTTTGGTCTAAAAACATACAACATAAGAAAAAAGAAATGCAATGAACTCTAATAAGAAGTTTCTCCACCCCCTTCAAGCGCAATATGCTCAACCTAATATTGAAGTTTGCGATTGCTATTTATATTATTCCTCCACTAAAGTGTATTGAATATAATTGTGTCCAATACATATATTTTTGCTTATTTAACATTTTCAAATATTATGTTTTCCCACCATTCAGATGTAATGGCATTAGCAATAAATTTAAAAATCAAAACATTGCACTTTTTCAATTTTTAGAATTCTAAATTCCTATAGGGACAAATGCACTGTTAATAATCAATTCAATTTAAATTTTGAAAGTTTTTTAATTCTCTCCTCTGCCAATATGCTATTTGAAATGATTTATACAATTTTAGTCTAAAAATATACAACATATGAAAAAGCAAATGCAAGGGTCTCTAATAAGAAGTTTGCCTAGTGCCCTCAAGCGCAATATGCTTGACCTAACATTGAAACTTGGGAATCCTATTTATAATTTTCTTCCACTAAAGTCTAATTTATATAATTAAGTCCAATATTTGTATTTTTGTGTATTTAACATTTTCAAATATTATGTTTTCTCACCATTCAAATGTAATGACATTAGCAATAAATTTAAAAATCAAAACATTGCACTTTTTCAATTTTTAGAATTCTAAATTCCTATAGGGATAAATGCACTGTTAATAATTAGTTCAATTTAAATTTTGAAAGTTTTTTAATTATCTCCTCTACCACAATGCTATTTGAAATAATTTATATAAGATTAGTCTAAAAATATACAACATACGAAAAAGCAAATGCAAGGGTCTCTAGTAAGAAGTTTGCCCACCCCCCTTAAGCGCAATATGCTTGACCTAACTTTAAACCTTGGGATTGCTATTTATAATTTTCTTCCACTAAAGTGTAATTTATACAATTGAGTCCAATACTTGTATTTTTTAGTATGTAGCATTTTCAACTATTATGTTTTCTCATAATTGAAATGTAATGGCATAAGTAATAAATTTAAAAATAAAAACATTGCACTTTTTCAATTTTTAGAATTCTAAATTCCCATAGGGATAAATGCACTGTTAATAATCAGTTTAATTTTAAATTTTGAAATTTTTTTAATTATCTCCGTTGCCACAATGCTATACGAAATGATTTATATAATTTTAGTCTGAAAATATACAAGATAAAAAAAAGCAAATGCAAAGGTCTCTAATAAGAAGTTTGCCTACCTCCCTAAAGCACAATATACTGGACCTAACTTTGAAACTTGGGATTGTTATTTATAATTTTCTTCCACCAAAGTGTAATTTATACAATTGAATCTAATACTTGTATTTTTGTGTATTTAACATTTTCAAACATTATCTTTTCTCACAATTCAAATGCAATGACGTTAGCAAAAAATTTAAAAATCAAAATATTGCACTTTTTCAATTTTAGAATTCTAAATTCCTATCGGGATAAATGCATTGTTAATAATCAGTTGAATTTCAATTTTGAAAATTTTCTAGTTATTTGCTTTGGCACAATGTTATTTGAAATGATTAATATAATTTTAATCTAAAAATATACAACATAAGGAAAAGCGAATGCAAGGGACTCTAAGAAAAAGTTTATCCACCCCCCTCAGGCGCAGTATGCTCGACCTAACGTTGAAACTTAAGATTGTTATTTATAATTTTCTTCCACTAAAGTGTAATTTATACAATTGAGTCTAATACTTATATTTTTGTTTATTTAACAATTTCAAATATTATGTTTTCTCACCATTGAGATGTAATGGTATTAGCTATAAATTTAAAAATCAAAATATTGCACTTTTTCAATTTTTAGAATTCTAAATTCCTATACGGATAAGTGCATTGTTAATAATCAGTTGAATTTCAATTTTGAAGGTTTTTTAGTTATCTCTTTTACCACAATGCTATTTGAAATGATTTATAAAATTTTAGTCTAAAAATATACAACATAAGAAAAAACATATGCAAGGGACTCTAACAAGAAGTTTGCCCACCCCCCTCAAGCGCAATATACTCGACCTAACATTGAAACTTGGGAATCCTATTTAGAATTTTCTTCCACTAAAGTGTAATTTATAATATTGAGTCCAATACTTGTTTTTTTGTTTATTTAACAATTTCAAATATTATGTTTTCTCACAATTGAAATGTAATGGCATAAGTAATAAATTTAAAAATCAAAACATTGCACTTTTTTAATTTTTAGAATTTTAAATTCCTATAGGGTTAAATGCACTGTTAATAATCAGTTTAATTTTAAATTTTGAAATTTTTTTAATTATCTCCATTGTCACAATGCTATTTGAAATGATTTATATAATTTTAGTCTGAAATATACAACATAAGAAAAAGCAAATGCAAAGGTCTCTAATAAGAAGTTTGCCCACCTCCTTAAAGCGCTATATGCTTGACCTAACTTTGAAACTTGAGATTGTTATTTATAATTTTCTTCTCCCAAAGTGTAATTTATACAATTGAATCCAATACTTGTATTTTTGTGTATTTAACATTCTCAAATATTATCTTTTCTCACAATTCAAATGTAATGACGTTAGCAAAAAATTTAAAAATCAAAATATTGCACTTTTTCAATTTTAGAATTCTAAATTCCTATTGGGATAAATGCATTTTTAATAATCAGTTGAATTTCAATTTTGAAATTTTTCTAGTTATTTGCTTTGGCACAATGTTATTTGAAATGATTAATATAATTTTAATCTAAAAATATACCACATAAGAAAAAGCAAATGCAAGGAACTCAAAGAAAAAGTTTACCCAACCCCCTCAAGCGTAGTATGCTCGACCTAACGTTGAAACTTGAGATTGTTATTTGTAATTTTCTTCCACTAAAGTGTAATTCATACAATTGAGTCTAATACTTATATTTTTGTTTATTTAACAATTTCAAATATTATGTTTTCTCACCATTAAGATGTAATGGCACTAGCAATAAATTTAAATATCAAAACATTGCACTTTTTCAATTTTTTGAATTCTAAATTCCTATAAGGATAAATGCACTGTTAGTAATCAGTTGAATTTAAATTTTGAAAATTTTTTAGTTATCTCCATTGCCTCAATGCTATTTGAAATGATTTAAATTGTTTTAGTCTAAGAACATACAACATAAGAAAAAGGAAATGCAATGGACACTAATATGGAGCTTCCCCACCCCCCTCAAGTGCAATAAGCTCAACCTAATATTAAAGTTTGCGATTGCTATTTATATTATTCTTCCACTAAAATGTACTGTATATAATTGAGTCCAATACTTGTAGGGATGAATCCACTGTTAATAATTAGTTGAATTTAAATTTTGAAATATTTTGAATTATCTCCTTTGCTACAATGCTATTTGTAATGATTTATAAAATTTTAGTCTACAAATATACAACATAAGAAAAAGCAAATGCAAGGGACTCTAATTAGAAGTTTGCCCACCCCCCTCAAGCGCAATACGCTAACCTAACATTGAAACTTGAGATTGCTGTTTATAATTTTCTTCCCTACAGTGTAATTTATACAATAAAGTTTAATACTTGTATTTTTGTGTATTTAACATTTTCAAATATTATGTTTTTTTCTCCATTCAAATGTAATGGCATTAGCAATAAATTTAAAAATCAAAATATTGCACTTCTTCAATTTTTAGACTTATAAATTCCTATGGGGACAAATGCACTGTTAATACTTAGTTAAATTTAAAATTTGAAATTTTTTTAATTATCTCCTTTGCCACAATGCTATTTGAAATGATTTATATAATTTTAGTCTAAAAATATACAACATAAGAAAAAGCAAATGCGAGGGACTCTAATAAGAAGTTTGCCCACCCCCACAAGCGCAATATGCTCAACCTAATATTGAAGTTTGCGATTGTTATTTATATTATTCTTCACTAAAGTGTATTGTATATATATAATTGAGTCCAATACTTGTATATTTTGGTTTTATTTAACATTTGTTCAAATATTATTTTTGTCACCAGTTATAGTTGTTAAGACCATTAGCAATAAAATTTCAAAATCGAAACATTGCATGTTTTCAATTTTTAGCATTCTAAATTCCTGTTAGGGATAAATGCATTGTTAATAATCACAGTTGAATTTTATTTTTTTGAATTTTTTTAATTATCTCCTTTGCCACAATGCTATTTGAAATGATTTATATAATTTTAGTCTAAAAATATACAATATAAGAAAAAGCAAATGCTAGGGTCTCTAATAAGAAGTTTGTCTGCCCCCCTCAAGCACAATATGCTCGACCTAACATTGAAACTTAGGATTGCTATTTATAATTTTCTTTTGCTAAGGCGCAATTTATACAATTGAGTTGATGACTTGTATTTTTGTTTATTTAACATTTTCAAATATTATGTTTTCTGACCATTTAAAATGTAGTGGCATTAGCAAATAAATTTAAAAATCAAAACATTGCACTTTTTCAATTTTTAGAATTCCAAATTCCTATCGGAATAAATGCACTGTTAATAATCAGTTGAATTTAAATTTTGAAATTTTTTTAATTATCTCCTTTGAAACAATGCTATTTGAAATGATTTAGATAATTTTAGTCTACAAATATACAACATAAGAAAAAGCAAATGCATAGACTCTAATATGAAGTTTGCCCACTCCCCTCAAGCGCAATATGCTCAACCTAACATTGAAACTTGGTTGTTATTTATAATTTTCTTCCACTAAAGTGTAATTTATACAATTAGTCCAATACTTGTATTTTTGTGTATTTAACATTTTCAAATATTATTATTTCTGACCATTCAAATGTAATGACAATTGTTAATAATCAGTTGATTTAAATTTTGAAATTTTTTTAATTATCTCCTTCGCCACAATGCTATTTGAAATGATTTATGTAATTTTAGTCTAAAATATACAACATAAGAAGAAGAAATGCTAGGGTCTCTAATAAGAAGTTTGCCCAACCCCCTCAAGCACTATATGCTCGACCTAAAATTGAAACTTGAGATTGCTTTTATAATTTTCTTCCCCTAAAGTGTAATTTATACAATTGAGTCCAATACTTGTATTTTGTGTATTTAACATTTTTAAATATTATGTTTTTCTCACCATTCAAATGTAATGGCATTAGCAATAAATTTAAAAATCAAAACATTGCACTTTTGAATTTTTAGAATTCTAAATTCCTATAAGGATAATTGCACTATTAATAATCAGTTGAATTTAAATTTTGAAATTTTTTTAATTATCTCTTTTGTCACAATGCTATTTGAAATGATTTATATAATTTTAGTCTAAATATACAACATAGGAAAAAAGCAAACAAGGAGACTCTAATAAGAAGTTTGCCCACCCCCTCAAGCGCAATATGCTCGACCTAACTTTGAAACTTGGGATTGCTATTTATAATTTTCTTCCGCTAAAGTGTAATTTATACAATTGTGTCCAATACTTGTTTTTTGTGTATTTAACATTTTCAAATATTATGTTTTCTGACCATTCAAATGTAATGGCATTAGCAATAAATTTAAAAATCAAAACATTGCACTTTTTCAATTTTTAGAATTTCAAATTCCTATCGGGATAAATGCACTGTTAATAATCAGTTGAATTTAAATTTTGAAATTTTTTTAATTATCTCCTTTGCAACAATGCTATTTGAAATGATTTATATAATTTTAGTCTACAAATATACAACATAAGAAAAAGCAAATGCAAGGACTCTAATAAGAAGTTTGCCCCCCCTCAAGCGCAATATGCTCGACCTAACATTGAAACTTGAGATTGCTATTTATAATTTTCTTCCCCTAAAGTGTAATTTATACAATTGAGTCCAATACTTGTATTTTGTGTATTTAACATTTTCAAATATTATGTTTTCTCACCATTCAAATGTAATGGCATTAGCAATAAATTTAAAAATCAAAACATTGCACTTTTTCAATTTTTAAATTCTAAATTCCTATAAGGATAATTGCACTATTAATAATCAGTTGAATTTAAATTTTGAAATTTTTTTAATTATCTCCTTTGCACAATGCTATTTGAAATGATTTAGATAATTTTAGTCTAAAAATATACAACATAAGAAAAACAAATGCAAGGGACTCTAATAAGAAGTTTGCCCACCCCCTCAAGCGCAATATGCTCGACCTAACTTTGAAACTTGGGATTGCTATTTATAATTTTCTTCCGCTAAAGTGTAATTTATACAATTGAGTCCAATACTTGTTTTTTTGTGTATTTAGTTTTTCAAATATTATGTTTTCTGACCATTCAAATGTAATGGCATTAGCAATAAATTTAAAAATCAAAACATTGCACTTTTTCAATTTTAGAATTCTAAATTCCTATCGGATAAATGCACTGTTAATAATCAGTTGAATTTAAATTTTGAAATTTTTTTAATTATCTCCTTTGCCACAATGCTATTTGAAATGATTTATGTAATTTTAGTCTAAAATATACAACATAAGAAGAAGAAAATGCTAGTGTCTCTAATAAGAAGTTTGCCAACCCCCTCAAGCACTATATGCTCGACCTAAAATTGAAACTTGAGATTGTTGTTTATAATTTTCTTCCCTAAAGTGTAATTTATACAATTGAGTCCAATACTTGTATTTTTGTGTATTTAACATTTTTAAATATTATGTTTTCTCATCATTCAAATGTAATGGCATTAGCAATAAATAGAAATCAAAAACATTGCACTTTGAATTTTTAGAATTCTAAATTCCTATAAGGATAATTGCACTATTAATAATTAGTTGAATTTAATTTTGAAATTTTTTTAATTATCTCTTTTGTCACAATGCTATTTGAAATAATTTATATAATTTTAGCCTAAAAATATACAACATAAGGAAAAGGAAATACAAGAGACTCTAATAAGAAGTTTGCCCACCCCCCTCAAGCGCAATATGCTCGACCTAATTTGAAACTTGGGATTGCTATTTATAATTTTCTTCCGCTAAGTGTAATTTATACAATTGTGTCAAATACTTGTTTTTTTGTGTATTTAACATTTTCAAATATTATATTTTCTGACCATTCAAATGTAATGGCATTAGTAATAAATTTAAAAATCAAAACATTGCACTTTTTCAATTTTTAGAATTCTAAATTCCTATCGGATAAATGCACTGTTAATAATCAGTTGAATTTAAATTTTGAAATTTTTTAATTATCTCCTTGCACAATGCTATTTGAAATGATTTATGTAATTTTAGTCTAAAAATATACAACATAAGAAAAGCAAATGCTAGGGTCTCTAATAAGAAGTTGGCCACCCCCTCAAGCGCAATATGCTCGACCTAAATTTGAAACTTGAGATTGCTATTTATAATTTTCTTCCCCTAAAGTGTAATTTATACAATTGAGTCCAATACTTGTATTTTTGTGTATTTAACATTTTCAAATATTATGTTTTTCTCACCATTCAAATGTAATGGCATTAGCAATAAATTTAAAATCAAAACATTGCACTTTTTCAATTTTTAGAATTCTAAATTCCTATAAGGATAATTGCACTATTAATAATCAGTTGAATTTAAATTTGAAATTTTTTAATTATCTCTTTTGTCACAATGCTATTTGAAATGATTTATATAATTTTAGCCTAAAAATATACAACATAGGAAAAAGGAAATACAAGACTCTAATAAGAAGTTTGCCCACCCCCCTCAAGCGCAATATGCTCGACCTAACTTTGAAACTTGGGATTGCTATTTATAATTTTCTTCCGCTAAAGTGTAATTTATACAATTGTGTCCAATACTTGTTTTTTGTGTATTTAACATTTTCAAATATTATGTTTTCTGACCATTCAAATGTAATGGCATTAGCAATAAATTTAAAAATCAAAACATTGCACTTTTTCAATTTTTAGAATTCTAAATTCCTATCGGGATAAATGCACTGTTAATAATCAGTTGAATTTAAATTTTGAAATTTTTTTAATTATCTCCTTTGCCACAATGCTATTTGAAATGATTTAGTAATTTTAGTCTAAAAATATACAACATAAGAAAAGCAAATGCTAGGGTCTCTAATAAGAAGTTTGCCAACCCCCCTCAAGCACTATATGCTCGACCTAAAATTGAAACTTGAGATTGCTGTTTATAATTTTCTTCCCTAAAGTGTAATTTATACAATTGAGTCCAATACTTGTATTTTTGTGTATTTAACATTTTCAAATATTATGTTTTTCTCACCATTCAAATGTAATGGCATTAGCAATAAATAGAAAAATCAAAACATTGCACTTTTGAATTTTTAGAATTCTAAATTCCTATAAGGATAATTGCACTATTAATAATCAGTTGAATTTAAATTTTGAAATTTTTTTAATTATCTCCTTTGCCACAATGCTATTTGAAATGATTTATATTTTAGTCTAAAAATATACAACATAAGAAAAAGGAAATGCAAGAGACTCTAATAAGAAGTTTGCCCACCCCGCTCAAGCGTAATGCTCGACCTAACTTTGAAACTTGGGATTGCTATTTATAATTTTCTTCCGCTAAAGTGTAATTTATACAATTGAGTCTAATACTTGTTTTTTGTGTATTTAACATTTTCAAATATTATATTTTCTGACCATTCAAATGTAATGGCATTAGTAATAAATTTAAAAATCAAAACATTGCACTTTTTCAATTTTTAGAATTCTAAATTCCTATCGGATAAATGCACTGTTAATAATCAGTTGAATTTAAATTTTGAAATTTTTTAATTATCTCCTTCGCCACAATGCTATTTGAAATGATTTATATAATTTTAGTCTAAAATTATACAACATAAGAAAAAGAAATGCTAGTGTCTCTAATAAGAAGTTTGCCAACCCCTCAAGCACTATATGCTCGACCTAATTGAAACTTGAGATTGCTGTTTAGAATTTTCCCCTAAAGTGTAATTTATACAATTGAGTCCAATACTTGTATTTTTGTGTATTTAACATTTTTAAATATTATGTTTTTCTCATCATTCAAATGTAATGGCATTAGCAATAAATAGAAAAATCAAAACATTGCACTTTTGAATTTTTAGAATTCTAAATTCCTATAAGGATAATTGCACTATTAATAATTAGTTGAATTTAAATTTTGAAATTTTTTTAATTATCTCTTTTGCCACAATGCTATTTGAAATGATTTATATAATTTTAGTCTAAAATATACAACATAAGAAAAAGGAAATGCAAGAGACTCTAATAAGAAGTTTGCCCACCCCCTGAAGCGCAATATGCTCGACCTAACTTTGAAACTTGGGATTGCTATTTATAATTTTCTTCCGCTAAAGTGTAATTTATACAATTGAGTCCAATACTTGTTTTTTTGTGTATTTAACATTTTCAAATATTATGTTTTCTCACCATTCAAATGTAATGGCATTAGCAATAAATTTAAAAATCAAAACATTGCACTTTTTCAATTTTTAGAATTCTAAATTCCTATCAGGATAAATGCACTGTTAATAATCAGTTGAATTTAAATTTTGAAATTTTTTTAATTATCTCCTTGCACAAAAGCTATTTGAAATGATTTATATAATTTTAGTCTAAAATATACAACATAAGAAAAAGCAAATGCAAGGGACTCTAATAAGAAGTTTGCCCCCCAAGCGCAATATGCTCGACCTAATTGAAATTTGAGATTGCTATTTATAATTTTCTTCCATAAAGTGTAATTTATACAATTGAGTCCAATACTTGTATTTTGTGTATTTAACATTTTCAAATATTATGTTTTTCTCACCATTCAAATGTAATGGCATTAGCAATAAATTTAAAAATCAAAACATTGCACTTTTTCAATTTTTAGAATTCTAAATTCCTATAAGGATAATGCACTATTAATAATCAGTTGAATTTAAATTTTGAAATTTTTTAATTATCTCCTTTGCACAATGCTATTTGAAATGATTTAGATAATTTTAGTCTAAAATATACAACATAAGAAAAAGCAAATGCAAGGGACTCTAATAAAGAAGTTTGTCCACACCCCCTCAAGCGCAATATGCTCGACCTAACTTTGAAACTTGGGATTGCTATTTATAATTTTTTCCACTAAAGTGTAATTTATACAATTGAGTCCAATACTTGTATTTTTGTGTATTTAACATTTTCAAATATTATGTTTTCTGACCATTCAAATGTAATGGCATTAGCAATAAATTTAAAAATCAAAACATTGCACTTTTTCAATTTTTAGAATTCTAAATTCCTATAGGGATAAATGCACTGTTAATAATCAGTTGAATTTAAATTTTGAAATTTTTTAATTATCTCCTTTGCCACAATGCTATTTGAAATGATTTATATAATTTTAGTCTAAAAATATACAACATAAGAAAAGCAAATGCAAGGTACTCTAATAAGAAGTTTGCCTACCCCCCTCAAGCATAATATGCTCAACCTAATATTGAAACTTGAGATTGCTATTTATAATTTTCTTCCCCTAAAGTGTAATTTATACAATTGAGTCCAATACTTGTTTTTTGTGTATTTAACATTTTCAAATATTATGTTTTTCTCACCATTCAAATGTAATGGCATTAGCAATAAATTAAAAATCAAAACATTGCACTTTTCAATTTTTAGAATTCTAAATTCTATAAGGATAATTGCACTATTAATAATCAGTTGAATTTAAATTTTGAAATTTTTTTAATTATCTCCTTTGTCACAATGCTATTTGAAATGATTTATATAATTTTAGTCTAAAAATATACAATTAGGAAAAAGGAAATGCAAGGACTCTAATAAGAAGTTTGCCCACCCCTCAAGCGCAATATGCTCGACCTAACTTTGAAACTTGGGATTGCTATTTATAATTTTCTTCCACTAAAGTGTAATTTATACAATTGAGTCCAATACTTGTTTTTTTGTGTATTTAACATTTTCAAATATTATGTTTTCTGACCATTCAAATGTAATGGCATTAGCAATAAATTTAAAAATCAAAACATTGCACTTTTTCAATTTTTAGAATTCTAAATTCCTATCGGGATAAATGCACTGTTAATAATCAGTTGAATTTAAATTATGAAATTTTTTAATTATCTCCTTTGTCACAATGCTATTTGAAATGATTTAGATAATTTTAGTCTACAATATACAAATAAGAAAAAGCAAATGCAAGGGACTTTGGTAAGAAGTTTGCCTACCCCCTAAGCGCAATATGCTTAACCTAATATTGAAGCTTGCGATTGCTATTTATATTATTCTTCCACTAAATTGTATTGCATACAATTGAGTCCAATACATGTATTTTTGTGTATTTAACATTTTCAAATATTATGTTTTTCTCACCATTCAAATGTAATGGCATTAGCAATAAATTTTAAAATCAAAACATTGCACTTTTTCAATTTTTAGAATTCTAAATTCCTATAGGGATAAATGCACTGTTAATAATCAGTTGAATTTAAATTTTGAAATTTTTTTAATTATCTCCTTTGCCACAATGCTATTTGAAATGATTTATATAATTTTAGTCTAAAAATATACAACATAAGAAGAAGCAAATGCTAGGGTCTCTAAGAAGAAGTTGCCAACCCCCCTCAAGCACTATATGCTCGACCTAAAATTGAAACTTGAGATTGCTGTTTATAATTTTCTTCCCTAAATGTAATTTATACAATTGAGTCCAATACTTGTATTTTTGTGTATTTAACATTTTTAAATATTATGTTTTCTCACCATTCAAATGTAATGGCATTAGCAATAAATTTAAAAATCAAAACATTGCACTTTTTCAATTTTTAGAATTCTAAATTCCTATAAGGATAATTGCACTATTAATAATCAGTTGAATTTAAATTTTGAAATTTTTTAATTATCTCTTTGCCACAATGCTATTTGAAATGATTTATATAATTTTAGTCTAAAAATATACAACATAAGAAAAAGCAAATGCAAGGGACTCTAATAAGAAGTTTGCCCACCCCCTCAAGCGCAATATGCTCGACCTAACTTTGAAACTTGGTATTGCTATTTATAATTTTCTTCCGCTAAAGTGTAATTTATACAATTGAGTCCAATACTTGTTTTTTTGTGTATTTAACATTTTCAAATATTATGTTTTCTCACCATTCAAATGTAATGGCATTAGTAATAAATTTAAAAATCAAAACATTGCACTTTTTCAATTTTTAGAATTCTAAATTCCTATCGGGATAAATGCACTGTTAATAATCAGTTGAATTTAAATTTTGAAATTTTTTTAATTATCTCCTTTGCAACAATGCTATTTGAAATGATTTATATAATTTTAGTCTACAAATATACAACATAAGAAAAAGCAAATGCAAGGGACTCTAATAAGAAGTTTGCCCCCCCTCAAGCGCAATATGCTCGACCTAACATTGAAACTTGAGATTGCTATTTATAATTTTCTTCCCCTAAAGTGTAATTTATACAATTGAGTCCAATACTTTTATTTTGTGTATTTAACATTTTCAAATATTATGTTTTTCTCACCATTCAAATGTAATGGCATTAGCAATAAATTTAAAAATCAAAACATTGCACTTTTCAATTTTTAGAATTCTAAATTCCTATAAGGATAATTGCACTATTAATAATCAGTTGAATTTAAATTTTGAAAATTTTTTAATTATCTCCTTTGCCACAATGCTATTTGAAATGATTTAGATAATTTTAGTCTAAAAATATACAACATAAGAAAAAGCAAAACAAGGACTCTAATAAGAAGTTTGTCCACCCCCTCAAGCGCAATATGCTCGACCTAACTTTGAAACTTGGGATTGCTATTTATAATTTTCTTCCGCTAAAGTGTAATTTATACAATTGAGTCCAATACTTGTTTTTGTGTATTTACATTTTCAAATATTATGTTTTCTGACCATTCAAATGTAATGGCATTAGCAATAAATTTAAAAATCAAAACATTGCACTTTTTCAATTTTTAGAATTCTAAATTCCTATCGGGATAAATGCACTGTTAATAATCAGTTGAATTTACATTTTTGAAATTTTTTTAATTATCTCCTTTGCCACAATGCTATTTGAAATGATTTATGTAATTTTAGTCTAAAATATACAACATAAGAAGAAGAAAATGCTAGTGTCTCTAATAAGAAGTTTGCCAACCCCCTCAAGCACTATATGCTCGACCTAAAATTGAAACTTGAGATTGTTGTTTAGAATTTTCTTCCCTAAAGTGTAATTTATACAATTGAGTCCAATACTTGTATTTTTTGTGTATTTAACATTTTAAATATTATGTTTTTCTCATCATTCAAATGTAATGGCATTAGCAATAAATAGAAAAATCAAAACATTGCACTTTTTGAATTTTTAATTCTAAATTCCTATAAGGATAATTGCACTATTAATAATTAGTTGAATTTAAATTTTGAAATTTTTTTAATTATCTCTTTTGTCACAATGCTATTTGAAATAATTTATATAATTTTAGCCTAAAAATATACAACATAAGAAAAAGGAAATACAAGAGACTCTAATAAGAAGTTTGCCCACCCCCTCAAGCGCAATATGCTCGACCTAACTTTGAAACTTGGGATTGCTATTATAATTTTCTTCCCTAAAGTGTAATTTATACAATGTGTCTAATACTTGTTTTTTTGTGTATTTAACATTTTCAAATATTATATTTCTGACCATTCAAATGTAATGGCATTAGTAATAAATTTAAAAATCAAAACATTGCACTTTTTCAATTTTAGAATTCTAAATTCCTATCGGATAAATGCACTGTTAATAATCAGTTGAATTTAAATTTTGAAATTTTTTTAATTATCTCCTTCGCCACAATGCTATTTGAAATGATTTATGTAATTTTAGTCTAAAAATATACAACATAAGAAAAAGCAAATGCTAGGGTCTCTAATAAGAAGTTTGGCCAACCCCCTCAAGCACAATATGCTCGACCTAAAATTGAAACTTGAGATTGCTGTTAGAATTTTCTTCCCCTAAAGTGTAATTTATACAATTGAGTCCAATACTTGTATTTTTGTGTATTTAACATTTTCAAATATTATGTTTTCTCACCATTCAAATAATGGCATTAGCAATAAATAGAAAAATCAAAACATTGCACTTTTCAATTTTTAGAATTCTAAATTCCTATAAGGATAATTGCACTATTAATAATTAGTTGAATTTAAATTTTGAAATTTTTTAATTATCTCTTTTGTCACAATGCTATTTGAAATAATATATAATTTTAGCCTAAAAATATACAACATAGGAAAAGGAAATACAAGGGACTCTAATAAGAAGTTTGCCCACCCCCCAAGCGCAATATGCTCGACCTAACTTTGAAACTTGGATTGCTATTTATAATTTTCTTCCGCTAAAGTGTAATTTATACAATTGTGTCCAATACTTGTTTTTTTGTGTATTTAACATTTTCAAATATTATTTTTCTGACCATTCAAATGTAATGGCATTAGTAATAAATTTAAAAATCAAAACATTGCACTTTTTCAATTTTTAGAATTCTAAATTCCTATCGGATAAATGCACTGTTAATAATAGTTGAATTTAAATTTGAAATTTTTTTAATTATCTCCTTCGCCACAATGCTATTTGAAATGATTTATGTAATTTTAGTCTAAAAATATACAACATAAGAAAAAGAAAATGCTAGTGTCTCTAATAAGAAGTTGCCAACCCCCCTCAAGCACTATATGCTCGACCTAAATTGAAACTTGAGATTGCTGTTTATAATTTTCTTCCCCTAAAGTGTAATTTATACAATTGAGTCCAATACTTGTATTTTTGTGTATTTAACATTTTCAAATATTATGTTTTCTCACCATTCAAATGTAATGGCATTAGCAATAAATAGAAAAATCAAAACATTGCAACTTTTCAATTTTTAGAATTCTAAATTCCTATAAGGATAATTGCACTATAATAATTAGTTGAATTTAAATTTTGAAATTTTTTTAATTATCTCCTTTGTCACAATGCTATTTGAAATAATTTATATAATTTTAGCCTAAAAATATACAACATAGGAAAAAGGAAATACAAGGACTCTAATAAGAAGTTTGCCCCACCCCTCAAGCGCAATATGCTCGACCTAACTTTGAAACTTGGATTTCTATTTATAATTTTCTTCCGCTAAAGTGTAATTTATACAATTGTGTCTAATACTTATTTTTTGTGTATTTAACATTTTCAAATATTATATTTTCTGACCATTCAAATGTAATGGCATTAGTAATAAATTTAAAAATCAAAACATTGCACTTTTTCAATTTTTAGAATTCTAAATTCCTATCGGGATAAATGCACTGTTAATAATCAGTTGAATTTAAATTTTGAAATTTTTTTAATTATCTCCTTCGCCACAATGCTATTTGAAATGATTTATGTAATTTTAGTCTAAAATATACAACATAAGAAGAAGAAAATGCTAGTGTCTCTAATAAGAAGTGTTGGCCAACCCTCAAGCACTATATGCTCGACCTAAATTGAAACTTGAGATTGCTGTTTAGAATTTTCTTCCCCTAAAGTGTAATTTATACAATTGAGTCCAATACTTGTATTTTTGTGTATTTAACATTTTTAATATTATGTTTTTCTCATCATTCAAATGTAATGGCATTAGCAATAAATAGAAAAATCAAAACATTGCAACTTTTGAATTTTTAGAATTCTAAATTCCTATAAGGATAATTGCACTATTAATAATTAGTTGAATTTAAATTTTGAAATTTTTTTAATTATCTCTTTTGTCACAATGCTATTTGAAATAATTTATATAATTTTAGCCTAAAAATATACAACATAGAAAAAGCAAATACAAGGGACTCTAATAAGAAGTTTGCCCACCCCCTCAAGCGCAATATGCTCGACCTAACTTTGAAACTTGGGATTGCTATTTATAATTTTCTTCCGCTAAAGTGTAATTTATACAATTGTGTCCAATACTTATTTTTTTTTGTGTATTTAACATTTTCAAATATTATGTTTTCTGACCATTCAAATGTAATGGCATTAGTATAAATTTAAAAATCAAAACATTGCACTTTTTCAATTTTTAGAATTCTAAATTCCTATCAGATAAATGCACTGTTAATAATCAGTTGAATTTAAATTTTGAAATTTTTTTAATTATCTCCCTTGCACAAAGCTATTTGAAATGATTTAGATAATTTTAGTCTACAAATATACAACATAAGAAAAAGCAAATGCAAGGGACTCTAATCAGAAGTTTGCCCCCCTCAAGCGCAATACGCTCGACCTAACATTGAATTTGAGATTTACTATTTATAATTTCTTCCATAAAGTGTAATTTATACAAATGAGTCCAATACTTGTATTTTGTGTATTTAACATTTTCAAATATTATGTTTTTCTCACCATTCAAATATAATGGCATTAGCAATAAATTTATAAATCAAAACATTGCACTTTTTCAATTTTTAGAATTCTAAATTCCTATAAGCATAATTGCACTATTAATAATCAGTTGAATTTAAATTTTGAAATTTTTTTAATTATCTCCTTTGCCACAATGCTATTTGAAATCATTTAGATAATTTTAGTCTAAAAATATACAACATAAGAAAAAGCAAATGCAAGGGACTCTAATAAAAGTTTGTCCACCCCCCTCAAGCGCAATATGCTCGACCTAACTTTGAAATTGGGATTACTATTTATAATTTTTCCGCTAAAGTGTAATTTATACAATTGTGTCCAATACTTGTTATTTTTGTGTACTTAGTTTTTTCAAATATTATGTTTTCTGACCATTCAAATGTAATGGCATTAGCAATAAATTTAAAAATCAAAACATTGCACTTTTTCAATTTTTAGAATTCCTAAATTCCTATCGGGATAAATGCACTGTTAATAATCAGTTGAATTTAAATTTTGAAATTTTTTAATTATCTCCTTTGCCACAATGCTATTTGAAATGATTTATATAATTTTAGTCTACAAATATACAACATAAGAAAAAGCAAATGCAAGGTACTCTAATAAGAAGTTTGCCTACCCCCCTCAAGCATAATATGCTCGACCTAATATTGAAACTTGAGATTGCTGTTTATAATTTTCTTCCCCTAAAGTGTAATTTATACAATTGAGTCCAATACTTGTATTTTGTGTATTTAACATTTTTCAAATATTATGTTTTCTCACCATTCAAATGTAATGGCATTAGCAATAAATAGAAAAATCAAAACATTGCACTTTTCAATTTTTAGAATTCTAAATTCCTATAAGGATAAATGCACTATTAATAATTAGTTGAAATTAAATTTTGAAATTTTTTTAATTATCTCTTTTGTCACAATGCTATTTGAAATAATTTATATAATTTTAGCCTAAAATATACAAATAGGAAAAAGGAAATGCAAGAGACTCTAATAAGAAGTTTGCCCACCCCCTGAAGCGCAATATGCTCGACCTAACTTTGAAACTTGGGATTGCTATTTTAAATTTTCTTCCGCTAAAGTGTAATTTATACAATTGAGTCTAATACTTGTTTTTTGTGTATTTAACATTTTCAAATATTATTTTTTTCTGACCATTCAAATGTAATGGCATTAGTAATAAATTTAAAATCAAAACATTGCACTTTTTCAATTTTTAGAATTCTAAATTCCTATCGGATAAATGCACTGTTAATAATCAGTTGAATTTAAATTATGAAAATTTTTTTAATTATCTCCTTTGTCACAATGCTATTTGAAATGATTTAGATAATTTTAGTCTAACAATATACAAAATAAGAAAAAGCAAATGCAAGGGACTTTGGTATGAAGTTTGCCTACCCCCTAAGCGCAATATGCTTAACCTAATATTGAAGCTTGCGATTGCTATTTATATTATTCTTCCACTAAATTGTATTGCATGCAATTGAGTCCAATACATGTATTTTTGTGTATTTAACATTTTCAAATATTATGTTTTTCTCACCATTCAAATGTAATGGCATTAGCAATAAATTTTAAAATCAAAACATTGCACTTTTTCAATTTTTAGAATTCTAAATTCCTATAGGGATAAATGCACTGTTAATAATCAGTTGAATTTAAATTTTGAAATTTTTTCAATTATCACCTTTGCAAGAATGCTATTTGAAAATGATTTAGATAATTTTAATCTAGAAATATACAACATAAGAAAAAGCAAATGCAAGGGACTCTAATCAGAAGTTTGCCCTCCTCCCTCAAGCGCAACATGCTCCACCTAACATTGAAACTTGAAATTGCTACTTATAATTTTCTTCCCCTAAAGTGTAATTTATACAATTGAGTCCAATACTTTTTTAGAAAGTATTGCTACTTATCAGAACATTGCATGTTTTTAATTTTTAGATTCTAAATTCCTGTAGGAATAAATGCACTGTTAATAATCAGTTGAATTTAAATTTTAAAATTTTTTTAATTATCTCCTTTGTCATATTACTATTTGAAATGATTTATATAATTTTAGTCTAAAAATATACAATATAAGAAAAGGTAAATGCTAGGGTCTATAATAAGAAGTTTGCCCACCCCCCTTAAGCGCAATATGCACGACCTAACGTTGAAACTTAGGATTGCTATTTATAATTTTCTTCCCCGTAAGTGTAATTTATACAATTGAGTTCAATACTTGTATTTTTGTTTGTTTAACATTTTCAAATATTATGTTTTCTGTCCATTCAAATGTAATGTCATTAGCAATAAAATTAAAAATCAAAACATTGCACTTTTTCAAATTTTAGAATTCCAAATTCCTATTGGGATAAATGCATTGTTAACAATCAGTTGAATTTAAAATTTGAAATTTTTTTAATTATCTACTTTGCAACAAAGCTATTTGAAATGATTTAGATAATTTTAGTCTACAAATATACAACATAAGAAAAACCAAATGCAAGGGATTCTAATAAGAAGTTTGCCCACCCCTTCAAGCGCAATACGCTCCACCTAACATTGAAACTTCAGATTGCTGTTTATAATTTTCTTCCCTAAAAGTGTAATTTATACAATTGAGCCCAATACTTTTATTTTTGTGTATTTAACACTTTCAAATATTACGTTTTTCTCACCATTCAAATGTAATGGCATTAGCAATAAATTTAAATATCAAAACATTGCACTTTTTCAATTTTTAGAATTCCAAATTCCTATCGGGATAAATGTACTGTTAAATTTTAGTTGAATTTAAATTTTGAAATTTTTTTAATTACCTCCTTTGCAACAATGCTATTTAAAATAATTTAGATAATTTTAGCCTATGAATATGCAACATAGGAAAAAGCAAATGCAAGGGACTCGAATAAGAAGTTTGCTCATCCCCCTCAAGCGTAATATGCTTGACCTAACATTGAAACTTAGAATTGTTATTTATAATTTTCTTCCACTAAAGTGTAATTTATACAATTGAGTCCAATACTTGTATATTTCTTTATTTAACATTTTCAAATATTATGTTTTCTGTCCATTCAAATGTAATGTCATTAGCAATAAAATTAAAAATCAAAACATTGCACTTTTTCAAATTTTAGAATTCCAAATTCCTATTGGGATAAATGCATTGTTAACAATCAGTTGAATTTAAAATTTGAAATTTTTTTAATTATCTGCTTTGCAACAAAGCTATTTGAAATGATTTAGATAATTTTAGTCTACAAATATACAACATAAGAAAAACCAAATGCAAGGGACTCTAATAGGAAGTTTGCCCACCCCTTCAAGCGCAATACGCTCCACCTAACATTGAAACTTCAGATTGCTGTTTATAATTTTCTTCCCTAAAAGTGTAATTTATACAATTGTGTCCAATACTTGTATTTTTCTTTATTTAACATTTTCAAATATTATGTTTTCTGACCATTCAAATGTAATGGCATTAGCAATAAATTTAAAAATCAAAACATTGCACTTTTTCAATTTTTAGAATTCCAAATTTCTATCGGGATAAATGCATTTCTAAAAATAAGTTGGATAGAAATTTTGAAATTTTTTTAATGATTTCCTTTGCAACAATGCTATTTGAAATGATTTAGATAATTTTAGCCTAAAAATATGCAACATAAGAAAAAGCAAATGCAAGGGACTCTAATAAGAAGTTTGCCCATCCCCCTCAAGCATAATATGCTCGACCTAACATTGAAACTTGGAATTGCTATTTATAATTTTGTTCCACTAAAGTGTAATTTATACAATTGAGTCTAATACTTGTATATTTCTTTATTTAACATTTTCAAATATTATGTTTTCTGACCATTCAAGGCATTAGCAATAAATTTAAAAATCAAAACATTTCATTTTTTCAATTTTTAGAATTCCAAATTCCTATTGGGATAAATGCACTCTTAATAATCAGATGAATTTAAATTTTGAAATTTTTTTAATTATCTCCTTTGCAACAATGCTATTTGAAATGATTTAGATAATTTTAGTCTACAAATATGCAACATAAGAAAAAGCAAATGCAAGGGACTGTAATCAGAAGTTTCCCCACCCCCCTTAAGCGCAATACGCTCGTCCTAACATTGAAACTTCAGATTGCTGTTTGTAATTTTCTTCCCCAAAAGTGTAATTTATACAATTGATTCCAATACTTGTATTTTTGTGTATTTAACATTTTCAAATATTATTTTTTGTCACCATTCAGATGTAATGGCATTAGCAATAAATTTCAAAATTAGAACCTTGCACATTTTCAATTTTTAGAATTCTAAATTCTTGTAGGGATAAATACACTGTTAATAATCACTTGAATTTAAATTTTGAAAATTTTTTAATTATCTCCTTTGCCACAATGCTATTTCAAATGACTTATATAATTATAGTCTAAAAATATAAAACATAAGAAAAAGCAAATGTTAGGGCCTCTAATAAGAAGTTTGCCCACCCCCCTCAAGCGCAATACGCTCGACCTAACATTGAAACTCAGGATTGCTATTTCTAATTTTCTTCCCCTAAGGTGTAATTTATACAATTGAGTTCAATACTTGTATTTTTGTTTATTTAACATTTTCAAATATTATATTTTCTGACCATTCAAATGTATTAGTAATAAATTTAGAAATCAAAACATTGCACTTTTTCAATTTTCAGAATTCCAAATTCCTATTGGGATAAATGTATTGTTAATAATTAGTTGAATTTAAATTTTGAAATTTTTTCAATTATCTCCTTTGCAACAATGCTATTTGAAATGATTTAGATAATTTTAGTCTATAAATATGCGATATACAAAAAAGCAAATGCAAGGGACTCTAATAAAAAGTTTGCCCACCCCCCTTAAGCACAATACACTCAACCTAACATTCAAACTTGAGATTGTTGTTTATAATTTTCTTTAGCTAAAGTGTAATTTATACAATTGAGTCCGATATTTGTATTTTTGTGCATTTAACATTTTCAAATATTATGTTTTTCTCACTATTCAAATGTAATGGCATTAGTAATAAATTTAAAATTCAAAATATTGCACTTTTTCAATTTTTAGAATTATAAATTTCGATAGGGATAAATGCACTGTTAGTAATCACTTGAATTTCAATTTTGCAGTTTTTTTAATTATCTCCTTTGCCACAATGCTATTTGAAATGATTTATATAATTTTGGTCTAAAAATATACGACACAAGAAAAAGCAAATGCAAGGGACTCTAATAAGAAGTTTGCCCACCCCGATTAAGCGCAATATGCTCGACCTAATGTTGAAGCTTGCGATTCCTATTTATATTATTCTTCCACTCAATTGTATTGCATGCAATTGAGTCCAATACATGTATTTTTGTGTATTTAACATTTTCAAATATTATGTTTTTCTCACCATTGAAATGTAATGGCATTAGCAATAAATTTTAAATTCAAAACATTGCACTTTTTCAATTTTTAGAATTCTAAATTCCTATAACGATAAATGCACAGTTAATAATGTGTTCAATTTCAATTTTGAAATTTTTTTAGTAATCTCCTTTGCCTCAATGTTATTTGAAATGATTTATATAGTTTTAGTCTAAAAACATACAACCTAAGAAAAAGGAAATGCAATCAACTCTAATAAGAAGTTTCTTGACCCCGCTTAAGCATAATATGCTCAACCTAATATTGAAACTTGTGATTACTATTTATAATATTCTTCCACTAAAGTGTAATTTATACAATTAAGTCCAATACTTGTATTTTTGTCTATTTAACATTTTCAAATATTATGTTTTTCTCACCATTCAAATGCAATGACATTAGCAATAAATTTTAAAATCTAAACATTGCAATTTTTCAATTTTTATAATTCAAAATTCCAATAGGGATAAAAGCACTGTTAATAAAGAGTTGGATTGAAATTTTGAAATTCTTTTAATTATCTCCTTTGCCACAATGCTATTTGAAATGATTTATATAATTTTAGTCTAAAAATATACAACATAAGAAAAAGCAAATGTAAGGGACTCTAATAAGAAGTTTGCCCACCCTCCTCAAGCATAATAGGCTCGACCTAATATTAAAGCTTGCGATTGCAATTTATGTTATTCTTCCACTAAATTTTATTACATGCAATTGAGTCCAATACATGTATTTTTGTGTATTTAATATTTTCAAAAATTTTGTTTTTCTCACCATGCAAATGTAATGACATTAGCAATCAATTTTAAAATCAAAATATTGCACTTTTTCAATTTTTAGAATTCTAAATTCCTATAGGGATAAATGCACTGTTAAGAATTAGTTGAATTTAAATTTTGAAATTTTTTTAGTTATCCCCTTTGCCTCAATGCTATTTGAAATGATTTATATAAAAACATACAACATAAGAAAAAGGAAATGCAATGGATTCTAATAAGAAGTTTCCCTACCCCCCTCAAGCACAATATGCTCAACCTAATATTGAAACTTGCGATTGCTATTTATATTATTCTTCTACTAAATTGTATTGCATACAATTGAGTCTAATACATGTATTTTTGTGTATTTAACATTTTCAAGTATTATGTTTTTCATACCATTAAAATGTGATTACAATAGCAATAGATTTTAAAATCAAAACATTGTACTGTTTTAATTTTTAGAATTCTAAATTCCTATGGGGATAAATGCACTGCTAATAATTAGTTGAATTTAAATTTTAAAATTTTTTTTAATTATCTTCTTTGCCACAATGCTATTTCAAATGATTTATGTTTTTTTAGTCTAAAAACATGCAACATAAGAAAAAGGAAATGCAATGGATTCTAATAAGAAGTTTCCCTACCCCCCTCAAGCACAATATGCTCAACCTAATATTGAAACTTACGATTGTTATTTATGTTATTCTTCCACTAAATTGTATTGCATACAATTTGAGTCCAATACATATGTTTTTGTTTATTTAACATTTTCAAATATTATATTTTTCTCACCATTCAAATGTAGTGGCATTAGTAAGAAATTTAAAAATCAAAACATTGCACTTTTTCAATTTTTAGAATTCTAAATTCCTCTAGAGATAAATGCACTGTTAATAAGTAGTTGAATTTAAATTTTGAAATTATTTTCATTATCTCCTTTGCCACAATGCTATTTGAAATGATTTATATAATTTTAGTCTAAAAATATACAACATAAGAAAAAGCAAATGCAAGGGACTCTAATAAGAAGTTTGCCCACCCTGATCAAGCACAATATGCTCGACCTAATATTAAAACTTGCAATTCCTATTTGTATTTTTCTTCCACTAAATTGTATTGCATGCAATTGAGTCCAATACATGTATTTTTGTGTATTTAACATTTTCAAATATTATGTTTTTCTCACCATTCAAAAGGGACTCTAATAAGAAGTTTGCCTAACCCCCTCAAGCACAATATGCTCGACCTAATATTGAAGCTTACAATTGCTATTTATATTATTCTTCCCCTAAATTGTATTACATACAATTGAGTCCAATACATGTATTTTTCTTTATTATACATTTTCAAATATTATGTTTTTCTCACCATTAAAATGTAATGGTATTAGCAATAAATTTAAAAATCAAAACATTGCACTTTTTCAATTTTTAGAATTCTAAATTCCTATAGGGATAAATGCATTGTTAAGAATCATTTGAATTTAAATCTTAAAATTTTTTTAGTTATCTCTTTTGCCTCAATGCTATTTGCAATGATTTTTATAGTTTTAGTCAAAAAACATACAACATAAGAAAAAGGAAATGGAATGGACTCTAATGAGAAGTTTCCCTACCCCCCTCAAGCACAATATACTCAACCTAATATTGAAACTTGCAATTGCTATTTATATTATTCTTCCACTAAAGTGTATTCTATGCAATTGAGTATAATATATGTATTTTTGTTTATTTAACATTTTCAAGTATTATATTTTTCTCACCATTCAAATGCAATGGCATTAGCAATGAATTTAAAATGTAAACATTGCACTTTTTCAATTTTTAGAATTCTAAATTCCTATAGGGATAAATGCACTGTTAATAATCAGTTGAATTTAAATTTTGAAATTTTTTTAATTATCCCCTTTGCCACAAAGCTATTTGAAATGATTTATATAATTTTAGTTCAAAAATATACAACATAAGAAAAAGCAAGTGTAAGGGACTCTAATAAGAAGTTTGTCCACCCCCCTCAACTGCAATATGCTTGACCTCATATTGAAGTTTGCAATTGCTATATAGATTATTCTTTCACTAAATTGTATTGCATACAATTGAGTCTAATACATGTATTTTTGTTTGTTTAATGGCATTAGAAATAAATTTAAAAATCAAAACATTGCACTTTTTCAATTTTTAGAATTCTAAATTCCTATAGGGATAAATGCATTGTTAATAATTAGTTGAATTTAAATTTTGAAATGTTTTTAATTATCTCATTTGCCACAATGTTGTTTGAAATGATTTATATAGTTTTAGTCTAAAAACATACAACATAAGAAAAAGAAAATGCAATGGATTCTAATAAGAAGTTTCCCTACCCCCCTCAAGCACAATATGCTCAACCTAATATTGAAACTTGCAAGTGCTATTTATGTTATTCTTCCACTAAATTGTATTGTATATAATTGAGTCCAATTCTTATGTTTTTGTTTATTTAACATTTTCAAATATTATGTTTTTCTCACCATTCAAATGCAATGACATTAGTAATAAATTTTAAAATCTAAACATTGCAATTTTTCAGTTTTTAGAATTCTAAATTCCTATAGGGATAAATGCACTGTTAATAATCAGTTGAATTTAAATTTTGAAATTATTTTCATTATCTCCTTTGCCACAATGCTATTTGAAATGATTTATATAATTTTAGTCCAAAAATATACAACATAAGAGAAAGTAAATGCAAGGGACTCTAATAAGAAGTTTGCCCACCCCGATCAAGCGCAATATGCTTGACTTAATGTTGAAGCTTACAATTCCTATTTATATTATTCTTCCACTAAATTATATTGCATGCAATTGAGTCCAATACATATGTTTTTGTTTATTTAACATTTTCAAACATTATGTTTTTCTCACCATTCAAATGTAGTGGCATTAGTAATAAATTTAAAAATCAAAACATTGCACTTTTTCAATTTTTAGAATTCTAAATTCCTATAGGGATAAATGCATTGTTAAGAATCAGTTGAATTTAAATCTGTAAAATTTTTTTAGTTATCTCTTTTGCCTCAATGCTATTTGAAATGATTTTTATAATTTTAGTCTAAAAACATACAGCATAAGATAAAGGAAATGCAATGGACTCTAATAAGAAGTTTCCCCACCCCCCTCAAGCGCAATATGCTCGACCTAATATTGAAGCTTGTGATTTCTATTTATATTATTCTTCCACTAAATTGTATTGCATACAATTGAGTCCACTACATGTATTTTTGTGTATTTAACATTTTCAAATATTGTATTTTCCTCACCATTCAAATATAATGGCCTTAGCAACAAATTTTAAATTCAAAACATTGCACTTTTTCAATTTTTAGAATTCTAAATTCCTATAGGGATAAATACATTATTAATAACCAGTTGAATTAAAATTATCTAATTTTTTCAGTAATCTCCATTTTCGTAATGTTATTTGAAATGATTTATATAATTTTAGTCTAAGAACATACAACATAAGAAAAAGGAAATGCAATGGACTCCAATAAGAAAATTGCCACACCCCTCAAGTGCAATATGCTCTACCAAATATGGAAGGTTGGAATTGCTATTTATATTACACTTCAACTAAATTGTATTGCATACAATTAAGTCTAATACATGTATTTTGTGTATTTAACATTTTCAAATATTATGTTTTTCTCATCATTCAAATGTAATTGCCTTAGCAATAAATTTTTAATTCAAAACATTGCACTTTTGCAATTTTTAGAATTCTAAATTCTTATAAGGATAAATGCACTGTTAATAATCAGTTGAATTTAAACTTTGAAATTCTTTTAGTAATCTCCATTGCCTTAATGCTATTTGAAATGATTTATATTGTTTTAGTCTAAGAACATACAATATAAGAAAAAGGAAATGCAATGGAATCTAACAAGAAGTTTGCCCACGTCTGTCATGCGCAATATGCTCAACCTAATATTGAAGTTTGCAATTGCTATTTATATTATTCTTCCTCCAAATTGTATTGCATACAATTGAGTCCAATACATGTATTTTTGTGTATTTAACATTTTCAAATATTATGTTTTTCTTACCATTTAAATGTAATGGCCTTAGCAATAAATTTTAAATTCACAACATTGCACTTTATCAATTTTTAGAATTCAAAATTCCTATATGGATAAATGCATTGTTAATAATCAATTGAATTTAAATTTTGAAATTGTTTTAGTAATCTCCCTTGCCTCAATGCTATTTGAAATTATTTCTATTGTTTTAGTCTAAGAACGTACAACAATAAGAAAAAGGAAATGCAATGGACTCTAATAAGAAGTTTGCCCACCCCCCTCAAGCGCAATATGCTTGACCTAACATTGAAACTTGAGATTGCTATTTATAATTTTATTCCACTAAAGTGTAATTTATACAATTGCGTCCAATACTTGTATTTTTGTGTATTTAACATTTTCGAATATTATGTTTTTCTCACCATTCAAATGTAATGGCCTTAGCATTAAATTTTAAATTCAAAATATTGCACTTTTTCAATTTTTTGAATTCTAAATTCCTATAAGGACAAACTCACTGTTCATAATCAGTTGAATTTAAATTTTGAAATTTTTATAATTATCTCCTTTGCCACAATGCTATTTGAAATGATTTATATAATTTTAGTCTAAAACTATACAACATAAGAAAAGCAAGTGCAAGGGACTCTAATAAGAAGTTTGCCCACCTCCGTCAAGCGCAATATGCTCGACCAAACATTGAAACTTGGGATTGCTATTTATAATTTTCTTCCACTGAAGTGTAATTTATACAATTGAGTCCAATACTTGTATTTTTGTGTATTTAACATTTTCAAATATTATGTTTTCTCACCACTCAAATGTAATGGCATTAGGAATAACTTTTAAAATCAAAACATTGCACTTTTTCAATTTTTAGAATTCTAAATAACTATAGGGATAAATGCACTGCTAATAATCATATGAATTTAAATTTTGGAATTTTTTTACTAATCTCCATTGCCTCAATGCTATTTGAAATGATTTATATAGTTTTAGTCTAAGAAATTACAACATAAGAAAAAGGAAATGGAATGGACTCCAATAAGAAGTTTGCCCACCCTCCTCAAGCGCAATATGCTCGACCTAGTATTGAAGCTTGCGATTGCTATTTATATTTTTCCTCCACGAAATTGTATTGCATACAATTGAGTCTAATACATGTACTTTTGTGTATTTAACATTTTCAAATATTATATTTTTCTCACCATTCAAATGTGATGGCATTAGCAATAAATTTTAAAATCAAAACATTGCATTTTTTCAATTTTTGGAATTCTAAATAACTATAGGGATAAATGCTCTGCTAATAATCATAAGAATTTAAATTTTGAAATTTTTTTAGTAATCTCCATTGCCTCAATGCTATTTAAAATGATTTATATAGTTTTAGTCTAAGAAGTTACAACATAAGAAAAAGGAAATGCAATGGACTCCAATACTTGTATTTTTGTGTATTTAACATTTTTGAATATTATGTTTTTCTCACCATTCAAATGTAATGGCATTAGCAATAAATTTTAAAATCAAAACATTGCATTTTTTCAATTTTTGGAATTCTAAATAACTATAGGGATAAATGCTCTGCTAATAATCATAAGAATTTAAATTTTGAAATTTTTTTAGTAATCTCCATTGCCTCAATGCTATTTAAAATGATTTATATAGTTTTAGTCTAAGAAGTTACAACATAAGAAAAAGGAAATGCAATGGACTCCAATACTTGTATTTTTGTGTATTTAACATTTTGAATATTATGTTTTTCTCACCATTCAAATGTAATGGCATTAGCAATAAATTTTTTAATCAAAACATTGAACTTTTTCAATTTTTAGAATTCTAAATTCCTATAGGGATAAATGCACTGTTAATAATCAGCTAAATTTAAATTTTGAAATTTTATAAGTTATCTCCCACTACCTCAAATGCTATTGAAAATGATTTATATTATTTTAGTCTAAGAACTTACAACATAGGAAAAAGGAAATGCAATGGACTCTAACAAGATGTTTGCCCACCCCCTCACAAGCGCAATATGCTCGACCTAATATGAAGCTTGCGATTGCTATTTATATTATTCTTCCACTAAATTGTATTGCATACAATTGAGTCCAATACACATGCATTTTTTGCGTATTTAACATTTTCAAATATTATCTTTTTCTCACCATTCAAAATGTAATGGCCTTAGCAATAAATTTTAAATTCAAAACATTGCACTTGTTTTAATTTTTAGAATTCTAAATTCCCATAGGGATAAATACACTGTTAATAATCAGTTGAATTTAAATTTTGTAATGTTTATAATTATCTCCTTTGCCACAATGCTATTTGAAATTTGATTTTTTTATATAATTTTAGTCTACAACTATACAACATAAGAAAAAGCAATTGGCAAGGGACTCTAATAAGAAGTTTGCCCACCTCCCTCATGTGCAATATGCATGACCTAACATTGAAACTTGGGATTGCTATTTATAATTTTCTTCCACTAAAGTGTAATTTATGAAATTGAGTCCAATAATTGTATTTTTGTGTATTTAACATTGTCAAATATTATGTTTTTCTCACCATTCAAATGCAATG